>CM062805.1:394727471-395327471 GCA_031772625.1 Pinus tabuliformis
GACTACCAATGAAATTACCTCAAAAAATAGTGAAGATTCCTTGATAATGCCAATGAGTTTTTCCACCACAATAGAATCCTAAAATTATTCCATAGAGGTGATTCAAATTAGGCCTCAAATAGGTAAAAAAAACTCCACAAAAAACCTCAAGTATACTCCTCAAAAAATCCAAATAGCCTTAGATCAATCTTAATAGCTCACAATGAAATTCATTCCATCCATAGGTGAAAGCGACTATTCCTCACCCTACTAGAATAGAGATAATTCTAGGATCGGATAAAATTTCAATGCACTCCAAGGAGATGTCAAGCTCAAATATAAAGTGGAGAAAGCTTCTAGAGGGGTGAACATCATCCTAACACATGGCGCCAACATAGACAAAATGAAACTTGAATTTTTAAATTTTGGAGCCAAAAAAATCATCCTTAAAAGCTGACATGGGATTCAAAGTATTTAATCAATAATCCCTTTACAAAGTCTTTCTTTGTAAGTTAAAACTAACTAGGATGATCTTTAATAATCCCAATATTAATGTTAATCAACCATTTGAGAATAAGTTCCATTAATTCACCACAACATCAAGTTGCCTTCATCAACTCATTTTGGGGATATTTACCATACTTTTGAGGCACTAAATTTGATCAAGCATATCTTGTCAAACATGAGGAGTTATGTGGCATTCCACCTACCATTGGAATCGACACAATGAGGAGAATCAAATGAAGATGGTCTTGGACCCAAAAACATTGATTCTTGCATCCAAATTCCTAAATGCAGAGTATCATGGCTACACTACAACGGCTTGCTTTCTTCTCTTCCTTTTAGGGTTTCATGACCATTGGGTATTCCTATCAATGCAATCCATAGATGGATATTAAGAGTGTTTCAAAGACTGAGGTTGGGATAAATGACAACAACATTCAACAATTGATTGCGTCAATTATTTGATTAAGCCATCTACATATGCTATAGTTCTAACTATATCCATCCATTTATGTTTAGACTAAGATAAGACAATAATATAATTGTGATCTCTATTTTCTAAAACATTTATATAACTTTTTTTTGTAGGCTAGAAGTGATGGGGGATTTTAACTGGTGGCCTAACGCAAGGGGTGCCTTAACAGTGGACCCATTAACCATCAATCCAAAGCTGAGTGAGAAAAACGTTTCTATAACTTAATGTTGATATATATTATTAATTTGTTGATTTTGTGTATAACCATATTTATTCTTAAATGTGCCTATAGATAACTTTTAAGGAAACCCATTAGATACCTTTAATGTTAATCAACCATTTGAGAATAAGTTCCATTAATTCACCACAACATCAAGTTGCCTTCATCAACTCATTTTGGGGATATTTACCATACTTTTGAGGCACTAAATTTGATCAAGCATATCTCGTCAAACATGAGGAGTTATGTGGCATTCCACCTACCATTGGAATCGACATAATGAGGAGAATCAAATGAATATGGTTTTGGACCCAAAAACATTGATTCTTGCATCCAAATCTATCTCGATGGATAAAGCTCGTTTGCCCGGCTTTTATCTTTTAGCCCTAGGATAGAGATACATTTTGATTGAATTAATAGAGATCTTTTTCAACCCTCTTTGGTAGGGGAAATCTAAGCCCTAATTCTCACAAGTCAAAGCCCTATGTCAGACACTATTTTGAGGCCTAGAGAAGCCTTTGCTAAGGATCTTTCACAAGAAATTAGGTGGCTATGTTTTGAGTATCATTCAACCCTCAGTGGAATTTAATATAACACTACTTCATTCCTTATAAATTTGTCCAGTGGCATCTTAATGAGTGTAGGAATGTGGTTTCATTTCAGACCTCCTAAGGCAGCTTGAGCCTATGTTTCAAATATTTTTGGGAGGGTCTTGTACTTCACTAAATATTCCTCTTCTCACTAAAGTGGGGCATCCATGTGTTCTCTTATGTTGGATTGGATATTGGAGTGATGTCACTTGAAAGGGTTGTTCAAAGTTCTTTCTGATGTTGGATCGAGGCCTAATCAGAGGTGGGTCTAATGATCATTTATTATAAAGGTCTTCCAAAGGGTTTCCTTAAAAGTTATCTATAGACTTTGTCAGTTGATGGAATTTTAACCAGTTGTCATTTAAAACTCCACAAATCTCTGGTTAGTATTGGAGCTTTTCACCTTATTACAATATGGCTCTCTAGAATTAGAATATGGGTCGATATTGAAGTCAAAATCCTCCCTTAACCCTTTAGCCAAAAAGATGTCTCCTCAAGTATCTCCAATAATATCATATGAAGAGTCATAATATTTAACTTGGAATTATGGCCCACCACGATCATCTAATAATTAATTGAAATAGCAGTAGACCCCAATTTAGGGATTGGGTGGATCACATGGTGGGACTATGCTAGTGGGAACCCTAAATAAATGACTTGAAACCCCCTTGATTTTCTACCTTGATGGCATTCATCTCCCAAATTTCTTGTTGGATACACAAGTCCTGAAAACATGACAAGGAAGATGAGAGGAAGTTGACAAGGACATTAGGTTATCGTAGAACATCATAAAGTGCATCCACATGGATGAACATGGAATGGGAATTAAGGTCATAAAGTCATAAAGGTCACAAAGGTGCATCAAAATATTTTTGGAGTGTCCCAAAGGTAAATATACAATTCTTGTCTCGTATAAAATAAAATATACATTTATTGTGGTGATAGTATCCACAAGATTCTTAGAACTAGTGGTATAGTGTTTGGCAATGAATGAATAAGCAAGAAAAGGGGGAAGTATCTAACACCTGTACACTCAAGGCTAGTCTACAATTGATGTTACATTGCCTTGGAATCTCCACCATATTTGGGTAACTCGAATTCTCCATGCACTAGATATTTTGGGTTGATTGATCAATTAACTGGATGATCATTGAGTTTGACTAAAGTCCCACTGCACAATTGGCCTTCCACTAGTATGGGCTCTGAAATGTTCCATGATAAGTGCTTATTCTTGGGGATTGGTTTTCAAGGCAAAGTCCAACGTTCACTCTAGACTAACTATGATCATCAATAACCACTTGGTGAATGCTAGTAGTCAACCAGTAAACCAACCACACAAGAATTTGAAACCGAATAGGTCAAAATGAAAATTAAGTATGTTAACGCAAGAGTTCAATAAGAACTTGAATTTAGTTACTCGTGCCTACTAGGGAGATATTTCCATTAAAGGAAATCATAACACAAGAAACAACACAACAAAGTATAAGTGATCTGAATGATGATGTTACCAAATATGTAAGTGAAGGACTCAGAAATTTATAGTGATCATGGGAATGATAGATCTCGAACAGAGCATGATGATGTTGTTGGGGAGGGATATATCATTGTGGAGGGATGGATTTAGTTTCTAAAAGAGTCTCAACTCAATCTACCTAGTTGGATGGATTGTTTATCTCAGATACATTGAGATTGGTTAAATTCAGCTTATCGGGTTCATGAGGGTAGGAGAGGGAGGCGAAATAGAGATGGGAAGCTTAACAGTCATTCAGAAGGAAAATATATGCCTGCATTTAAAGGTAAAGGGAATGCTAGGGGGGTAATTTGATTCAAACAAAGGGTGAATTATGCTTCCCTGAATGGACATCATGACACTGTGTTTAAGATTCACCATTCTGAAGCTGCAAGAAGACTAGAGTGTAAGCACAAGAGAGAAGCTAAACATATTGTGGGTTGTGAAGAGGGCCAAGAAGGCCCTTTCTGGTTCTTCCTCTTTTATATTGGAGACACAAGATTTAAGAGTGTTTATAAGGTAGCAGTAAAGATGAGATGGATTGTCAAGCATATGCTGGCAGGGGTGTTGTTGGACTGTCACAGTGGAAGAAATGATCTAATGGATAAAATGAATGTCTACTGAAAAAGAAAATTTCAATGTTGAGGTGCAACTTGGGAGGGGTAGTTGATGGTTCCCTATGCTAGGTCAGGTGCTTGCAATGGATTAAAGAGGAACTTTTGCTACAAAGTCTCACAAGGAATATGATTATGCAATAACTACACCTAAAAAATTGGAAGTCAAAGTCTAGGACTCATTATAAAGAAGCGGTTCAAACAATAACCACTAAGTTTTGAATGGGATATAAAATTTGACTTTCTCAAAATTGAATGAAGTTGGAACCACTCTGAAACAACTCGAAACAATTAATGTTAATATTAAAAATTTAAGTAAAGCTGACATTATCCTTATCTTTCCTTTTCAAAAAAAAGGATAAGGAGAATGTCAACTTTTACTTTAACTTTAAAAATTAAATATTACCATTAATTACTAGGGTTAGGTTTTGTAGGGCCCTCAAGTTAATAATTTTTTTTTTCCTTTTTAGTATTTTTTATTAAAAAATTATTATTTGGTGGTCATTAGCTATGTTGCACTGCATTCTTCAGAATTGGTCAGTTTATTAGATAACTAGTGAATTTGGTGTTTTAAGGTCAGTTCAATACAAGACAAACCTTATCCAATCTGAACCACCAAACTAGACTAGTACAACTCTAAAACCATTGGGACCAACCAATTCCACTAGTTCTAGGCTAGTTCCAATAAGAGTTTTCCCTTCTCATCTTCCTCTGAAGTCGTTTTGTTGGATCCTTTCAGGAATGGTGATTTGGAAAGTGCCATAAACTATCGAATTGTTGTGAGCACCTAAGATCATAAGTAGTTAAGCCTTGGCAAACAGAAATTTACAAGGACCTAGTACAGACATCCCAAAAGATATTTAGTGAGGATGTGCATGCAAGGAACTATTACAGACCTCCCAAGATACTTAGTGAGGACGTGCATGACCAAAAAGCATTAAAAAAAAATATCCACCCTCAAAAACCATGCCCAAAACATTGAAGTGTGGTGCAAAACAAATTGCTGGTAGGCTATTAATGCTACCAACAATCATTCGCTCTCTAATTTCACAAGAAGCTCCTAATCAAGCTACCTCCTCTACTATGGTTATAGCAAGTTCTTGCAACTATGTGAGCTACAAGAAATTAAAACGACCTTCGAATCTCCACCAATTTTAGGGGACTTGACTTCTCTTCATGCCCCAACTATTTTGGGTTGATTGATCAGTTAACTAGATGATCACCGAGTTTGACTAAAGTCCCACTGCTTAAATGACCTTCCACTAGTTCCTCCAAAAGTTAGAACTAGTTTAACTGACAACAACCTGAGATAATTGACCTTTATTGCCACAAGTTAGCAATCGCATATGCAGAACTGAACTCTAACTCCTCCAACTTGAATTTATTGAGTAAACTAGGTGACACAAGCCATGTCACACAAGTTAACATCATCCAAGTTGTCTGTTGATGTGGAAATTTGAATTTTTTCAATTTAATCAAGGAAAAATCAAATTGAGAATTTCTTGCTGCATTTTTCAACACATAGTTCATTGGAATGTATTACTTTCACTATGAACTTGGCATAGTTCACATGTTAAGTTCATAAGGTTTTGGGCTGATGTGGTTTTATGTGTTGTGTATATAAATAATAGGTGTCCAACTCTTGCTATTAGAAACAAGACTCCCTATGAAATGTGGTATGGCCACATTCCTTTGGTGAGGCATCTCAGGGTTTTTGGTTCCTCATATTATGCCTTCATACCTAAGGAACAGATAAAAAACTTAGCGCAAGGAATCCCAAATGTATCTTCTTTGGGTACTCATACCTCCAAAGCATACCATCTCTATGATGAAGTGAATAAGAAGTTTATAATATCTAGAGATGTGATCTTTCTTGAGTCTTCCAAGATTGACAATGTTGTTGAGTGGTAGCTTAATTGTTTGGATATATTCGAACATGCAAAGTATTTTCAAGAGTTTGATAGTGAGATTCCACATCTCCTTCTCTTAGCTCTATAATTTCTATGAAGAGCCTTGAAGAAATCAGGTTGAAGGAAATTCCTTCATCTGCTTTGTCATGAAAGAGCTAAGAGACTATTGGCAGCAGGTAGCCAAATCTAACAAGCGGTGAGGGTACATGCAAGATACAAAGCAAGGATTAATGCAAAGGAGTAATTCAGAGGAGTGTACTGACTACATACATATCATCAAACATCTTTCATCCGTCTTTGAAGATATTTCTTCCATCCCACTGACTACAAGTTTGGACGCCTATTGATCTTTGCTTCTATGCTCTTGAGAGAATTACTTCTAAGTTTTCTAGCTGTTGCTTAGGAATTTTGTCATATTCCTTTTTCTTACAAGCCTGTTCAAGTCCCAATATATCTAGATCTCCGATGTCGAAGCTCTCCGGTTCCTCTTCCATGTGTTGTACTATTTCTTGCTCTACCTCTGTATCATCTACAGTCGTGAGTTGCATCTGAGTGCTACTACCTCCATACCTTGAGCAGTCCCTTTCTGCATGTTACTGGGAGAGGGCGTTTTGGTGTCTGCGGGTTGCTTAGAAGTGAGGGCTTTCTTTGAGCTTGATGGAGTAGAATGGGCGGAAGTCTTAGGAATGGCTTCAAGTTGTTTCTGATTATCTGAAATATGAACCTCCGGCTGGAGTAGGATTTCAAAGCTGTTGCTTGTTGAAGGCAACGAGGTGCTGGTGATAGGTTTTTTGACTGTGGTAGAGGGCTTTTGATGGGTCTTTTTGCGATTGGGAACTTTTGTGAACCCATCCGAGTCGGATTTGTCCATTGAAGGGGTGGTCATGGATTTCATATTGGAGGGACAGTCTCGGAATAAATGGCCCAAGGCGTGGCATTTTCGATAGCGGAATGGTACATGCTCATAATCTATTTTTTGTAACCATTCATAATCATCATGGTAGAGACTTACTACGTCCGGGAGAGCTTTGCTGAGTTGCATGTATACACAGATCCGCGCATAGGAGGTGTATCGCTTCAGCTTTGTCTCCTCTACCACTTTGATGAATTCACCTAAACCATTCCCAATGTCTTGCAAAGAGTCTTCGTCCCAATACTCCAGAGGGAGAGAATAAAGGCGCAACCACACCGGGGCCCAGCTCAGATCTTCTTTGTTTGGGTTAAAGCGCTTGATCCATCCTCTTAGGTATAGCCCTGCTGCATTGAAGAAATATGGTCCTCCATCCAATACCCTGTTTCGGTCCTCCAGACAATTGAAAATGGCAGTAAAGAAGCCCTTAGGCCCTAACTGCAGTGTTATGTGCCCTTTTGGCTTCCATTTGGCTGCGATCCAGCCGTGCAAAGCTTTCTCCATTGGCCAAAGGCCTATGAACTTTCCTATCAAAGCATGATCCCTCATAAACTGGATCTGAGTGTTGATGCACTGACTTGGGAGCTCGATTTTGGGTTTTTCAACTGCTACCGGCTTACAGGTGTTTGACGTCACTCGTGGTTCTTCATTTGTGTTGTTATTCGTTGACGTATTTTCATTCTCTGTTGATGTATCTTCTGGATGGTCCATCCTGACATTTTCAGTCTGTCGCAGGCCATTTTCCGTATCAATGGGGGGAGGCATCATGTCCTCCCCCTAAGGGGATTCCTTTGTGCGATAGCTGTTCCTTATTGTGCTGTAGCTGCCTTATGGCTAAAGGTTAATGGCAGAACAGCGCAGTCTGTGAAGGTCTACCGAAGGTCTGCCAGTTGCAGAGCAGCATCAAACCCTAAGTGCTCCGCTCTCCATTTTCTTTTTTTTGACATAAACGGTTAGTTTTTATTTAAAATTCAGTAAATCAGCTGCCAAGGACTTTAACACTGAAACCCTGTATTTCCTTGTTACAGTCGGCGAGGAAAGAAGATTTTTCTTTTGAATAGTCTGCTGAATGAGTTACACTATGAATGTAGATAGAGGCTTGAAAAAGAACTTGATTTGGTTTCAGAATGGTGCCTTGAAATTCTGTTGCTTTTGCTTTCCATGACGTAGCTCTGCTTCCTAGCTTGTAGAGAGGAGATCCAACACGCCGGAGTGCCGGATCATCCCAAGAATCACTGCGTTTTCTTTTTGAAATGTCTGGCAGAGTGTTATATAGTGTTCAAGAATGCCAAGAGCGGTAAATTGGCCTTGAAGAGGCCCTTGTGAACTCCCCAGCACCTACCCAGACACAACAGTGAGTTCCAACGATGAATAGAGATCGAAAATGCCATGGTTGTGTTCTGAATTTTCCCTTGTGGATGAGTCCGCGTTTCCTAACAGCAACCAGCTCAAAATGGTTCGGTCCTGAAGTCTGGAGAATCTGAATCAGTGAAATGCTCAAAGGAACAGAGGCCCAGACAACTCCAAAATTAAGGAATGTTGCAGTCCGATTCAACATCATTTACTAATAGAGATCTCCTGCTCTTGAGAGAGCCTAGGTTGGCTACCAAGTCCGCCTGTGAGTTTAACTTCCTCGGAACATGATAGAAGGAGATTTTGTGGAACTTGGGCAACGGTAGTCTGATTTTTATGAGGATGGGGGCTAACTGCACCTGAGAAGGGATCTTTTAAGAGTTCATAGCCTGTATAATTAGTCTGGAGTCTCCAAAGACTGAGATGGAGAGGAGATTCCTCTTGATAGCTAGATTTAGACCCTGCCACAAAGCAAGAGCCTCTACTCTATTGTTTGTTTCATGCCCCAGACCCCAAGCAAAGTGTAGCTCAGTTGAGCCACCTGGGCTTAAGATAACTCTCCCGCCACCCGCCTTTCCTGGGTTACCTTTAGAGGCCCCATCGAAGAATAAGCAGTGATCATCCAAAGCAGATCTCCATTTGATGAATTCCTATTCTTCCAGACGAATTTCCCAATGAGAAGGGGCTTTAGCAGGAGGAATGGATCTATTCTGATGATTTGGAACAAGCTCTTTTAACCATTGATCTTCCTCGTTGTCCATAATCATGCCATTTCTTATGGTGGGTTTGGTTTCTAAGGCCTCCCCCAACAGAACTTTGATCTTAGTGATAATTCTGACTGGGTTACAACTCTCCTCCCTAAATATTCTGTTGTTCCTCTCCAACCACAGTTTCTAGCATGTGAATTTGGGGATCCACATCCAGCCAGTCTTGAGAAGGCTTTTTTTGGAGAGACAGAACGGGGATAACTTGGCCCAGTTTCTTAGCAGGTCCCGAATATTTCCTGGAAGCTCTATTTTATCAGGTCCTAACATCAGGACACGCTTCCAAACTTCTTGAGAAAAGGGGCACAATAAGAACAGGTGGTTAACCGTTTCTTCATCCGATACACAAAGAGGGCACCTAGAGGGACCTTCCATTCCACGCTTCCTCAGGTTATCTCTAGTGAGGATACTTTTATGCGCTAGAGTCCAGCAAAAGAAGTCAATTTTGGGGAGAGCAGGAAAAGACCAAATAAATTTCCATTGAGTTGGCTCTAGGGGGATGCTATGGACAGCCATCATACTTTTGTAACCTTCTACTGCTGAGTAAGAGCCTGAAAGAGAACCCCACCCTCTTTTGTCCTTAGAAGAGGCTTTTAAGGGAGATTTTCCTTGGAGCAAATCCAACAATAAATTGGCTTCACCATCCAACCAATGAGGGACCTCCCCCAAATTCCAACCATCCCATAGACTTTCTGCATCATTTTTCCAATTGGAGATGTCCCAAAGGGTTTCCAGATTGCTGGCCTGAAGCCAAGCTCTGATATTTTCCAGTTCTGCCATCTGATTCAAGGGCTGATCTCCAAGAATCGAATCTTCCCAAATTTTTATTTTTTTCCCATTACCTGGGATCCAATAAAGCTTATGACTGAAAAGTTTCAAAGTTGTGAGACAGAGTTTGAAAACTGGTGATCCTTTGGAAATTCTAGGAGGCTGGTCCAAGCACCTCAAACACTGCCCATGAAAATATTTTTTCCACAGAACTCTCTTGCTCCAACTAGGATTCCCAGAAACAATGTTCCAAAGGAGCTTGGAGCCCAGAGCAAGATTTTGGGCTGCCAGATCCCGCATTTGGAGACCTCCTTCCAAGAATGGCTTCTTAATAGTGTCCCAATTAACTAAATGGAGCCTTCTTTCATTATTTTTCCCTCCCTCCCACAGAAATATTCTTAGGAGACCATCCACTTTACTAATAAAGGTTTTAGGGGCTAGTAGAATGGAGTTTTGATAAACTGGGAGACTTATGAGAATAGATTTCATAAGGATTACCTTCCCAGCATTATTCAACCATGAGGCTCCCCAAGCTTGTATTCTGAGTTTTAGCTTGTCTAGCAGGGGCATCCAGTGAGCTACCTTAGGATTTGATTTGAAGATTGGGATCCCAAGATACTTAAATGACTCCCAGGTCAGGGTTCTTTCCATTTCTAATAGCCTTGCTATGTCTGTCAAATCTTTGATCAAGCAATTCCAACCATAGATCGTGCTTTTTAGATAGTTAATCTTACTGCCTGAAACCTCCCTATAAATGTCCAACTCCTTCTTGAAGGTTCTAGTAGAATTTATGCTAACTCCTCCAAGCAATAATGTATCATCAGCAAACTGGGCATGATTTATGTCTTTAACATTGTGAGCCATTCTTAGGCCTGGCAGAGTTTGGATCTGTTGACAGTAGTCTAGCTGGAAGCTGAGCACCGAAGCTTGAATGGCGTAAAGAAGCGGGACAAAGGGCAACCTTGTCTTAGCCCCCTCGAGGCCTGGAAAAATTCCGTTGAATGACCATTAACCAGAGGCGCTATCCAAGGGGAGGCAATGCAGGCTTTCACCCAAGTTATGAGAACTTTTGAGAAGCCAAATTTCTCCATCACAGAAAACAGGAAATCATGTCTCACCCTGTCAAAGGCATTTGTCAAATCTAGCTTAATCACCATGCCTTTCTCTTTTCGATGACAGCTTGAATGAATTGCTTCTTGCACCAACACAATATTGTCAAGAATCTTTCTCCCTTTTATGAATCCTCCTTGGTTTTCAGGGATGATGACCGGCAGAATTTTCTTAATACGGTTGGCTATTATTTTTGTAATTAGCTTATAACTTGTATTACACAAAGAGATGGGCCTGAATCTGCTGAAATCGGTGGCACCTTTGTCTTTCGGAATCAAGGCAAGGAAGGCCGAGTTGGTACTGCCTCCAATCTTGGTGCAGGTCTGAGATTTACAGATCATTCTCAGAAGGTCTTTTTTAATTGTAGGCCAGCAAGTTAGGTAGAACCTTGTAGTGAACCCATCAGGGCCTGGGGCTTTATCCAAATCCATGCAATCCAAAGCTTATTTAATCTCATTCATATTGATTGGAGCAGTCAGCATAAAATTGTCAGAATCTTGAACATAGTGAGGAATAAGATCAATCAGATAGGCTTGACAATTGATAGGAGGGTCTTCCAAGGCAGAGTAAAGATCTTTGAAGAAGGAATGGGCGGCTCGCTTTATGCCTTCAGAATCTTTAACCACAGTGTTTTGATAGTGAATTTCATTTACTGTTTTGAAGTGCTTGCGTGCTTCAGCTTGCTTATGGAAGTAGCTTGTATTTTTGTCTCTGGCCTGTAACCAAAGATTTCTGGACTTCTATCTCCAGAACTCTTTTATCCCTACTTGCTCTATGGAGATCCTTTTGCAGCTCCACTTCTTTTTGAAGAAGGATTTGAGTTACATCGGAATTCTCCATTGTTAATTGATGGCCTACTAAACTGTCATGCATCTCCTTTCTTTTGGCAGTGGGCGCTTTCAACCTTTTAGCCCACTCCTTGAGCTCCCTTTTAAGTCTCCTCATTTTTTCTTCCCACACAAAGAAAGAGGATCCTTGAACTTGCCGGTTCCAAGCCTCGGAGACCACCTCCTAGAATCCTTCTTGATGAATCCATAGAGAACTAAATCTAAAGTGAATGAGGCCAAGATTTCCATCCAAGGAGAGCTCAAGCAGAATGGGTTTATGGTCAAAGGTGTAGTTCGGAAAATTTTTAGAGGTGGCCATTAGACCACAAGTCAAGAAGGAGGATTGGACTAGAAATCCATCCAGATGAGCAGCAATGTGGTCAGGGCCTATCCTTCTGTTTGACCAGGTGAATTTCCCAGATGTGGGCTTGATAACCTCCAATTCCCAATCTAAAATGAGGTCTTCAACCCATTCTCTAGCTGGGTCCTTGACCAACGAGCCCCCCTTTTACTCTTCTGCAGCTAGCGTAACATTCAGATCACCTACAATAATAATATTTTTTGGGTTGTGCAAGAATAGATAGGACTGGAGCGAGTCCCAACAAATTTTTTTCTTAGATGGTAAGACCGGAGCATAAAGATTGAACATACTTACTTGGTGGTCAGATTCTTTATGGAGGAGCTTAGTGAGTAGCCAATGGGGGCAACATTCTTCATGAATCAGATCATATTTGGAGCTGTCCCAAAAAGAGGAAATCCCTCCAGAGGCACCTCTGGCGCTGATTGCTCTCCCTTGGCCTTTATGCCAGAATGCTTTGCTTGCTTGGAGGAGTAGAAGGTCCTCCAGTTTTGTCTCCTAGATGAGAAGGATTTTAGGTGAGTACATCCTTACAACGTCTTTCAGAGCTTCTTCTTTCAACCTGCTGCCTAACCCTCTGCAATTCCATGAGACGTATTTCATTATTTACTGGCTTAGAAGGTTGTGGCTCCTTTTGGAGCCTAACCATGCTTGCGCCTAGATCTGGTATTCATCATTCCTTTGAGAGTTTTCTGAGAGCCTTGGAGAACATCTAGATAAGTTTGTTCCTCTCTCTGTTTCTTCTTGGACTTTCGACCCCTGGCCAACTTGATAAGAGTGACTTGCGAGTTGTCTGAATCTAAGACTCCATCTTCTAAATCTCCCTCAGAATCAAAGCCCAGATTGATGCACTCCTCGTTTTCTTCTTTTTCCCCTTGTTCATCCTCTGATGGAGGAAGAGTTGACTTAGCCTCTGCTTCTTTCACTTTCTTCAACGGGTCTTCTGGTTCCTCTTAGGTTCCAATGACATTTGTCTTTACCCCAGAGGAAGAACCCTCTTTTGGAACTTCTTTGGCTTTTGGTTTAGGCCGGGGCTTCACCAATGGCCCTGAATTTTTCTTCTCAGTTGGTTTTGGGACTGCCTTGCCCTTTTTTATTTCTTTCCATCCTTCTTCGTCCACTTTGTCCCCAGTTGGAGCTTTTGGGCAATTTCGTTGGAAGTGTCCATGTTTGTGACAGGTTCTGCATTTGAAAGGCAGTTGCTCGTAATCCAATTTTTGATAGTGATGCCATTCTCCGACTATAAGTTTTACTGCTTCAGGCAGTCTAGCTTCCAGATTGACTTCCACACAGATTCTTGCGCAGGTATATTGGCCCTTGTTATCTGCTTTGTCAATGAAATGGCCTAGGCCATTTCCAATCTTCTGCAAGGTGTGATAGCTCCAGCAATGGATCGGAAGATTGGGAAGCCGGACCCAGACTGGGACCTCTTTAGGGGTATCGATTGAGGGATCGAAGTCGGGGGTCCACTTATTAAGATACAGACCCTGATTTCCCATAAAATACGGACCGTTTCTGAAAACCAAATCTCGATCTTCTTTGGAGGTGAATTGGAAAATGAAATACCCTCTTCCGACAACATAGCAGATCACATTGTTTTCCAGCTGGGGCCTCCAGTTGCGTTGGATCCAGTCATCTGTTGTTTTTGTAGAGGGCCAGCGTCCCATAAATTGTCCTACCAACCCTCTGTCAGCCAGGGCTAGGGCGATTTTTATTGGTTGGTCTTCTGGCAGGGCGATCTCAGGAATTTCCTCCAGTTTTTTGATGAATTTCGGGACTTCTGGAATCAAGCGTTTCTTCCCTTTCTGCAAGAGCAATCTTCTGAATGCTTCTTCTGAAGAGATTGGTGGGGTGGGAGAAGGCTCCCCACCCCCAGGCACACTCATGGCGGCGGCTACGCTCCTCTACGATCGCAAAACCCAGACGCAGATGTTGTGCCAGCAGCAGCACTGGCTGGAGGAGGGAGGCAGAGCCCGATTGCGGGGATGCCGGGAAGGATTGAGAGCCCAGCAGCAGGGGCTGCCAGGCAGGGGGCCTGTGGAGGGCTGTAGGGGTTGAGGACGCAGGGGCACGGGAGCTCCAATTCAGAACGCGCGCGCAGATCACCCTGAAACTCAGCGTTGCCCTCCATTTTCATTCGAAGTGAAATATCGTATTAAACATAGGTTTGATCTAAAGTGGTCATTGTATTAAATATAAAGTTTTGTCTTAAAATATTTTTGTCTCAAAATGCTTTTGTCTTAAATATAAAATTTTGTCTTAAATTGTTTTTGTCTTAAATTGTTTTTGTCTTAAAATAATTGTGTCTTAAATTATTTTTGTCATAAATATAAAGTTTTGTCTTTAAATTTTTGTCTCAAACTACTTTTGTCTTAAATATAAAGTTTTGTCTCAAAATATTTTCGTCTTAAATTATTTGTCTTAAATATAAAGTTTTGTCTTAAAATATTTTTGTCTCAAACTACTTTTGTCTTAAACTATTTTTGTCTTAAATATAATGTTTTGTCTTAAAATATTTTTGTCAGACAAATCAATTGATATTAATTTTTAATGTGAAATAACTAAAATAAAAAATGAGTTTTCCAGACAAGATTTCTTTTGTCTTAAAAAATTTGTCTCAAAAGTACCCTTGGTATAATAGTATATATACCAAAAATTTATGACTTAATAAGAATCAAGACTTCACCAGAGTGGGAAAGCCTACTCCTTGGATCTTTATCACAACAGGCCAAAAATATTCCCATAAAATTTGAAACCTAGCATCTCATATATATACCTTAACTATAATTAAAATGCACAACTTTTATCGCACACTTTCGTAGTGTACACATTCCTTTCGTAAATTCTGGCCACTCCTATTCGTGTTCAGCCATCTTTATTTAGATGATCATAAAGTCCAAAAACTGAAGATGGTGACTCAATCCAACGTGGGTAACTCCAAGTATCACTTAGGGAAGAATTCGATGTTTTCCAACCGATATTTCTACAAATTTAACCAACTTCATAGAATATACTTTTGAAAAAGTTAATAACTTCCAGGACACGCTGTACACGCTGTAACAACTGACAAAGGTAACTTCTTACAGATGAACACACAAAACCAAACATGAGTCTTAACCAGAAGGAACAAACGCGGGTTTTCCCATCAAAATAGATTCGATGATATTATTGATAACAGATACGCCAAAATACAGGTTACAATTCTGCAAAAATCGAAGCAGAAGAGAAACTAAACTCCATATGGATTCAATAGTGCTGAATAGGGGAAGCATATTCTGTCATTTACAATGAAAAAAATTACAGGAGGAGACGGATTGATCTACATATTACAGTATTTGTTACCCTCTTCCACAACGCTATTTACAGTATTTCGTTCCTGTGGTAGCTTCAAGAGATCGTTGCAAGTCCGGCTGCAACTCAATTCAATTTACATGTCTATGTATTAATTTTCGCAGATACATGTCTGTATATTTCATATGAAAAATATAAGTATTTCCGGACATACTAGTCAAATTCCCGGGCATCCGATAACCAACCCACTCTTCGGTTTTCTCTTACAATTGAGGATCCTATTTCTTCTTCTCTTTTCTCGTGAGTTATTTTGAGAGGCACGCCTTCAGAGATATCGTCGGTGTCTTGGATGTGAGGGTTGTCGATGAGAATGAAGGGAGCGTTACATTTCTCGCTGATTGTCTGCAGAGTTTCTCCTTCCCCAACCATGTATATCTCCTCGCACGGCCGTTCCTCAACGATTGGCCTGCCTGTAGCAAGAGCTGCCATAAACAATATGGCAATCAAGAAGGAGAAATTCAAAGAGAGCGATCTATTATTTGCAGCTGCCATGATTATTGGAAATATATACGTTGAGAGGAAGCAAAGAATATGCACAAAAAAAGGTATAACTTTTTCAAACCAGTTGCAGAGAAAGAGGGGCAGCCATGAATATTTGTATGCAGATGAGAGGTTGTGAGGGTCAGGTGCAATGTGATGGCAAGAGATGAGTGCGTCGGGTGAGGGGATGACGATGGATGTCACGTCTGTCTTCCCAATGGCAAAGAGTCGTCACGGGTTTTGCTCTGTCGTTGGTGGGAGCCAACACGGCTTTTTCAGGAGGAAACTGGCTCAACGTATAGGTGGGGTTAAGGTTGAAGTTGAGTTCGTAGGAGTGGTTGTTCAGGAGGAAACTGGCTCAACGTATAGGTGGGGTTAAGGTTGAAGTTGAGTCGGTCTATTGTTACCTGTGGGAGTCGTTAGACTTGGTATATATTTGAAAACCCTTCAATGATATGGCATTGTAGCCTTGTTGATTGTAAGAAGGATGATGTTGATGGCCCTTCCTCATTCTTTCTAGATTACTACTATCATATAATTGGAAAAAAAATTAGGGATCAGGTTTTGGTTATTGAGTAAGATGTGTTATATTGAGGTGAATTTGGAAAGAATGGATAAGGTATTATTGTTATAATTGTTCTTCACTTGAGATCAATTGGAGTTGGTTTTATAAAACTTAGAAATTGACACATGGTATATATGATAAAATCCTCAAAAGAAAATAGCAAATGTTTAATTTTTCTCTAAAATTATTCTTCTTATAAAATGAGGATCTAGGGATTCTATTTATAAAGCAAATTCTTGAAAGCAAACTAAATAAAAACTACACATTTCTTTTTAGTTCACTAAACCAATAAGCCAAAGATTCTCACATTAAGATTACCTAAACTTGTGATATATCCATGTAAGGGATATTAGACTTTATTTATTGTGCATAATTAAATTATTTGTATATGCACAATTAATTAATATTAATTAATATTGTGGATGTACATATGCACCAACCGTGCAACACACCCCACCTCCCCACCATATGTTTTCCTTGTAGTTGACAAGAAGGAAGGAGGATGTACCCTATTAAGAAAACTTCCTTCACTTCTATCAAGGATCAATAATGACGGAACTTGGCTTTAGTGGGTGGCTTCATGAAAATATTTGCACTCTAATCTTTTGAATGACAAAACTACAAGTCAACAACTTTATCATAGAGTAGTTGTATGTAGTGCATATGGACATCAATGTGTTTAGTATGTTGGTGCTAAACTGGATTGTGGCCTATGTCGATGACACTTTGATTGTTACACAAAAGAGTTGTAGGTTGATCTTGAGAAAAACATAGAGGTTGTTCCATGCAAATTTCTTCAGTCAAGTCCCATGAAATTATGTTTGATGTCCCTTTGATGTACTTCCCAAATGTCAAAAGTCAAAAGTGAAAGAACATATTATACTAAATTCATCTTTGAAATTGACACCAATGTTTCTAAGTAAACAATAGCTTCATGATGTGAGAAACCCTTTCCAACAAACCAACCTCTAAACTTATCCACACTTCTATCTACTAAGAACTTAGTTTTGTAGACATATTTGCAATGAATGAATTTGTAGCCTTCAATAAGTCAAACAATATCCTAAGTGTCCTTTGTCATAACAAGTTTATTTCTTCTTGGATAGTTACTTCCTATTCAAGTTGACCACTTGCTTCTTTATATGTACGAGGATATTTTGTCTCAATGTGTTGTGCCATAAGAGTTAAACCACCTATACAAAATTCAGAGTGTGTCTTACAAGGTTTCTTGGATCACCAATTAAAGAATGAACAACTTCCTTTCTTTATAAAGATTCCCAAGGGAATTTGTTGAGCTTATAATTTCATTGTAATATCAATCCTCTAAGTCCATTTTGGAAGTAGAGTGGTTATAGATGTAGGATTTGTAGATTGAACTCTAAAAGGAGTATCTAAAGATGCAAGATCAATAGATTGAACTATATATTGCACTATAGGAGGAAAAACTAAATGTGATGTTCTATGTTCATCATTTGAAGAAGAATAATAATTATTTTAAAAAGAAACAAGCTCCTTTGAAGTGAATGAAAACAAAAGAAGTGACAAAGAAGATGTAGGCACAAAGGCTCAGAGTTATTCATCAAATAAAAAATCTCTCCCAAATATAACCTCTAAAGAGTGAGGTACACATAGGCAATAGGATTTTACATCTTTAGCAAAACAATAAAAAATATTTGCTCAATCTTTAGTTGCATTTCTCACTCTATGGCTTTACGACCAAACACTTTAAAGTGATTAACATTAGACTCAATAAAAAAGCCAAGGTTTTTTTAGAGTTACATGCTTACAAATCCTATAGGAGTATGATTCAAGATGTAGTTAGCAAAATTTATATTGTCTATCCAAAACAATGGTGCTAATTTCTTTGGTTGAACCATATAATTAGCCATTTTCTTAAGTGTTTGATTCATACATTCAACTACTCCATTTTTCTATCAACTGTAAGGCATTATATGTGGCATTTAAATGACGTGTTTAGAGAAAAGCTCAATGAAATTTGTATTAATATATTCTCTACAATAATTAGTGCAAATCCCCTTAATGAGATGACCCAATTTCTTTTCAATCATTGCTTAAAAAGAGACAAAGAGATTGAAAACTTCACTTTTGATCTTTGCAAAGTAAACACGTGTGTTGCATGTGATCATCAACGAAAGTAAGAATGTATCATGCTCCATAAGATGATGGAGTAGAAAATGGCCCACTGATGTCACTATAATATAATTCAAGTGGTGTTGGTGGTTAATAGGAATGACAAAAAAGAAAAATCTTTGCAATGCTTACCAAAAAAAACCCATAACAAACACCATCATTACATGAAACAAGGGGTAATTTACGCACAATTTAGTGCTTCATGAATTTTTGCATGTAACATTAGTTCAAATAATCAAATTGTTTGTGGCTAAGCTTACTCTAGAATGATTGTGGTATGTGAGGAAGGCTCAAAGCTATCAAATATGTATATTCTTGAAGAGTAATTAGTATGCCCTGAAGCTGTTATAATAGGTGGATCCTTTAGATCTCTAATTACAATATCATGAGGAAAAAATTTAATAGTTTTGCAATTACTAAAGTGAGTAATTTGAGAAATGGAAAGAAAATTTGCAGAAAATATAAGGAGAATACATTATTAAATTTCATGTCAAGAAGAACTATCATTCCTACTCCTACAACATTTAAAGGAAAGTTATCATGGACAAAAATATGTTGGGTTGTACAATCATTAAGACTAGAGAAAACATCCCTATGATCAGCCATAGAACAAGAAACCCCTAATTCTAAAATCCATTCATGAAAGGACTAACATGCAACTACAGAAAGAGAATGAGGCTTAGAAGAAGTAGAAGAGGAGGAAGTATCACATTGAATATTATATTTTTCATGGTAGCTTCCAATACTTGCATCTTCTTCCAACAATGTGTGTCAAGATGCCCATCTTTGTACAAAAGGACTAAGACTTAGGAGGCTTTTTCTCCTTTAATGTAGTAACTTGTTGATACTTTGGATGTGGAGGAGTCATTATAGGTGGCTTGGTTATCATGCTCTATTTGGCTTTTCTATATAGCTTCTTGAAGGCTTTGAAGCCCTTGTGATCATGAGAAAACAATGCTTTCTACTTAGTACTTGTGTCAAGTGCACTCATGTGCAAGAGCTTATCTTATACACATGTCAATTGATCACAAAGTAACTCAAAACTTTGGCATTTTAAAATTGGATTTTAATGCATCTTTAGTTGAATAAAAAGGTATGGACAAAAATATCAAAAGGAGCTTTGAGTTTAGAAAGAATTGAAATTATTGTTTATAATCATTTATACTATTGATTCCACAACCACCAAGTTGGAGTCTTAAGATGTTAAATTCTATGATAGTACTCGATTTCAAAAGAAAAAAAATGGCAAATCAAGAAAGATGAGTTGATTTTTTGGTTGATGAATTCATATCAAATTGATTTTCATATGGAGTTGTTCAAACTTCAACCATTCTTTATGAGGTGTAATAATAAATTGAATGTGAAATTTCAAGATCTTTAGAGATTGTCATGCAAAATAGAAATTTAGCTTTGTCATTATGATTAAGCCATAGTTTATGTTTCTTTATATTAATTGGTCTAATATCTAGCTTAATAGCTATTTAATATAACCCTTTACTCTTGAGTAAAATCTTTAACTAAAATTTTTAAAAATAATAATTTGTGTTAGTTAATCAAATCCATGAGTAGTTTAGTTAGAATAGAAAACTAAATGCAAAATAAAGTAAAATAATTTATAACTTTATATTAAAAAAAAACCAAATTACCGCATCATAGATCTTGAAAATTCATCAATTTTATAAAAAGGATATTAGAAAAAATTAAATGTTGAAATTATGACCCTAACAAATTCAGAAATGAAAACGAAACCTACCAATCTTTTAAAAGAAACCAATTTTCACCCTATTAAACTATAATGGAATTATTTATTCTGTTTAAAATTCATCTCCAAAATTGAACTTCGAAACTTAGGCTCGAAGTGCCATGTGGTGCTTTCCGAGTAACTACATAATATGCCTTGCATGAGTTTTGGTTAGATATAATGTGACATTGAATGGACAAAGTTGGTATTTTCTAACTATACATGATGCCTTGCATTGAGTTAGGTTAATGTTGAGTACATATAAAGGTATAATGTAAAGACATAATGTGACACTGAATGGAAAAAATTATGTGGCGACCACGTCATACCGTGTGTTACTTGGTAATTGGTTGTTGAGTTATTGACAGTTCAGAGGTGGGGATGTGGTTGTTAATGTGAAAATGATAGGACGACACGTGAGGGGAAAGTGACGTTATAATTATAAAATTAATGAAAAAAATATAAAATTAATGAAAAAAAATAGTTCAGGAAAGAATATACTTTTGGTTACACTACGGTCGGGGTTCACGTGGAGAACAATGCCAACAAGAGGGCGGCTCATTGGGCCCAATGAAGCGAGCCACGTGAAGTATAAAATTAATAATTGTTTTAGGGAGTTGGGTTATACGCTTAAGTGCTAAATATACTTATGTCTCTTGTTATTGTGATTAGTTAATTTTTTTATATATACTTATGTCTCTTGTGATTGTGATTAGTTAATTTTTTTATATATGTAATTTGTTATGGAATGTAGTAATAATGGTTAAATAGTAATAATAATAGTATATTTAAATAAATTAATGTTAATAGTATTTACAAATCAAATATTGAAAAGTAAACATGTTTTTTTTGTTTTTTAATTAAATTGATTAATTAAAAATAATGTTATACGAAACAAGTTAGTTATACAAATAGAATCTCTATTTTATATCTAATTGTTTAACATTTGTGTAAATGTTTAATAAAATTGATATATGAAATTTTTATTGATTTTTAAGTTAGAATTTGACATTTCCAATATTAAATAAACATGCCAGTCAATTTAATATATGGAATATTTAGTCATAATTAAATATTATTATAATGATATGAGTAAAATAAAGATGGTATAAAAAATGAATGTAATCCGTATTAAATGGTATTGTAATCTTCATTTATTTCAACTTTTATTCATGTACTTACATGATCTTCCAATTAGTTGCACTTGAATAAACAATATGGATTGCTATTACTCATTTAACATAACTTTTATTTTCTATTTAATTACACCCTAATGTGTTCCCTTTGAGAAAGACTACCGTAAGTGCCTCCTTGCACCACTCTGCACCTTCAAATTTAATGTTAGACAATTGAACAATATTAAACCATTAGATTAATAGATAATTAATCGTTAATAATAATTACATGCTAATAATGAGTTAATAGTTAATAATAGTTAACAAAAAAATTAGAATTTTAACTCATGGAAAACTAATTTTAATTGTTTGCCTTTCGTGTCCATATCAAGAGAGGGAGATAACATAAGTTCACTCATCTTTCTGAAATGATGCCTACTTTCTCAAAATATCACAAGCATGATTAGGGGTTGGTCGATTTCCACTATCTTTTCTTAGGTTAGGTGCATGGTGGTGCTACGAAAATGAATAGACACATGCGGCTCTTTATAGAAAGAGCAGAGGTCACCCCCTGAACTTGAATTCACATTCATTTGAGTTTCCTTTGAATTAATCACACTTAATTTGTCCTGAAACGGGTGGCGCAATCCCCCTCGCCAACATTCTTATTGCCTGTCACTATCTTTGAGAAGATTTCCATGTGGAGAATCGACACCATGAATGTCTAATACACAGGGTAGGGAAAAAATTTAATCTCAAGGAAATCACATTGACCCGAGGAATCAAACGCGAAACTTATGTTAGGGTTTTATTTGTTGATTTTCTTATTTTTGCAGAATTTGATCTAAGAAGGAAGGAGAAATGAGGTTTTGATAGGAAATGTCCTTAGAGACGAATTCATTACATGTATGAAGGTCAAGGATTCCAAGAAGGGATGGATGTTCAAGTCCATAGAAAAGTTGAAGCAACTGGAATAGATCATGGTCCATGGAACTAGGATGCGATGTCATAACCACCAATATTTCTCTTTTTCTTAACCATTTATCTAAGTGCCACACTGGGTTATGAGCAAGCCCTTTCTTTCTTTTGTGACTTTTCCTATTCTTGAAGTTGTATTGCTACTGTTTTGTAGGGAAAATTTTCCTGTAAGGAATTGGAGGAGGAATGAGAGCAGCCAACTCCACTTCTCTACCTCTCTTTTTATTGTATCTACTCGACCGACTACTGGAGCCAATATGGCTATTCCATTCCCAAAATCTACATTTATTTCCACTACACATCTAGCGAACCCTTGGTTCATGTCCTTCATTAAACAAATCAGATAGTCACCACTGACAACAAAATATATTTCTTCTTTCTTTCTCCAATTCAATATGGAGATAATGACAAGGCTAGCAGTTAGATCACAACAAAATAACTACCAACAATGATGAATTCCAATCCGGACACAATAAATAAAATTTAAAGTATGGTGACTTTTTTTTATTAAGCTTTACTCTAGTTATGCTGAGAATGAATCTATCTCAAGTCCCAAATAAGATTCTTCATTCACCACTTAATCCCAACTTCCCCTCTTCTTATTCTAGCTTGCACCTTGACACTCCTCATCCTGGTACAAATTTAAACTATGAGGTACAAGGTAGTTGTTGCATATAGGAGCATTTAGATTTGATAAGAAAAGTGTGATACTCTGTTGTAATTTCTTACAAATGTGATACAAGTGTACCTTGAATTTTTGCAATTCCATGCTTAATGTGGTATAAGCTAAATGGAAATTTACAGTCTTCTATACAAGATCAAGAAAGCTATGCCCAATAGCCAACACCATAGAGCAAGACATGTTCACCAATTCCACAGTTTTTACCAAATCTCTCCGTGCTGGAGATTTTTTCTCAATAGACTTTTTTTATTTCTCTTAAAGTGATGAAAGCCACCGTTGTTGCATATAAGATCATTTAGATTTGATAAGAAAATCGTGTACACTGTTATAATTTGCTCTGCAAATGTGATGGCAAGTGTGCCCTGAATGTTGGAAATTTCATGGTTAATGTAGTATAAGCTAAATGCAAATTTACTTTCTTCTATACAAGATCAAGAAAGCTATGCCCAGTAGCCAACACCACAGAGCAAGACATGTTCGCCAAATCCACAGTGCTATGAAATATCTCTGAGTGTTAGAGGTGTTTTTACTATTTGCACAAACAACAAAAGAAACCAACTTCATATCAATTACTGAAATATAAATCAATTTCTTTTAAGACACTCAGAAATATAATGAAAATTAGTATATTAAATAATATTTAATAGTTCAAGAACCCACGAAGAAAAAATCATACCTAGTGAGTATGAAATCAAATCAACATAAAATGGTTAATGACATCCATATAAAACCCTTGTTAATATGGAAGTAGGATTTGTAAAAAGGCTAGGTTCATTATAGTACAATCTTAAGATTTTTTGGGTTGATAATAAGAGTACCTAAAGAAAATATAATATAGAAAAACATATTCTCAAGAGAAAAAATCTCCATGCATGAATGACACAAAATTTGTCAATTCAGTCTAAACTCTCATTACCTAGCATTGGAAACAAGGAGATAGAAAGATATAAATCAAGAAAAGTCTATGCTTCCTTTCCAGGAAAGGAGAAGTTGATGATGAAGTGCATGTGATGTTGTGATGTATTGTATATTAGGAAGGAAGAAAAATTAATAAAGGATGAAGATTTGAATAGTTTATATAGTACATTGAGTTTGGCCTCTAAACAAGTAGTTATATGAAAGACGTTTTACAACTTTAAAAGAAGAGGATTGACAACAAACAAGGAAAATATTAATAGAGCGTGAAGATCTAAATGGTTTAAAGTTTACATAGCTTGTTCAATATTTCCTCTAAGAAAGTGAGAAACTATGTGAAAAATGTTTTAGAACTCAGTATTAACAACAAAAACATAGTAAGTTAAGACAACCTTGAGGAGTTTTCTGTACAAATTTTACTATAACCTTTCCCTCCGTCCAATAAATATTGCAAAATCTTATGAAGAGAGAGTCTATCTAGTCTATAAACTTATCCATAATCAGAGAAAAAGGCTAGCGATGTCACAAGCTAAAATAAATGGTCTTTATCATTGGTGCAGTGATGTATTGAAATTCTCAGTTGAAATGGATCCTATTAGATGCATAGTGGCTAGACACACTAGAAAATTCAAAATAGATATCTATTATGGCATCCAGATTTCCTATAGACCATCTACCCATTTTATACAAAAATTTCTAACAATAACCACTCAAGTTGCTCTCTAATTTCTTAAACCTCCACCTATGCTGGGGAGATCACAGTGTAAAATCAAATGTTCCTATGGTTTTTTTTAAAGGGTTCATATACATAATAGACAGTGAGAAAGAAAATATTGAGATATAATAAATGAGTTTTGAATCATTGTGACAAACAAAACATCACATTATCTCATATAATATACCCAATGTTGCAATGATCTGAGATGATGACTGATTTTTAATCATGATAACTGGGTGACAACCAAAAATAAGTTGTAGCCACAAGCAAAACATCACATCATATCACAAAATATATCCATGGTTCCAATGAACTATAGTAAGAGCTTTGCATTCTGAAAAGACCCAAACCTCAGTTAAGTTAGATCTAACTGAAATTAACGATGGGCTTATTACAGGATGAATCATGAGAGACATGTGAGAGATGTGGTAGAAATAGTTTCTATTGGTTGGATTGTTGAATGGATAATTTTTATTACATTGTTTATGTTGTAAGTAGTATAGGAAAAAAAAAAATTACAGCTCCCCTAATTTGTAAATTAAGTTAATATAACAACAAATGAAAATAAAATCATGCATCTATTTACCAACCATTATCTTGGCCAAAAAAATATATACTTTGTTTTGGAGATGAAACATGAACAAACTAAACTTTTCTTCTTTAACAAATGTGAATTTATTCCTTAGGGAAGTCTAGATGTGGTTGGTTTTTTCCAACATGAAAATGTTCGTGATGAAGGGTCATTGATGTTAGGATATTTCGACACATATGAAATAGTTAAGTATAACTTGGTCTAGTATAGAGTTAGGTAAAGTGTGTTTCTTTACTATGTACATTTTGTAACTTACAATCCGACGGTCACGATATGTAGTGATCCAACAATTCATTCTATCCTCGGTATTACCGACACTTGATCTGTGGCTTAACACCCGATTGGTCCATGATCTCTATTTAAAGAGAATGGAGGGTCATTTGTAGGTTAACGGTCTATGAGAGAAGCTTATGTAAATTTTCATTCTTTTATTAATAAATTGCCTGAAGTGGCCACGTTGGCTTAGGTCGTGGACTGTTTCCTTCTTTGAGGGTTTTAACCACGTCAAAATACTGGTGTATTGATCTGTGATATATGTTTGTGAGCGGTGTCCTTTGGTGTTCTTTCTGAGGAACTTACCCTGTAAATTCCTACATGGTATCAGAGCTATTTGAAGGCCGCATCCGTTAGTGATCCAAATCTGAAGCCGGTAGAACTACATCTGACTGTCGTTTCCTAGATCTACTATTTCTGACTACTTTATGGGCCAAGAGGAATGCTCTATTGTGTTGGGAGCATCTGTTCCAGTGAGGAACCCCTTTCGTTTCGTGCGAAAAGGTTTCCAATAGCCCTAGCTACGTCATTTTTAAGATCTAGAGGTATACAGTGTTTATTTGCAGTTTACAGTTATTTTCTCTCTGTTTATTTCGGTTTCGGTTTATTTAGCCTTTTTTATTATCGAATCTATACCTTTCATTTCTGCGTATGCTCTTTGCCCTGCGACTCTGTGCGATCTGGGAAAATCAGAAATAGAAAGGAAGGATTTTTCTCATGCATATGCTCTTTTCCGCTGCGCCTTAGTGTGATCTTGGAAAATCAGAAACATTGAGGAAAATATTTAGTTTCCGACTAAAGCTAACTTCGAGCCGCAAGGTTTGCTTTTTTGTATGTCCATGTTGGGTTTTGTGTTTTTTGTTTTGTAGGGAAAAAGAGTTTTCTCAAAGCAAGCACGCAACCCAAAGCTTCAACCCCCCCTCGCTCTCTCTCTCTCTCTCTCAAACTTTTTGTTTAGCTCACTTGGTCCAAAGCTAATTTATGAGAGTAGAGGTCTTGAGTTCAAGTCTCCTTTTTGTGGGGGCAGATTTTTCATTTCCGCACATTCCCGCACTTCATCGACATCTTCATCAAATTTTCTTCAAAAATCCATAACTTCTTCATCCGGAAGCCGTTTTCAGAGTCGTTTTTTTGAACCAGCCTAATTTTTCGAGATCTTTCCATTGGAACACTTAGTTTCAGCATCTATAGCTTCAGTTTCTGTTAAAATGGAAAGTCCATGCCAAGTTATTCTTGACAACACCAACTACTTTCAATGGTGGTCCTACATTGTGGATTTACTTAGAAGTAAAGGTCTCTACAGAATAGCCTCAGGCCAAGAAACCAAACCGAAAGATGAAGATAAGGCAGCTAAATGGGAAAATAGGAAAGATCAAGCACATGGGTTGATAGGGATGTCTATTTCTCCAGATCTTAGATTCCATATTGCGGAACTTGATACTCCTGAAGAAGCAATGAAACAGATCACTAAAGTTTTTGGAATTAAAAATGAACTTAAAGCCCATCAACTCGAAAATGAGTTGCTTACATTAGACCCCAATAATTTTTCTTGCATTGAAGATTTTTTTTCCAAGTTCAAGACCCTTAGACTTCTCTTGGAAGGTGTTAAGGTTAAGAAAGAAGATAGTAGCCTTATCTATTCCATTCTTACTAAGTTGGGACCACCCTATTCTGTGTTTGTTTCCACCTTCCATTATACAAGAGAAGCCTTCATTTCTCAAGGACAAGCCTACAAGTCCCCTTCCTTTGATTCCGTTTGTGATTCTTTAATAAGAGAACAAGAAAAATTCTTACACCTTGGTCTTCTTAATCTTGGAAACTCTTCTAAGAAAGCATTAGCCGCCCAACAGCAACCAAATTCAAAGAATCCTAAGAAGTTGTATCCTAAAAGGAATGGTCCTAAACCAAACAACGGTCCTAAGCAATTTCACCCTCAAAATGAAAAATTATTTCAACAAAATGATAAGACAAATAAAAACAAAGGGAAGAAGACTGATAGACATTGCAACTTTTGTAATCGAGATGGCCACTTAGAATCCAAATGCTTTAAGAAGATGGAAGCCTTGGAAGCAGCAATGAAGAAGCATAATATCCATTTGGAGCACTCTTCAACTTCAACTTCATCTTCGGGAATGACACTTTCTGCATGTGGTTGTCAAGCATCTCGGTCTGGCTATGCACTAAATGTATCTTCTTCTTCTCATTCTCATGAGTGGCTCATTGATTCTGGAGCTTCTCATCACATGGCCAAAAACAAAGCCATGTTTTCTTCTTTAAATGATTGTAACACCAAAAATATATATGTTGGTGATGATAGATCTGTTAGTGTTGTAGGGACTGGAACTGTTCATATAGACAATGGTTAATTTAATGATGTATTATGTGTTCCAACCTTATCCTGCAACCTTCTATCTGTATATCAGATAACTCATTTAGGTGAAGGTAAAATCGTTGAATTTTCACCTCATGATGTTGTAATTAAGGACCTAAGAGATCCTAGACAGATTTTAGCTACTGGCATTGCTGATGATTCTACAAGGTTGTATAAGTTTCACAACTTTGGGTCATCAAATCTTCCCTCAGTATTTGTTGCTCATAATGATGAAGTGAGCAAGCTTTGGCATGAGCGATTTGGTCACTTAAACTATCGCTCTCTTCAGAATCTATGTAAAGAAAATATGGTGATAGGTCTTCCAATGGTATCTTGTAGAGATGGTGTTTGTTCCAGATGTGTACTCGGAAAACATCATCGGGATAGTTTTGAAAAACGTGCCTCTTGGCACGCCTCAGCCCCTTTACAACTCGTGCATAGTGATTTATGTGGTCCACTTCCAGTTGTTTCATTCTCTGGCTACAAGTATTTCTTAACTTTCATTGATGATTTCTCCAGACGCACTTTGGTATACTTCTTAAAAATCAAGAGTGAAGTATTTAACATGTTCTTGGCCTTTAAGGCCTTTGTTGAAAAGCAATCTGGACATCAAATTCTTAAGCTAAGATCTGATAATGGTGGAGAATATGTTAACAACAAATTCATCAACTTTTGCACTGAGAATGGAATTCAAATGCAACATACTGTTCCATATACTCCACAACAAAATGGTGTAGCTGAAAGGAAGAATCGCACCTTAAAGGAAATGGCTAATTGTATGCTTCAATCTAAAGGACTTAGTCTTAATTATTGGGCAGAAGCAATTAACTGTGCAAATTACATAATAAATCGCACTCCTACTAATGTTTTAAATAATATCACTCCAGAAGAAGCATGGAGCTCAATTAAACTAGATGTAAGTCACTTTCGTGTTTTTGGAAGTGAAGCATGGGCCCATATTCCAGATGAGAAACATAAAGCTTTAGAACCTAAGAGTGAAAAATGTATTTTTGTTGGATATTTTGAAGATGTCAAAGGATATAGACTTATTCCACTTAAGTCCAAAAATGTTATCATTAGAAGAGATGTAAAGTTTGCTGAAAATATATCGGCCTACGAGCCTAGTTCGGCGGATGTGCCACCTCTCCCTATCTCTTCAACTTTTGAAAATATTTCTTCTTCAAATGATGAAAGCGAGGATGAAAATCCTCCCCCACCTTCTCAGGATCCTTCTTCAGCTCCTCAGCTTCCAAAATGGGTCCGTGCTACTCGGGATGTAGCAGGTGATCTTGCCGGTGATCCTACAAATCAGCGACGCACATGTTCTCAGTTTGATAGAGCCTCTTCTTTACTGGCTCAAGCTTTAGTGAATTATGATCCTGACACCTTTGTAGAAGCTTCAGGCCATCCAGATTGGGAAGCAGCTATGAATGAAGAATATCATTCATTATTGGCAAATGATACATGGGATCTGGGTCCTCTACCAAAGGGATGAAAACTTGTTAGATGCAAATGGGTTTACAGAACCAAGTATGGACCAGAGGGGAAAGTTGATAAACATAAAGCTCGTCTTGTTGCTAAGGGTTTTTCACAAGTTGAAGGCATTGACTACACTGAAACCTTCTCCCTTGTTGCCAAAATGAACTCTATCCGCCTTGTTCTTTCCCTTGCTACCTCTTTCAAATGGGAAGTCCATCAGATGGATGTTAAATCTACCTTCTTGCATGGGGACTTGCATGAAGAAATCTATATGGAACAACCTATTGGCTTTATACAAACAGACTCCAGCCTTGTATGTCAGCTTAAGAAATCCCTTTATGCTCTCAAGCAAGCTCCTTGAGCTTGGTATGCCAAAATGGATAACTTTCTTTTATAAAATGGCTTTTCTAGGTGTCATTCTGACAATACTGTCTACACCAAGAAAGTGGGCAAGTCTCTTATCATTCTTGTTCTTTATGTTGATGATCTTATCCTGACTGGTAGTGATCCCAACCTTATAAATCATGTGAAGTCTAGCCTTAAAAGGAAGTTTGAAATGATAGACTTAGGACACTTACATTATTTTCTTGGTCTTCAAGTCTTGCAATCGAAGGAAGGTATTTCCCTTTCCCAGTCCAAGTATGCTTGTGATATTCTATGCCATTTTCACATCGAAGACTGTAAGCCAGCCCCTTCTCCCTTTCAGTCTGGAGTCAAACTTTCAGTCACTTGTACTTCTCCTGAAGTTGATGCTACCTTATACTGTCAACTTGTAGGAAAAATTTTGTATCTAACCCATACTCGTCCTGACCTTTCCTTTGCTGTTGGCCTTGTTGCTCGGTTTATGCAAAACCCACATGAAAGTCATTGGAAAGCAGCTAAAAGAATACTTCGTTATGTTCAAGGTACAGTTCAGTTTGGGATTCATTACAGTGCCGAAGCAGCTCCTCTATTGGTTGGTTTCACTCATTCCGATTGGGTTGGTGACCCTGATGATCGGAAGTCAAGTGCAGGTTATGTGTTCACTCTTGGTTCAGGACCTATTACATGGGCTTGCAAGAAACAAGGTGCCATTTCTCTTTCTTTAGTAGAAGCAGAGTATCGTGGTGCCATAGAAGCTAGTAAGGAAGCCTTGTGGCTTCGTCAAATCTTGTCAGAGTTTGGCTTTCAGCAGCAACATCTGACTACACTTTGGTGTGATAATCAAAGTGCCATTCAACTATGCAAAGACCCAGTCCAACATCAGCGCAGCAAACACATTGAACTGCACATGCACTTCATCAGAAAGCTCATCCACGACCATGTTCTTGAGGTGCAATATTGTTCAACAAATGATCAAGTTGCAGACATCTTTACAAAGGCTCTCACAGAGGCGAAGTTCACTAAACTTCGATTTATGGTTGGAGTTCAGGAAGTTGTCACTAAGGGGGGATAGGCTCTAGTGCCTCCTTCCTTCTCCTATTGTGTCATATTTGTAAATCCTTCAATCCTATCCCAAGTTGTTCTTAAGAGGGGATGTTAGGATATTCTGACACATAGGAAATAGTTAAGTATAACTTGGTCTACTATAGAGTTAGGTAAAGTGTGTTTCTTTAGTATGTGCATTTTGTAACTTACAATCCGACGGTCACGATATGTAGTGATCCGACGGTTCATTCTCTCCTTGGTATTACCGACACTTGATCCATGGCTTAACACCCAATTGGTCCATGATCTCTATTTAAAGAGCATGGAGGGTCATTTGTAGGTTAACGGTCTATGAGAGAAGCTTATGTAAATTTTCATTCTTTTATTAATAAATTGCTTGAAGTGGCCGCGTTGGCTCAGGCTGTGGACTGTTTCCCTCTTTGAGGGTTTTAACCACGTCAAAATACTGGTGTATTGATCTGTGATCTGTTTGTGAGCGGTGTCCTTTGGTGTTCTGTCTGAGGAACTTACCCTGTAAATTCCTACAATTGACATCCATTGAGTGGATTAAACAATATTTGATTCGTTTATGATAGTTATGTTCAAAATGGGTTATCTCCAATGGCTATGTCGGTACTCAGATTTGGTGATCATAATAATAGAGGGTACAGACCAAGAGTTTGCTTGAAAATTATTTGAAGAAATGTTTTTCTAATCATGATTAAGTCACTAATTGAGAAAACCTCACCCATGCATAAAGTATGTTGAATATGTGGCAGAATGAAAGTAGAATTTGGATTTCCCACAAGGGATCCATGTGGATCAACAACAAGATTGGTATGAATGTGGATCAACAACAATAAATGTATGAGGGTAAAGAACTTGAGGACCAATTTTCCTTTTTAAGGAAACATAATCAATGATTGGACTCATTCTTTTTGGTTGTGTGCTTGTGTGGAGGAGTAACAACCCATGGGATGTCTTCAACCAAAATGAAACCCCATACATAGTGTTGGACCTCACAGGTATTTTAGTACACATAGAACACCACCCTGAAAATTCTTTCATTATTGATCAATTAAGAATAATCTAGGATGTCTAGAGTGGATGCTGAGGTGGGCGGTACAAGAATTGAGGACGATTTTTAAAGGGTAAGGCCATTTATATAATTTTTTTGGTATAACTCACAATGTTGTTATTATTAGGTGTAAACTACTATAAAGGCAGGAAGATAGGTGAAATAATGTTATAGAAGGAGGAACCTGGAAGATGCAACTCATTTGGATCTGTTAAGACTAAGAATACTAAACATGTTTCTCAAGGTATTCCATCAATTCCAAGTTACATGATTGCTGCTAAGTCTGAAAAAGAAAAGCTTCATGGTCATTCTCCAAGGTCAAGACCAGATGTTCAGGAGAAGGGAACTCCTATAATAAGGACACATTGTCTTCCAGCAACTCCCAACAGGAAACCAAATTCTGTATCACCAAGGACTCAGAGACTGTTACCACAAGTTAAATCAACCAAGGGGCACATAAAATGTGATCAATCTCTTGGCACTGGTAGGAAGTCAATTCTCTCATGGTTTGGAGATTTATATTTCTTCATGTCTATTTGGAGCAATTTCTTTAGATGTTGGCATTTTGTCTCTTTTATTTTAGAAAAGGAAATCCCCATTCAGGTTGATTGGAAAAGGTGATCATTATTTGAGCTTCTCCTGATATTATGTCCATCTGGAGTGTCTTCTCAGTTAGTAATGGATTTGAATCTCTGGAGATACCTTTTATATATTATGAGTTTAGATTAAGTGTGCTAGACTTGATATTCACTCTAAATGTTTTGTGAGCCCTAAAATGCACCAAATTATACTATATATACATATACCACGTTTCATATTCATGACGTGACTTCCAATGTAAATTTTTATGGGTGCACATGGGACAGCTGATTCATTGACTATAAAGTGCCAAATTGCAGCTTTTTTTAGATTCGAATTGTTTTGAGAAGGGTTTGGATATTATGCATGTTTTGAGCTAATATTCGTTCAATTTTATGATGTATAATAATATAGGTTTGACTTTAGAAGCATTGAAACTAGATTTTAATATCTTGTGAGGCATGTAGTGATGATATAATTCGGGTAAATTTGAGAACTTTGTTTTCAGTGTTCACTACCATGATTTATGGTGAGTATATTTGATGCAGACATGTAGATTAGTGCATAAAATATTATAAAATATATTGTTACTAATATTTACTAGGAATCATTTATGTGGAATCTCAACCACCTCTTTTATGCTGCAAAGAGAGGGAGGGAGTGGATGAAGAAAACCAATTCTTTTGGATTCCAAAAAAAAATAACAACATGCATGATTGTAACATGAAATATATTCAAGCTATTTATACCTGGAAAAAAAACATGATTGTAAGTTAAACATGAATTCAAAATAGAAAATGGTTAGATATTAACCTTTCTTCAAGTCTTGATAAATTTTGAGGCCATTATTTTAAAACCAAGGTGAGGTGTAGTATTTTGATGTAAGAAAATAGTATTTTCATTATGGTGCTTATGGACCACATTTTCTTGATTTTCAAGATAAAATGGTTTAAATGTTGTTGAATGATCTCTACATTATTTTCAAGTACATGACATGGGTTAGATTTTCTAAAAAAGAATCTGTTGGATTAAAACAAGAAAATGGTAGACACCAAGGAGATTAGTGGTAAAGAACAATGTGATCTTCTGAATAGTTTCAAGGATCATGAAGGAAATAATAGATAGGCGAGTCAAAAGTGAAAAGAGAAACACAAATTTTTTTCTCAAAAAGAGGTTTAGTTGATGCTATTCTTGCGTTCAATTTCCAGATTGGATATATATGCAGTTTTATTCAAGGGTAGATCTTAATTCACATAGAAATTCAAAATGTATTTAAAAAATTGTTATACTCCTTTGTGGACACATGTTTCAAACTATAAAAAAATTGTTTTGTACTTATTAAGCTTGTCTATGGTAAGAGGAAGTGATCAAGAAGAATTATGGATGAAGTGTATGAAAATGACCTCTGATTCAAGGTAGCAAATCACGATCTATTTCTTTATTTACAAGGCATTCATGTTGGCATAATTAGACAAGGTCTTTAACTTCAACATAGGTGTCATGATTTGTAAGGCTCAAGGAAGCGATTTTGTAGTAAGACTTCATTGTAGCATGGTCCTTGCCTTTTGTTGATATTTTTCTGTCTTTCATCAAATAAGCATTAATTCGTGTTATATGCTATTATATTACAACATTTCCTTTGCAACATTTGCTACAATTACTAGTTATGGTTCTTTTCTAATATATTATAGAAGCAGCCTTTTTCATGGTGGGTAAATTAATTGGAAATAGTTATATGTTATAAGCCTTTTGTATTGCCTTGGTGGAAAAGAGTCTATTGAAAAATAGAGAGGTTTTTTCCCAAAAAAAGAAATATATAGTATACAGTTTTATGTAGGACCATATTTTATCATTTGGACTTTTTAGAGTGAAAATTTGTTAAAACCTAACATCTAAACACCAAAAAATAACAACAAAACAAAGAGTAACAATTTTCACATATTAGGAAATCAGATATAGTGAAAAACCCCAATTATTCAGATAATTAAGAGGAGGTGGAGACATCCACCTCAATAGTCACCATATGATTTTAAGGAGGAGTAGGCCCTTTTCCACTCATGATAAGTGTCTTTGTCCTTGCCTAGGGCTTGTCCATTTCACTAAGCTGCAATTGGAGTTTGTTGATCATTATTAAAATTTCATTTTTTGAATCATTCCTTTCTAACATGTCTTTACCCAATACTGAATTAGCTACCAATAAAGGTAGACCATGTGAAAATTTTCTTTTGGATGACCTCTGGTGTGACCGGTGTCAAGCACTCAGTCAATGATCACAATTAGTGATAGTCATGGTGTGCCATAATTTCCTCCTTCACCTCCTTTAACGATTGCTAAATTTGAAAAGGTGTTTGCACGTAAAAGAGCTATGGGAAGGATTGAGCTCTAGCCTCCCCCATGTAATCCCCTCCCACCTACATCAAGGTGATACCTTTCTTGTTGCCTTGGCATCATGTCTAATAATAGATGATGAGTCGAAAGTACTTGTGTTTGCAACCACCCACTAGAATAAGAGTCAAGAGAAATTACTAGAGACAACCAATACTTGGATATGTCTTAGTCAATTATTGGATACAACCAATACCAATAAGAAATATGTAGGTAATGACCAATTACTAAAAACAACCAAAACTAGGAGTTTCTTCAAAGCTCTTTGGCATGCAATGAAAGTTGTGTCTCCTCCTGGATTAGACTCTCTAACCACAATATGAGAAGTAAATCATAATTAAAATTAATGAAAAGTGCTAGGAAATAGGCCAATAGGGCTTAATCCTTCCCAAAGAAAGGTGTCAAACAAAGCACAACTACACTATACCACCAACTCACCAACAAAGAGGCATGCTTCCCAAGTTGTGGCAAAGAAAAGTGAGGGGAGAAAATGACTTACCAAGGTCAAAAAATTACTAACATAACCAAACTGAAATTCATAGAGAATCATCATGGACCAATGTCGAAAAATGTCAGGAAACTTCTCCAAGCCAAAACCCAATCCCCCAAATTCAAAGTTGCATGTGAGAAATGACCAAATTGTTTGAGAACTCATTATTGTTTGAATGATTAGTATTTCAAACTTACTCTATGTCATAGCCATGAAAAAGGTTGGTGCACCTCAATTAATACTTGAGGTGAGGGTAACTACCACACACCTAATCACAAGTTTGTGATCACTCGATAAGGAATATTTTTTATGATTAAAATGCTTAGGTAACTGTGGTTTTTTAAATAAATTTTGTTATAAAATATATTAATTATATTATTGAATTAATGCTTCTGTGATCCATATCAAATTCCTGAGAGACTTTTTCAGTGATAATCACATCAAAATTCATTTGTTGACGTGTTTCGAACCAGCGAGTGTGGTTCATCGTCAGGACACGATGAAGAATCAGATCATGATAACCAATTAAATAGAGACACTGGTCATTCAAATGGCTATTTTTGACCAAAATAAATGACTTCATTTGACTGGGCTTCAGCTACAAAAAAACTGGACCAAGAGTTGGGAATTTTTTTTATTAATTAATTATAAATTAGTTTATTTATTTATTTATGAAATGCTTAAAATTAACTAAAATCATTTTACTAACTTTATATATAACCTTATTTATTATAAATATTATGTTTAATAAAAACTAATTAAAAATATATTAGTTAAACATTATATATATTTATAAAATTATATATTAGTTAAAAGTTATTTATATTATAAATTTATATATATAATTGAAGATACATATTTATAATTAAAATATTTTAACTATGTTTATATGTAAATTGTTTTATTATAAATATATATGAAGTTTAAAAATTGAATAAAAACACACATATTATAGTTAAATTTTATTTATATTATCACTCTATATAATTGAAAACTTATACTTATCTAAAAATACCATGCATTAATTAAATAAAAGCTAACTTAAAAATATATATTAGTTAAATATTATGTACTTAAACGAAGAAATTAAACTTAATACATAATTATTAAAAGAAATTATTTTTTTCTTGTCATTAATAAAATACATATAAATTTATATTAATACTATTATAGGAATATTATGGGAAAAAAAATAAAAAATAAATAAACTAATTTATAATTAATTAATTAAAAAAAAAACCTAATTTTTGGTCCAGTCTTTGTAGCTAGAGGCTGATCAAATGTAGTAATTTTTTTGGTAAAAAATAGTCGTTTCTTTCTAGCCGTTTGAATAATCGGTCTCTGTATTTAACTAGTCACCATTATCTGATTCTTCATCTTGTCCTAACGATGAACCACAGTTGCTGACTCGAAACGCGTCGACGGATGAATTTTGATGTGATTATCGCTGAAAGCCTCTCTCAAAGTATCAATTATATTTTATAATTTTATTTTATTATAGCCTTTTAATATGAAAAATATAATGTATCTATTTCAAATTATAAATATATTTTCTTAAGATAAAATTTTAAAATATAATAATATAACATTAAATATTTAAATAATTATTAAAAAAATTATATACTTAAATTAATGATACAAACATCTATATTAATTCATTATGCGAAGAAGAAAACAAAGTGGAATGAGAATGAAATCCATGGAAGATAATATCATAACTTATCATAAAATAATTAATTTATTTAGGGTGCTTTTTACAATTTTCTTTGTACTTAATATTATTATATATATATATATGTTATACTAATTTTTTAAAAATATTTTATGTCTAACTTCATATTAAGTAGGAAAGGAATTATATATCTTTAATGTGGGAGGGTTTGTAATTCCTTTCATACTCAACATGAAGTTGACCTACATTTAAAAAAAAATATTTCAATGACATCCATAAATAAAATATATTATTGAACACCTTAAGTAACATGATTTTCTATCAACTTTGTATAGAGAGATAAAATAATTGAAAGTAAAATTTCTTATTCTAATCATATTTTCCCTTCCAATAAGAGAGAAATGCAATTCTCTTAATGCATAGTATGGTGTTGGCATGTGACTTAAAAAAATAATAACAAAAATAAAATATTTCTATTTCCACTTTAAGTACAACATTTTAATATCAATTTTATATAAATAGAAAGTAAAAGCTCTCTTATTGGGTGGAAAGACACTTTCTACCATCAATCTTAGAGATACAATGCTCAACATGGAGTTGACACATGGCATTTAAAAACTATTAATAACAAAAAAATATTTCAATACCATATATGTGTGTGTGTAGGTGTGTAATTTATTATTGGACATTTAATTCATTTTTTGACCAAATATTTCAATATCAACTACATATATAAGAATTATTTTAGATCCATTTGGATCTATCATGTGTGGAAAGGGATCAAATCCATAAGGTGCACACATTTTTTAAAGTGAAAAACTTGAAAAAGGGATAACACTTTGAATAATTTCATCCCTTGTTATCCCAAGTCTATAAATAGTTTAGAAAGAAGTCAAGGTCTTGTTTTAAGGGGTTGTGCTCGCCATTTTAGATCCTCGAGCTTATAGGCATGCAAAATACTTTATCTATGTTTAATGGTAGTAGGGTTTGATTTGAAACTTGAGGCAGTTATGCCTACTTTTTCTCTTGATGGAGTCTATGCCTATTTTGGTGTTTCTGTTTTAACTTATTTGGATGATTGTCTAGGGTGGCATCCTGGTCCTGTTATTGGTGGGTCTGATACTTTCTCTTGTTTCTTTGTAGGGAGGGGAATTCATTGTAGCTGCCTGAGTTGTACCCCTAGGGTGTTAGCCATGTCGTCAAGGTAAAGAATGAGATGCAGAAGGGGACAGGGAGGTAGCACGACTCCTCAGTTCATCGAGGAGCTAGACTCTTTTTTCATGACTTGGTTGCCACCTATTTTAATGCGGTTCTGCTAGAGACTAGGAAAGAAATATGAAATTTGGAGGCTTAAGTAGGGATTGCATGTTAGTCTCATTTAGATTCATAGATTATTGAGCAAATGTTGACATGGGTTCCTAATCTTGGTCTTACTAGGGGCAGGAAGAAGCAATACTCAAACTAAGTGGTTTTTGCATTGGCATATGAAGACCCTATAGGGTTTGGTGTTGAAGGACAAGCAACTTGAATGTTATAATGTCTTCACTTCCCTGGAAGACATTAAGAGGATGCTTAGGAACCAAATATTTTGTCTGGATAACTTTGATTCTCGCTTAACGCATATAGAAATCCATATCACCTATGATTTAGATGGTGGAGACTAAATGGACCCCCTAGTTTCCAGTGCAAGCGTCCCTACTAGAATCCTCTCCTTAGATAATGATAAATGAGCATGTAGGATGATTTTTCAATGGATAATTTATTGGTTCGTGTTTCTAGTCATGATGGTAAGATATTTGGTGTTTTTCTTCTAGCTCGTTGGGGCCTGTTTATGGCTTGCGAATATGACTATTGTTGTCTTGTCAAGTTCAGTCCTGGAATATGTTTAGGTTGGTCTACAGTGCATATTTTTTGGTTTATCGTGTTTCTTTCATTGGCGTGTTCATGATGTACCGAAAGGTGTATTTATAAGGGAGGCCCAAGGCCTACATTGTTGTCTGGGCATTTGTATTTTTTGTAATTGTATGGCGTCAATCTGTTGTCATATGAGAACTTTGTATGTATTGTTTGGCTAGTATCCATTGGAATATGGAAAACATTAGATTACTGTCGGCTTGGGTGCATACCTTAGTTGAGTTTCTTCTTCATTGGCCTTTCATGTTGGCGTTAGAGTTTGGTTTTTAGACTGAGTCTGGTTTTTAGATTGTAGACATTGGAGAAGAAAAAATGAACTCTTATGAGAGCTTTCTAGAAAATAATTGCAACCATGTTTTGCTAAGTAATACCAAAGCTTCAATTTACAAAAAAGAATATCAATAATTATTATATAGATGACAAGGATTTAATTTCTATAGAATGTTTTGGAATATGCTTAGTAGTATACACAAATTAAAGACTGAATTTATTTCCAAAGTAGTTAAGCCTTTTTTTCCATTTAATTAAATTAATTGATTAAAAAAAATGTCATATGAACATGTGTCATATGAAATGAGTTATGGTTTTTCGGGCTATGGTATTGATAAGTCATAGTATTTTCTCATGGTTGTAACAAAGTTCATTTACAAATTATGAATCTCCATGATAAGATGGGGATGAATCTCCATAATTAAGAATATTGTTACATATTTTTTATAATTTATATATGCTTAACTTATATATTAATTATTTTTATTATTAATAGTAGTAGTAATAATAATTTTAAATAAAGTTATAATTTATTTATTGTAATAATATTAGCAACTTGAGATATATGGTGAAGTGTTGTGATTCTTATTATCAATTGATTCCTATTGAGATTTACCAACCATTCAATAACCATTTAATTTATATAGTTTCACTAGTACTAATGGTTGTGAGCATAACATATCTCCATCACATTTGTTCCTATGATCCTTAAACAATCACATTAAGTTCTTATTCATCCAACTTTAATAGTTGGTGGTATCTCATATCATTGTTTTTATTAATTATTTTTTTGAGGTCTTCACAACCTTTAATACTAATTTGTATATAGAAAAAAACCTCAAGGAGAGTTCCTTTTGGAATATTTGTTCGTATATAATTAGATTTCATTCTTGATCTTGATAAATTTCCCAATTATCAGATCCAACTCTACTTGGAAGGGAGTCTATTCAACCATTATGTTGTTTTAAGAAGACATTATTTTATATTTTCTTTTCTTTAAACCTATGATAATAAATCTGATGCTTCATCTTTATAAGATATAATCTAAATTTTGGTTATTCCATTTGACACTTAGGCTGCAAAAATTGAAGATTGAGATAAATATTACTACATTACCAGATCTCACACTTTATATTTAGTTTTATCTTTTGTTTACAATATGGAGTTTCACATAGGATTTCCCATACAAATTATGGTTTCTCTATCTTTACTATTGATCTAGGTGGCTCCAAGAATGCTCAGAAATTAAAAGTGACCCTAGAAAGATTTAGAAGTCAAAGGTGGCTTTGGAAAAGCTCAAAAATAAAAGTCTTCAAAATGTAGCCAAACCAATACCAAGTTGTAGTGCTCGTCATTAGGATTCTGGTAGGGCATATGACACTCAAATTCGAGTCCGACCAACTTATGGCTCTTTAAAATTTGACATGACAAGAAAACAAAGGGGCCCATTGTGTGCCACATGGTATCCCAGTCAAGAAGTGGGGCCCATGGCATACATAGCAGCCCATCATCATTGACACTTAATGCTAAATCATTGGCTCTTTTTTCCTGCAAAAAGACAAATATATATATATATATATATATATATATATATATATATAGAGAGAGAGAGAGAGAGAGAGAGAGAGAGAGATATTCCATAAAAGACAAAAGAAAATAATATTAAAATATAACCATATAAAACAAAAATATATATATTAAAATATTGTTATAACAATAAACAAAATCATTTTATGGTTTGATTGGTTATATTATAAAACAAAAATGAAATGTGTTATAACATCAACATATATATATATATATATATGATTGGCATATGGTGGGTAGTACATATATGGTTTATACTATATATAGATAAACCAATGTAACGGTCATCCAACAACATTAACAAAAATTATCAACAATTATTTCAAATGGTTGTGGTCGACATTTATTTTAAACAAAGTTTTAAAGCCATATAAAAATAAGGTTTAACCACTTTACATGGTAGAGTATATATATATGACATTTGTTATAACGACAACAAGTATGGTCATGGTTTTGGCCTCAGACCTACCCAAACCCAATGTTTTAACATCAAGTGGCAATCGACAAGCCCGAGCAAGGGCCTTTGTTTATTTCACCCACATGTCTTTATTTAAAGCCTAATTCAATTTCATGGAGGGGCATCAAAGAACGAAGTGTCGAACGAAGGAACTATGAGCAGCAGAGCCAGCTGGAAGCCTTCCTAGGTGGGCACGTTTTTAATGAGAATTTTTTAGAGAATATTTTAGGGCAATATTTTATAGAACATTCTCATGTAAAATCTTAAAGAGACTTTTGGAGATTCCTTTTGAGCAAAAATTTCACAATGTCAGATTCATGCTGAGTTTGTACTCAAACGAATTAGAATTTCACTAGGAGTATGATGGCGTGATCCGTTTTTTTGGTCTGAGAACAGAATTTCAGTCAACTTGCAGAAGAAAATATTTGCGGAATCATGAGGAATCTAAAAGATTCCCTTATGGCCAATTTTTCACAGTGACAGAGTCATGTCAACTTTGTACTCAAACGAACCAAAATTTCACCAGGAGTCTGATGGCGTGATTGATTTTCTGATCTAATCAATGAAATTTCAGTCAACCTGTAGAACATAATCTTTGTGGAATCAGGAGGAATCTAAAATATTCCCTTAGGACCAATTTTTCACAGTCACATAATCATGTCAACTTTATACTCAACGAACTAGAATTTCGCCAGGAGTCCAATGTCGTGATCATGTTTTTGATATGAGCAATGAAATTCCATTCAACCAGTGAGAATGAATCTTTGAGGAATCTTTAAGATTCCCAAGGCTCCAGATTTTGACGGTGTCAGAAGGGGGTTGAGTTTACAGTCATTTGACACGATTTTGCAGCACGAATTCAATAGCGCATTCCATTTCATCAGTAGAGCTGCACATTTTTAGGTCATCCCCGAAAGTGGAGGTATATAATGTAGCGATACCATGTCTTTCTTTTGATTTGCTGAGATGATGATTTTGTTGTTGAGATCCTTGTTACCATTATGTTGAAGGATACTTGTATGCCACGTTATGTGAGAATTTATTATTTTTTCATGCCAAAGGAGGGCTCATATGAGTGAGATTTTTTACAGGAGAACGTCTCGTGGAGAGACATGCCACTCTAGTTGAGGGAGTTTATCCTTGTAATGAAAAATAATTTACCATCTATTCATCATCATCTTGCATCATTTAATGAAGAGGCCTTACCACTCTTGGAACTAGGCCCAGAGATGTAACCCACACTGGGTGAACTCCATTATCAATGTGTGTGTGTGTGCTTTGGTTTGATGGTTTTCATTACGTTTCATCTTCTTTAAAGTACGCACATGTGGTTTTTCATACTCTTTCACATGCAATTATGCTAACATCACATAAGTAAAACATCTTAGTTAATTCTAATAGATAAGAGAACTGGATAAAAATTTTTATCAGAACGATCTTCTTGCTGATGTGAATTATGAGTTTGAATACCAAAGATTGAACGTGCAACAAGAAGGAAAATGGAGAAGAACAATGATCTCTATGAGCACCTCCTTAGGATGGCACACATGGTAAATATAATGTATGCAGATTATGAGGAGAAAATGACAAAATGGGAATAGGAGAAAGAAAGAGTAGAGGACGATGCTCCATCTCCATCTTCTAGTGATTATTCATCTTCTTCATCGTCTTCTCATCATTCAGATGAGGAGATCAATCAAAGCCTTGAAGCAGAGAATGATGAATTGAGGAGACTTCTATGAGAAGAAAAAGAGGAGAAGTAGAGATTGCAACTTTAGTTACGAACCATAGAAGAAACCTTGGAAAAATTGAAGTGAAACAAAGGCTTAGTGAAGCCACCATCACCTACTTTATAATCGCCAGCTGAGGTAAGCAATGTTAATCATTCTTCAATTTCATTTTCACATGATACTATTTCTATTGGAAGCCTTGAGGTACCCATTTCAAGAACCTGCTTGGGATTCCTTACCAAAATGGGATACACTGAAGGAAAGTGCTTGATGGTAGCAAAAGCTTCCAAGGAATTGTCAAAACCATCGAGGAAAGAGAATAATGGAAACACATCACAATCCTCCCATGAAAATGCACATTGCAAAGTAAGAGCTAAGGCAAGCTCTCGTCACCATGATTGCACCAGAGACATCCAAGAGAGGTATAAAAAGTCTTAGTATTCTAAAGTTCACTTTGATTACAAGCACATTTTTAATGATGAATAGAAAGCATGGCATAGAAAACCATGTAGTTTTTGTGGCTTTCCTAACCATGTGGTTGCAGAGTGCTACAAGAGAATGACAACAAGAAAGAGGATGAGACGTGAAATGCCTTCTCCACATCAAGGAAGGAAGAAGGTAAATCAGGTCTAAAGGAAGAAGAGTTTTTGTAGTCATTGCAATAGAGGTGGACATCAAAGAGCCACATGTTGGAGGCTCCATCCAAAGCAGTGTCTCAAGCACAAAGCACCCATACAGGTTCTAGTTGGAAAAAATTTTGAACAAGTGAATCAGCTTTAGGGTGATGACCCATTCACTTTGATGAGTGAGATGGTTTTACTAGATATAGTAGCTGGTCATGGCCGCATTTTGTAAACCATGTGTTGTGATATAATTTTAAAGGTGAAGATGTGTTTTCCATCACTTATTAAAGCAACAATGATGTTTTTGGCCTCTTTTTGTTGATAATTAGGGTATTGGTTTCTATTATGTTGTACACTTGACCAAAAAGTGTGTGCTATAAACTCTTGGCAAGTATGGGGATGCTTGGGCCATGATTAGTCATGTAATTGAACATATAGTTTGCAAATATTCTATTACATGTTTGCAGTGAATGTAGGTGTTGGTTCATCACTTATGGCTTCGAAGGACAAGGGTGAAGGAGAAGGAAGTGTAACCTGTCAGGACACTTATTGTGCAGACAATGTAACACAATAGTTTTAAATTATGTTCATGCTTTTGGAAGACCAAAAGCTCCTCAGTGGGGAGGAATGATCCAGGTGGCTCCAGAAATACTCAGAAATTAAAATGTGACTCTAGAAAGGCTCAAAAGTCAAAGATGACTCTAGAAACGCTTGAAAATCAAAGTATTGAAAATGTAGTCAAACCACTAAGAAGTTGTAGTTCTCATCACTACAATTTTGATGGCATAGACGACACTCAAATCCGAGTCCATATGACCATCTTATGGCTCTTTAAAGTTTGACATGACAAGCAAAAAAAGGGGCCCATAGTGTGCCACATGGTATCCTAGTTAGCAGATGGGACCCACAACATACATGGAAGCCCATCATCCATTGACCCTTGGTGCTCAATCATTAACTCTTTGATCCTGCAAAAAGATAAAAAAAAATATAATAATTTCATAAAAGACAATAGAAAATAATATTAAAATATAACCATATAAAAATGGTTAACCATATAAAAAAAAAATTATGCTAAAATATTGTTATAACCATCAACAAAATCATTTTATGGTTTGAATAGTTATATTATAAAATAAAAATGAAATGTGGTTATAACACCAATGAATATATATATATATATATATATATATATATATATATATATATATATATATGTTGGACACCTAATCCTAAATGGGTTAGTGTGGAAGTTGAATGGACAAAAGCAGTCCAAGAGACCTTGGGATCTGAAACCCAAGAGTCACGTATTGTACTATAAATGTATATCTCATGTTAATAAAAAAAACGTACTCACATGATTTATCTTTCCTATTCTATGTTTCCCATGTGTGTTTAACATGGTATCAGAGCAAGCGTATTCCTGCCCTGCATAATTAGTGTGAGCCACCTGTTTTTGTGGCCTTGGTAAACCAATGCTATCCTATTGATTATACTTTTTTGAGCATTTCTTAGAATAGAGGATGTTACCTCTATCAGCGCTGCCATTCCTCTGTTGTGAGCAGTCCTGGCCCTCTGTCATATAACGCATCTGTCCATGAATGTTTATCTGTTTGCCATATGCCTTTTACAAAACCTACGCCCTGCGCTTCTGTTGTGCTGTCATCCTGACATTGAAATGCTTGAGCGCTGTTCTATTCCTAAACGTTCACCTGAGCGCTGCCCTGACATATTCATTTTGAATGCGCTCAGACTCCAAAACCATTTCATATTCTCTGCAAACTGGGCTCTGTCCATATTTAATGCATCTGTCCTCAAACGCCTCTGCCGTTCTGTCCACTGAGCGCTGCTTCCCCTCTGTCCTGATGATGGCCTGTCCGAGCTCATTTCGCTCTCTGCGCTTCTATCTCTGTCGAAACTCTGCAAATCTCATTGAAACGCTTGCCTTGTCCTACAAGAGACTCGAGGCATACCCTTGAGTTGTCACCGGGATTTCATTCTCAGCCTTCGGCCTCTCGCACTGTATCCGTGCACTCTTGCAGTGAACCGTTTGATTCATCACTCCATAACACTATTTGATTCATCACTCTGTTTGAAGGTCGCGCATTTGAAGGTCTCATATCTCGCACAAGGGGAACGTCCTTCATCATCTCATTCTTTTTCTTGCTTGGTAGGCGGAGGGGTCTTGCTCGAAAGCATCGTGGAGAACCAGAGGATTGTCCACAAAATTTTTCTGCTGTTCTATTCCAAGTTTTGCCGGCGGCATACTTTCGGGGTTTCAAACTCGTGATCGATTACTGAAAGTATATGGACTCTTTCCTCTCTCCGAATGGAAAGTGCAGGCAACTTATAGTCCAGGAGCCCGCGATTGCGAACTCGAAACCTCTCCAAGAAGGCTGTCTACAAGATTTCGCTTGTATCTGACCGTTTTTTCATTCCGCTGTTGGTAGACGAGCAGTGGTACACGACCACATCTAAAGCAGGCCGAGGGTCGAGGTTTCCGTCGGCGACGAAAGGGATAGGAAACAGTTCTATCGATTTTCTGCTTTGGAGATTTGACTGCGAGATTCTGACACGGTTGAGGGCTGAGAGCGTGTGGGGCTGTAATCGTTAAAGATGGTTTAATTGGAGGGAACGAGAATTGGAGGTGGAATTCTTCGGGAGCCTGCTAGAGGATCTTGGGACAACTCCTCAGCTGATCAGACAAGGCATCCCCAGAAGTGGGATTTTGTTCCAGACACTAGAATGTGGAATGTCAGATGAAGAGGCACTTACATTTGTATCAGTTCAGAAGACTAATAAGTTAGGTCACTATGATGAAGCATCACATACAGCAGCTTTACGAATCCAGCGGAAGTTCCGTGGTTGGAAGGGTTGCAAAGAGTTTCTAATAATTCGTAAACGCATTGTCAAAATCCAGGCTCATATAAGGGGGCACCAGGTGAGGAAACAGTACAAAAAGGTTGTTTGGTCAGTTGGAATTGTTAAAAAAAGGAAATCTTGCGTTGGAGGCATAAGCGAGTTGGATTACGTGGTTTCTGGGCAGAGGCAACAATAGCAGATTCAGAGTCACAAGGGAAAAGTGATGAGTATGATTTTCTGCGAGCAGGTAGAAAGCAGACAGTGGCTGGTGTAGAAAAGGCTCTTGCACGGGCGCAGTCTATGGTCCGTTATCCAGAAGCACGAGATCAATATCGGCGGCTGGTGACAAATTTCCAGAAAATCAAGGTTGGTAGGGGACAGATTACAGATGACGGTGACTCCCAGGAGGAGAAAGAGAACAAGAAAAATGAAAATGATGAGCTGATGTCCATGATTGACTAATTCATAACACCTTTCAGTTTAGTCAATATACGTTAATTTTTTGAAAGGATCATTTCACGTGGCCATGTGTGACTACTAATTCATAATCCCAAGAGAGAAATTGTAAATTGTCTCATTTTGATGTATCTCTTGGAACGACTTTAACCTTCCTAGAGTACACATGTCTATATCTAATTCTCACTTCTTTAGCTTCTAAACAATAGACAGGAAGTTCAAAAACTGTGTTGCAGGTGATGTACCTCTGCTATAGAGGGTCTCAAACTTCCTCATCTCATTGGATGTGTGGCTGTGAATATATTGAAGACACTCCATATTTATTTCTCTGTCTTGGAGCTGAATACGTTGCATATATTATCACTGTGGTGTTTTCTCTATAATGATGGAGCTTCTTTGATGTTATAACACTTATCTACAGCCACTGTTCTTCCTAACATTTGCTGGTATATTCTACTTCAGATCTCTGTTATTATTAGAGTTGATATATCAGAGGTATATGTAATCCATTCCTGTAGTTGAAGTTCGAATCTCAAAGAAGGAAGAAGTCATTCAGTTGTGCATCCATACAAAGCGTATCTTGGTATACCTGAGCATTTTAAGGGTGAAACATATCTATTCTATCTGTGTTGGAAGGACTTTGAGCCTCTCATTCTTGCTGGACACAAATCTGTTAGTGATTGGCTAAATTCTTAGCTGGAATTAGTTGAGTGCCTTTTGAATACCTTCGGTGAAGTTTGTTACATCATTGGGGTCATTTCCAATAAAAAAAAGGGGTTGAGATTTATTATTGAAGGAAGAGGTCAAGCTACCCTTGTGTATATTCGTGGAGTTTGAGCCGTGTCTCCATTGCTGGTATTCGCGGATTTTTTTATTCTTTTGCATTCCTGAGCTTCCAGAAGGGATATAGAGGCAAGTTCTATAAAGTTTGAAGGAATCAGCTACGTAACTTAATTTAAAAAGTCTAGTCAGATGTGAAATTTCTACAGAATTTAAAGAACAGAATCTCTGAAAGTCTGGTATTGGACAATGTATTTTTCAAACTGATATTCTTAATTTTTGAAATCTTCAATAGTTGGGGTTTGTCTAGACTTGCTATAGTCTCCACTAGGATTGTTGAGTGTTCATTTCTTTGTTGAGACAATGGCTAGATTTGATGATGTATTAGAGTTACTGAATACACTAATACACTCCACTATTGGTGGGAAGGTAAATGTTAGCAAAGACACTCTTTGTGACATTCAGACCTGCCTGCATGATGCACAAGAAAAGATTGATTTTTTGCAACTAGAATCTCAGTTCCAGCAAGATGAGCTTCAACAGATTTGTCATTCCAAATTGTTTTCTGCTCAAAACAATATGTTGTTCAAGGTTAAACCAGCAAGTGGTGAAATTAGTAAGATTGAGGTTGAATTAGATCCAGAATCCAATAAAGCAGCAGTTGTACATGCAGATGCAGAAACTCAGTCTGCACTTCCCAAGCCCATCATCAGACCTTGGGAACAACTTGTCCACAACAAGCACAGAACTGGTCTTGGATATGACAAGGACTTGTCCTTTCATATTCCAGACTATGCCAAGCCCATTCAGTTTCAGAGTGCTGGATTCATTCATGACAGTTCAGCTTCAGCTGTTCCAGACTCTGCCCCTCTTCCACAGCAGCAGCAACAACAACAACAACAACAGATCATAAAATGCCAACACTGTGATCGAGTTGGCCATTTGAAAGATCACTGTTTTGATCTTCATCCATGTAAGCACTGTCATAAAACCAGCCATTCTTCACACAGATGCTTTAGAAACAAACGTCCTACAAGAACAAAGATTCATCTTGGATGGATCGCTTCTTGGCAATGGGCATCAACAGCCAAGAAGATATTCCAAACACATGTCAGAACTTGTTCTAGAGTATTGAACAGTCTTGCAGTTGAGTTTTCTCCATCTTCTCACCTTGTATCTGACAGGGGGGGAAATGATGGTCATCTACAAGCTTCAAAGTCACATCAAGCGAGCCTGAGCCACAACCTGCCACACCAGTTTCAGAGTTGTAGCCAGAGACAAAGATGCCCGTGAACATGCCTTCAGTTGGCAATCTGGGACACTTCCTCTAGCAGAAGACTTTAGCTTCTTGCCAGATTCGGAAGCATTCCAGGAACACAATTGAGAACACTTCCTCTAGCAGAAGACTCCAGCTTCTTGCCAGTTTTGGAAGAGTTCCAGGAATTGCATTAAGCATTCCAGAGTTGTTGGTCATCCTTAAACCATCATAGGTTGAGACTTCCCTTTTCAGGTTGAAGTTTTACCTTTTATGCGGGGTGAGACCTCCCTTTTATGGTTGAAGGTTTCCCTCTTTAAAACAATAGGATCACTTCCTCTAGCAGAAAACTTCAGTTTCTTGCCAGTTTTGGAAGAGTTACGGGAACTGCACTAAGCGTTCCAGTGTTGGTGGTCATCCTTAAACCACTGCCCTTTATACCAACATTTCATAGAGCACATTCAGCCTAGTGCTGCCATGTATTTTTTGCACATTTTGTATTACAGCTCTCTTCTTGGACTCATACATAACCCTTCGGATTAAGGGGGGGAATGTTGGACACCTAATCCTAAATGGGTTAGTGTGGAAGTTGAATGGAAAAAAGCAGTCCAAGAGACCTTGGGATCTGAAACCCAAGAGTCACGTATTGTACTATAAATGTATATCTCATGTTAATAAAAAAAACATACTCACATGATTTATCTTTCCTATTCTATGTTTCCCATGTGTGTTTAACAATATATATATATATCTATATATATATATATATATATATATATATATATATATATATATATAGATAGATAGATAGATATATATATATTATTGGCATATGGTGGGTAGTACATATACAATTTATACCATATATATTGTTGGGAGGTATAAATGCTAGATTTACACCTACACTTAAATTGTCAATTCGAGGTTGTAAGACTTAGAGACGTAGCACCATATATGCCAGAATACGACCTCAGAGACTTGTAAGATCAAAACAATTTGAAAAGGGGATCATTCAAGAAAAGACATTCCAAAGTAAACAAACTACAACAAATAAAGAATGCAAAGCTTCTTAAAAGACTAGAACTAAGCTGCAAATATGAAAGCATGAAACAAATTCAATTTCAAACTATTTTAAAATATGTACTTAAGAAAAATCATTAAATGTTTCTTGCTACTAGAAAGGAATTGCAGTGTTCAATTTAAGAAATTTAAGTTTGTTGATTGGAGATATCTTCAAAGAGTTTTGTTGGATAATTCAGGAACTTGCACTGAAAGTATCCTCATGTTAGTTATGGCATTAGATTATAATGATGAAAATTTAAAATCCTAGGATTAAAAATGCTTATGAATGCCAAAATAGTATTAATTAATTAAATCGGAGTTTCCAACGATCATATCATAATTATTATATCCATTATAAATCCTTGCAATTGAAAATCTATTTCATTAGATAATGAATTGAACATAGCAAAGAGTGGAAATGATGAACACAAATAAAAGAAATGATGGATAACTAAATATACTTAGAAATAAATTCTAGAATAACGACATCACTGAATTCATGAATCAAACCTGCATAATTAAATATCAAAACATAAAAGAGATCTAAAAAATGAAATTGCAAAATCAGAATTTAAATCACTCACGTATGAAATCAAATGCAGTAAAATAAATCACACCAATAGGAAATAAAATGTAGTGAAATAAATAAATCCTAAGAAATTTAATAACGAGTTGGCTGATGGGCCCAACCACCCAGCTCGATCTTCCTCTAAAAAACTAAATCAAAACACCATCTTCAGAAATTCGAATTAGCATGGAAAATATAAATTAATTGCAAAATCATATTTTTATTGAAACCAAATTGCATGAATGCTAAATAATTAAATGCTGGGCTCCAGTGGTCCCCTCCAGGGATCATTCCATTGGGCTCAGATTCCTCTCATGGAACAATTGAAATCTTGACTCTAAAAATAATACAATGTATAGGTTTGATTTCCATGTACCCTAGCATTCTTCTGCAATCCCAACGATCATGTGCGATCCCGACCTCCCTATGCATGAACAACAATCTCCATTATATAGCAGTAGTGCTGCCTCTAATTAATCGAATTGATTGTTATATGGAATATAAATTTGGGATCATTGTCAATATAAATTAGTTACAATCAAAACAAGAGGATTTGTTTCCAATTGGGTTCGGGCTGGTGATTTGCTTCTATAAATAATTGACTCTTACGCATTGTTGGCAGAGGCACATCAAGGCACAGCTGGTTGAGCTTCGGTGGTCTGCTATATTTGTCCAACTCCTTTCCTCAACAGCACAACAGACACATTCACCACAGTATTAAAGAGATATGCCTTCCCTTGTTTTTTCCATGGTGATCCAAAACATAAAAGAAGCCAAATGAAGTTCCAATGTTGTACTTTGCAAGCCTCAAAGCAAAGAATTGCTCTCCTTAAGTCTCTATTATATTGTTGAGATATACGACCTATGAATCCCAAAGGAAGTTGTAGTCCTTCTTTCTTAGCAATATATTCAAGTACTTCAACTATTTTCTCCTTTGAAGGTGAATTGACGCGAATATTCAGACAACGGAATCTCACTCCTTCAAGTACGTTCGACACACTATCACAAATAAAAACGTTCAGCATGCTCCACTGTAGACTTCCATTGTGCATCAGACAGAGTGTTGAGCCTCTTTAGAAAGCTTATCAACTTTATTGAGAACAAGCACTTTGAAGCATTTATTCCCATTTAAATAAATGTGCCTACTCTTAGCCATTTCTTTGATAATCTCTTAAACAACATATTTATCTTAGAAACCTGCATTACTATGATTCAATTCCACATGATGATTACTTGATACTGTTGTCAACTCCACATCAATGGTCTTTGTACCAGCCTCAATATTCGATGGCTTTTTTTCTACCTTCACCTTCTCAGCCCTTGGACCAAATATATCCTTAAGTAAATCCATTATTAAAGTTTCCTTTCCAGCACCAGATGGACCATAGAATAGTAGATGAGGGCAGTCCTACTCATAAACCATTTGGCTTCTACGACGACATGGCATGGAGGCTTATCCAAACACCATGAAATATCTATTTAAACCAGTGTTGTGAGGAGCACACAAGATCAATTTTCTCATTTTATTTACCGCCATGACTTTGGTGTTTTCCTCTTGCAAGACCTTTCTTTTTCTTCGCTTTTGACTTCAAGCATACAATGAAGAGCATTACCCTGGCCGACCAGCACATGCAAGGAACCTCTCACCATATGTAATTGTTGGTGAGATAGCTGAAACTTCAAACCAGTTTGAGTCAACATCCACAAAGCACATTCCTCCGACAAAACCTGGACTAGCATAGATTTTAGTGAATCACGTCTTTGCTCATGGACCTGCACTCTCCTCCATTCGTTGGTTGAGGACTTTGCATCATTTTCCTTGATTATTGTAGTTGTATACAACCATTCCATATTGTTGATGTTCCAAGCTCATAGCCATGGATGCGCACTGTACTTGTATACTCATTTTGTAGCATTGGACTGCATACAAAACCATTCTCATATTGCCAGAAATTGGGAACCTAGCAATAAACATTTCTTGCATTAACAATGAAAATTAATGAACTAGCATTCTCAGTCAAATCAATTTTTTCTTGTGAAGAATCTCATAACCATAAGATATTCTTGACAGTATCATATGGTTGTTGTTAAACTTTTCCTGAGAGAGTGCAATCTTGCCATGAAATGGGCTGATGAATGAGATAGTGTAGGTATGTGGTTTTTACATCTTTGTCATTGAATTCGTGTTGTTTCTTCTGTGAATCCGTACTCAAATATGTTTCCTCTTCCATACTCAAATGCATTTTAAGAAGCACTCCTGCACTACTGGTGCTAGACTTATTCATCTGCCACCAAGAAGACATATTATTAATGAAATTTACACACAAGACATTCTTCGAGAATGATTTATTAATTTAATAGATATTGTCTCTAAATGCCTCTAACTATCAGATTAAGAAGATAATAATGATTAAAAACACTAGTCACAAGCATAGAATTATTCGATAAAAATTGTAAAAATCTGGGCAAAAAGGCAGCTCAACATCCCCCCATGTTGATCTTCTTGCACGTCCTTGTGCAATCCAAACCTTTAGACTATAAAACTATGAAATAATGCAGGGGAAGTGTTTGAAGATCAAACTATGCTTCCGATAAATGTCAGCAAAAATTTCAACAATGATGAAGATGCCTGGTATTTTAAAGCATTCATTAGCTTGCAACATAACTATTACAATACCAATACTACAATATCGGTTGAAACCATGTTACAATTCTAATGATATTATCAATTGTAGGAATGTAACAAGATCAGGTACAAAAAGTAGACATTATGGATAAAACATATTGCACATACCTGTTATCTTGACCCAAATGAACTCCTAGTTTTGTTTCTGTCCAGAGTCTTATGATAAAAATCAAATTTTGCTGAAAAAGGTGCAATTTTCAAGAAGACTATCACAAGATTTCTGCACCTATTATAACAATATTGTACCTAAGTCATGTATCATGTATTTAGAGGTAACTACAATCAATACACATTGCTGCCAATCAACACTTTGTGAGTAAACATGATTGAGTATTTCATCACTTCAAATACCATAAGAATTAAAGTTATGATACTAGAAAAGGGAAAGCAATATGACACTTTCGTGGACCAATCAATAACCTCTTTATTGAACACTTAAATTTCGTTAGCATTCGGATTCGAAACAAAGTTTCTTCTTAATCTAGTACAAAGAATTACCTTCACTAAGGGTACCACTTCATTAAAGATTCTTGATTTTTGAAAGATAGAACTCAAAGCATCATATCCAAATCGTCTTAAAACCATTGTCCAAGAATTAAAATGACGAGTTTCAGGGAAAGAGAAGGATAACCAAGAAAATCATAGTATATGATCAAATTTAATACCACAGACATGGCCCTGCTACCTGCAGGTGTCCATAACCTCGGCAGGGATGTCTTTTAACCCAATGAAATGTTTGTGTCCCACTTACTCGATATAGATTTAGAGTTAGATTATTGGACTTTTAGATGAAGGCCACTGTCCTGGCTTGGTAACCAGCTGATGGAAGTTCCACTCACAAAACGTAACATGAAAGAATAGGCCAGCTCGTGATGAGACCTCTTGTCTTACAACTTTTTGGCTGAAAGACATTATTTTGGCTTGGTGACCAACAACAGTAATGTCATGCATGTTAGGTCTTATGATCGTGGTAGGTCAGGTCATCACAAGACCTCCTATCCTTTCTTGAATCGTTTATAAACTCTGATTATGATTAACCTTTAAAAGTTACTAAATAAGTGGGGAGACAGATCTACTCCTTAAGAGTACAGGATGGCGTGAAGAGTTTTTAATGACTAATCATTACTGGCTACTTCCTCTACCCTAAAGGCTTATTAAAAATATCCCAGATAATGATTGAAAGATTCTTTGAGTTAATAATGCTAGTGTTCTCATGAACAACTTATTATGATCTTTTACATGAGTGTTACACCATAGGAGGCTCTCCAATAGTACATTGTAAGAGAAACTAAAAATATATATCTCAGATGACAAATCATTAGAGTGATTAATCATGGTTACTTTTGAAAAATCATGAGGTATTAGAGTGAATCGTACTCAACAAGATTTGTCACAGATGTGTGTGTTCACAACTAATAGGGATTAAAAGCAATTTCAGTGGCAGTTCTTTAAAAGTCAAAACCCTAATAATATTATCATAACATATTTTATTCATGGCATTAATTTATTCTCCTACCCTATTCTAACCTAAAAAGCAGAAGACTCCTTTTTAAGTGTAGGATTACTTCCAATGCATCCATGTGTGCAACAAAAGGATAATTATACTCATGTTCAAATTCGAAGAGTATATACGAGAAAATACCAGAACATGAGGTACCAACTACACTAACTGATGTCATGCTACAAGTTGTCGAATGATAAAGGAGGAGTGGATACTGATAGTCATTTGGAACTAGGATTCTATGGGATCCATATACTCTTGGTTACTTGATTCATGGGAAACATCCAGCGCATCGTGCAAATCCTCCACATTTCCTTGTCTATCCTCTAAAGTGCAGGTCAGATCAGATAGATGTTTTGCTTCTAATGGCTTCTCCTCATCATGCATGATCCACAACTTCTCGGTCTCCTTAGGAAGATCTTCTAGATCTTCATGAATCTTCTCTTCCAGAGGAATAGACCTTTCTCTGATTGATGCCAAAATGTGATCTTTTTGTGAAGTACAGACCCCAGCTTCTGCTAGAATTTGAGATAATTCTTGGAATAACATCACACTTTTTGACATTCCTTGCTAGATGGAAAATCTGATTAGCACCAAACTTGAAATCTTTGTTTATTTGGGAAACCAAACTTTGGAGTGACCCAAACAAAAGTGGATGCATGGATCTTCACTCAAGTCTTACCGTCATCTCCACCCTTTAGTTTCCCTGCGATGGTAAAAGAAAAAAATAAATAAATCAACAAATCTCAATTGTAGTAAAGAAAACTTGACTTGTGAGCTTTCTTGCAATACTGTCCAGTATGCTTCAGCAAGCAAGGGAAACCTCATTAATCTAAAAATTCAATTGCGAAGAAAAAGCATAGCAAATCATGAGGCCTTATCCTACAACACCTCCCCAGCAACGGCACCAAAATGTTGGGAGGTATAAATGCTAGATTTACACCTACATTTAAATTGTCAATCTGGGGTCGTAATACTTAGAGACGTAGCACCATATATGTTAGAATACAACCTCAGGGACTTGTAAGATCAAAACAATTCAAAAAGGGGATCATTCAAGAAAAGATATTCCAAAGTAAACACACTACAACAAATAAAGAATGCAAATCTTCTTAAAAGACTACAACTAAGATGCAAATATGAAAGCATGAAACAAATTCAATTTCAAACTATTTTAAAATCTGTACTTAAGAAAAATTATTAAATGCTTCTTGCTACTGGAAAGGAATTGCAGTGTTCAATTTAAGAAATTTAAGTTTGTTGATCGGAGATATCTTCAAAGAGTTTTGTTGGACAATTCAGGAACTTGCACTGAAAGTCTACTCATGTAAATTATGGCATTAAATTATAATGATGAATATTTAGAATCCTAGGATTAAAAATTCTTATGAATGCCCAAATAATATTAATTAATTAAATCAGAGTTTCCACTGATCATATCATAATTATTATCTCCATTATAAATCCTTGCAATTGAAAATCTATTTCGTTAGATAATGAATTGAACACAACAAAGAGTGGAAATGAGGAACACAAATAAAAGAAATGTTTGCTAACTAAATATACTCATAAATAAATTCTAGAATAATGACATCACGAAAATTATGAATCAAACCTGCATAATTAAATGTCAAAACATAAAAGAGATCTAAAAAACGAAATTGCAGAATCAGAATTTAAATCAGTCAAGTATGAAATAAAATGCAGTAAAATAAATCACACCAACAGGAAATAAAATGCAGTGAAATAAATAAATCTTAAGAAATTTAGCAACAAGCTCACTGATGGGCCCAACCACCCAGGTCGATCTTCCTGTAAAAAACTAAATCAAAACACCATCTTTAGAAATTCGAATTAGCCTGGAAAATATAAATTAATTGCAAAATCATATTGCTAAACCAAATTACATGAATGCTAAATAATTAAATGCTGGGCTCCAGTGGTCCCCTCAAGGGATCATTCCACTGGGCTCATATTCCTCTCATGGCGCAATTGAAATCCAGACTCTGCAAATAATACAATGTACAGGTTTGATTTCCATGTAGCCTAGCATTCTTCTGCAATCCCAGCGATCCTGTGTGATCCCGTCCTCCCTATGCATGATCCCATTATATAATATAAGTGCTGCCTGTAATTAACCAGATCATTTGTTATATGGCATATAAATTTAGGATCATTGTTAATATAAATTAGTTACAATCAAAACAAGAGGATTTGTTTCCAATTGGGATCGGGCTGGTGACTAGCTCCTAGAAATAATTGACCCTTACACACTACTGGCAGAGGCACATCGATGAACAACTGGCTGAGCTCCAGTGGTTTGCTATATTTGTCACAACTCCTTTCCTCAACATCCAAACAAACACGTTCACCACAGTATTAAAGAGATATGCCTTCCCTTGTTTTTTCCATGGTGATCCAAAATGTAAAAGAAGCCAAATGAAGTTCCAATGTTGCACTTTGCAAGCCTCAAAGTAAAGAATTTCCCTCCTTAAGTCTCTGTTAGATTGTTGAGCTATACGACCTGTGAATCCCAAAGGAAGTTGTAGTCCTTCTTTCTTAGCAATATATTCAAGTACTTCAACTATTTGCTCCTTTGAAGGTGAATTGATGCAAATATTCAGGCAACGAGATCTCACTGCTTCAAGTACTTTTGACGCACTATCACAGCATAAAACTATTCGGCATGCTCCACTGTAGACTTCCATTGTGCATCGGAGAGAGTGCTGAGCCTCTTTAGAAAGCTTGTCAACTTTATTGAGAACAAGCACTTTGAAGCATTTATTCCCATTTACATCAATGGGCCTACTCTTAGCCATTTCTTTGATAATATCTTAAACAACATATTTATCTTGGAAACCTGCATTACTAGGATTCAATTCCACATGATTATTACTTGATACTATCGTCAACTCCACAACAATGGTCTTTGTACCAGCCTCAATCTTTAAGTAAAGCCATGACCAAATATCTCCTTAAGTAAAGCCATGATTAAAGTTTCATTTCTGGCACCAGATGGTCCATAGAATAGTAGATGACGATAGTCCTTCTCAAAAACCATTTGGCTTCTATGATGACATGGCATGGAGGCTTATCCAAACATCGTGAAGTATCTATTCAAACTAGTGTTGTGAGGAGCACACAAGATCAATTTTCTCATTTTATTTACCACCATGACTTTGGTGTTTTCCTCTTACAAGACCTTTCTTTTTATTTTCTTTTGACTTCAAGCATACACTGAAGAGCATTACCCTAGCCAGTCAGCGCATGAAAATAACCTCTCGCCATACGTAATTGCTGGTGAGATAGCTAAAACTTCAATCCAGTTTGAGTCGACATCCACAAAGCATATTCCTCCAACAAAACTTAGACTAGCATATATTTAAGTGAATCACATCTTTTGTCGTGGACCTGCACTCTCCTCCATTCATTGGTTGATGATTTTGCACCATTTTCCTTGATCATTGTAGTTGTATACAACCATTCATATTGTTGATGTTCCAAGCTCAGAGCCATGGATGCACACTGTACTTGTATACTCATTTTGTAGCATTGGACTGCACACAAAACCATTCTCATATTGCCCGAAATTGGGAAGCTAGCAATAGACATTTCATGCATTAACAACGAACATTAATGAACTAGCATTCTCAGTCCAATCAATGTTTTCTTGTGAAGAATATCATAAGCATAAGATGTTCTTTACGACATCATATAGTTACGGTTAAACTTTTCCTGAGAGAGTGCAATCTTGCCATGAAATGGGCTAACGAATGAGATAGCGTAGGTATGTGGTTTTTCAATCTTTGTCATTGAATTCGTGTTGTTGCTTTTGTGAATCCATACTCAAATATGTGTATGCTTCCGTATTCAAATGCATTTTAAGAAGCATTCCTGCACTATTGGTGCTAGACTTATTCATCTGCCACCAAAAAGACATATTATTAATGAAATTTACACACAAAACATTCTTCGAGAAGAATTTATTAATTTAATAGATATGTCTCTAAATGCCTCTAACTATCAGCTTAATAAGGTAATAATGGTTAAAAACACTAGTCACAAGCATAGAATTATTTGATAAAAAATGTAAAAATCTGGGCAAAAAGGCAGCTCAACATATACATAAACCAATGTAATGGTCATACAACAATAATGACAAAAATTGGCAATAGTTATTTCAAATGGTTGTGGTCGACATTTATTTTAAACAAAGTTTAAAAACCATATAAAAATATGGTTTAACAACTTTACATCGTAAAGTATGACGTTTTCTATAACGATAATGGGTATGGTCACAGGTTTTGACCTCAGACCTACCCAAACCTAGTGTTTTAACATCAAGTGACAACCGACAAACTTAGGCAGGGGCCTTTGTTTATTTTGCCCAGAGGTTTTTATTTAAAGCCTAATTCATTTTCATGGAGGGGCGTGGAAGAATGGAGCGTCGAACGAAGGAACTATGAGTAGCAGAGCCAGGTGAAACCATGCCCAGGTGGGCACGTTTTTCGAGCATTTTTTAGAAAATATTTGAAAGGAACATTCCACAAAATATTCCCATGTAGAATCTTGATGAGAATCTTTGAGATTCTTTTTGAGCCAAAATTTCACTATGTCATATTCATGCCAAGTTTATACTCAAACGAACCAGAATTTCACCATGAGTCTAATGGTGCGATTGGTTTTCTAATCTGAGCAATGGAATTTTAGTCAAACTGCAGAACAAAATCTTTGTGGAATCATGAGGAATCTAAAAGATTCCCTTGGGGATAATTTTTCATAGTGACAAAATCATGTTAACTTTATACTCAAACGAACCAAAATTTTTCTAGGAGTTTGATGGTGTGATCGGTTTTATGATTTGAGCAACAGAATTTCATTCAGTGTGCAGAACATAGTATTTGTGAAATCATGAGGAATCTAAAAGATTCCCTTGGGGCCAATTTTTCACAGTGACATAATCATGTCAAATTTATACTCAAACGAACTACAATTTCACTAGGAGTCTAATGATGTGATCGGTTTTCTGATTTGAGTAGCCAAATTCCAGTGAACTAGTGAAAAGGAATCTTTAAGATTCCCGGGGGTCCAAATTTTGACGGTGTTAAAAAGGGGTCGATTTTAGGGTCATTAAACATGATTTCATGCCACAAATTCAATGATGCAGTACATTTCATCAGTAGAGCTATGCATTTTTAGGTCATCCCCAGAAGTGGAGGTATATGATGCAGTGATTCCATGTCTTTCATTTGATTTGTTGAGATGATGATTTTGTTGTTGAGATCCATGTTACCATTATGTTGAAGGATGCTTGTATGCCACATCATTTGAGAATTTATTATCTTCTCATGTTGAAGGAAGGCCCATATGAGTGTGATTTCCTATAGGAGAATGTCTCATGGAGAGACATGCCACTCTAGTTGAGGGAGTTTATCCTTGTAATGACAAAGAATGTACAATGTACTCATCATCATCTTGCAACATTTAATGAAGTGACCTCCCCACTCTTGACACCAGGCCCGAAGACATAACCCACATTGGGTGACCTCTGTTATCAATGTGCGTGTGTATTTGATTTGATGGTTGTCATTATGTTTCCTCTTCTTTAAAGTATGCACATGTGGTTTCTCATACTCTTTCGCATGAAGTTTTGCTAACATTACAGAAGTAAAAAATCTTGGTTAGTTTCGGTAGCTGAGAGATCTGGATCAACTATAGGTTTGACACATAACTTAATTTTCATCTAGCCACTTGTACACATTTTGTTTGATTGTTCTTTTATGCACAAGGTTTAGCATTATCCTATTTCTATGTCTACACTTTCAAGTTCAATTTGAATTTCATTTTGGAGAAAAGCATAGTGACTTATGCCATGCCTTTAATAGATATTCAAGGATTTCTTTGAGGTTGGAATCTCTGTTTTTCAACCATGCATCCCAACTAAATGTATCGAATTTATTACTCGGCTTCAATCTTTTCCCTCAAATAACCTTTAATTATAATGAATTTGGCACCTCACCTAATCATCCATGTGAGGGCTTTTACAAGTGCCACTCATTGGATTTTCTAGACTCAAGGTTTGTTGAAATCACGTGTTGTGGAAACAATTTATGACCTCAAGCTACCTTTGAGTCTATAAATGATTACGGTTCCATATATCACAACTTCGATGGATTTTCCAAGAGTTTTCTACATCCAAATCTAGAAACATATTTGGTTTCTTTCACATTAAAAGAACTTCCCATCGAGGTAATGAATCTCCCCCACAACCTTATGTATTTGTATTAAAAAGGTATCCAATGATGGCCTCTATCCATTTCTTGCATTCCCTGCCTTTTACAATGGATTACTTCCATGTAGAGCCTACTAAAGTATTTTATGTCACCCCTTCAATCAGTTTTCAAAGTTATTTTTTATATGTGACATATAATTTATGGATTTTATTGGGATTTCATCCATTCACAAGTTTGTTTGTTTCTTATTGTTAGTTTTTTTTTCCAAACCTATGTTGATGACTAGTATGTGAAAACTATTGGAGATGCCATCAATGAGGGTAGAAAAACCAATTGGAGGCCTCAATTAGACCGACTTTCATTTGGAGTGGTAATCTTCGACTAGTAAGTGGGATCGGTTGCCACTCCCACATAAGGAATTATTTTGTAAGCTATAAACTATGTCTATTTTTAATTAACATTTTTATCCTTACATTTGTAACTATTTTCATTTACAGGGAATAATAATTCTTTTAGGATCAAAGAGATTAAGTTATAGACTGAATGGAACTAAAGAATGATAAGAAATGTTATTTAGAAGTAAATTTTAAACGATTGCAAACTTACCAAAATGTTTATTCATTCTACAACCTTTAGAAGAGAAATTCACATTAAGGCTAATCAATCAATTATAATTAAATCTTTCCATTCTCATAAGTTTATGTAGATACACAATATTCTCACATTGTAAACATTAACAATTACCATATATTAGAGATGCATTTATCTTCTCGACAAGTCAATTGCATTAACTAGAAAATAAAGACTTTGTTATAAAGTATCGCAAAAGGCTTTTTAGTGGGAAATTTAAATGTTTCAGTTTTTTACTCCCACTTCCTCACATTTCTTCACAATGGGGAGATTTTCTACTTATACTTTGAACTACAGTTACTAAAATTGCAATATTTAGGTAACTCTTTTGGCATTGATATAACTTTAGCAGTTCTTTGGAGTTAATTGTTGTAGATACTTCTTCGAGGTTACCTAGATATTCAAGATTTCAAAGATTTTGGGAATGTCCATCTTCAATACCTGTTGCTCCCCTTTCAATGCTTGGTTCACCAACCTTTTCATATATGTTTTCATAGTAGTAGTGCAACAATCGAGTTGAGTTGCTTCTTTGGTGGGAGTGGTGATAAATTTGTCTATTGACTCATATTCCCCTTTGGAATCTATTTGATTTCGGTGACCACACTGGCCCTGGCTTTGGTTATTTCTTCGATATTCAATGTGATGGGGGTTGAAATGGGTATATATTCCATGGTTTCAATATCATATTCCTCTATAATATCCATGGAGGTGTCACACATTTTCTTGGCCATCTTTTTAGCTTCATTCATTATTTATTTAATTGTTTCACACACTAATTTCCATACATCGATCAAAGATCAATATTTTCATTTTTTCTATTTGTGAACTTGGGGTACTGAGTCTGGAGTGTCCCAATGCGTCTTTTTCCAATAAATGATTTTCTTGAGAACTTTGCTGGCTAAATTTTGGTCTTCCAATTGGGTGTTACTTTCCTTGGCTATTCACTACAATTGTACAAAGTATTCTTGGACCTCCCCAAAGTTTCCCATGAAATAAAATTAGGTGTTTTGAAAATCATTATTAATTTTAATGACTTGTGCTTTAAGTACTTGAAGGTCAACTTGGGCCTTCTGAAGTTGTTCCACTTTAACATTGATATCTTTCATGTGACTCTCTTTTAATGCCTTTATCTCATTAATATGAGCTTACTTCAACTGCACTATTTACTACTCATATTGAGCCCCAAAGTACTTTGACAGTCCTATACACTTTTCTTCTAGTCTATCCTATCATTCAATATCCTAAAACAAAGGTTGTGTCCATTGCGGCCTTTTGATTGCTTTAGCTGGAAACACTCCATATTATTCTTTTCTTGAGGCCCTCCAAAATGAAATATTCCTTTGCTATTCATCCTATATGGACATTGTCGATGATGGAATTTTGATATTTTCTATAATAATATTCTCCTAATTCAATTCATTATTGAGAGTCTTGGGATGATCAACATTAGGCATAATAATTGCTTGCTTAATGACCGGTGGAATGAAGGAAATTGAATTTTGGGGAATGATATAACTTTGTACAGGGGTAGTTTCTAGAGTTCTTGTCTCTGATACTTCCCTTTTTCAAGAAGATTCCAAGGGACACTCTAGCTCCTTCCCATTGATGGTATCCTTTTTTTATGCATCCACCTCCTTTTGTGCTTCCTCTTCATCAATAGTAATTTATTCTATAGTTGGGACTCTAGCTTGGGCCAACATTTCCTGTTCCTTTCTAATTCTGGATTCAATCCATTTCTTTTCCAAGGCATCATATTTCACTCTTTCCTTTTCATATTTTGACCTTTGGATTGATTCTATCTTTACAAAGCGTTGTTTTCTTTATCTTTCTCTTTTCACTTCTTTAGGATACTAGATGGGTGATATGTCTACTTGTTCCCTCCCTTCTATTCTTCATTTTACCTCTTAGACATCTTAGAACACTGAGTCATCAGGGAGGGACTCATTTTCATATGCAATCAAAATCTTCAGGGACCTATAGTGTTCTTTAACTATTCCATGGGGGTTACATGTCTTCTGAAAACACTGATGGATATCAGTATTGCAACAATATTGTTGCAACTCCAATAAACTCCTTTAATTATCAACTTGGGGTTCATACAAACTTAAGAGTAGTCAACATTGTATGAAACAAACATCTTCCTCTTCCTAGTCTGACTCCCTTTTATGCAAGTGAAAGAGGGAAATGAGACAACTTCATATGAGCAAAGATCTTGGTAATCTTCTAGTCCTAAGTTTTAGAAGGTAAGTAATAATAAGAAAACCTATTCTAATTTTCTGGAAACTGAATGATAGAAATAAAATATGTTCTACTTGCAATAATATAAATAACACATCTTATATTAATTTTGCAGAAGGGAAACACTCCTATAATCTACTTTTGCAGGAAATAAATCACATATTGTTGAATGTAAATTGCAGGAAAGGGAATCTAATCTAGTTGCAGAAATTAACATTTAATAAACAATCATTGTGGAAGCTAAATGGTGTCTCTACCAAGCCTCATCTCAACCAAAGCGGTCTTAGAACAAGGGAGAATCTTGAAAACTAGCTGCTATAGGAAACTCTGTTTTGCTACAGGAAACTACCAATAATCATGTCTGTCGAGTTAACTTGCCAAATGATTAAGCTAATAAAGTGTAAATACTATGGGTTCGAATTTGTAATTAAGTTGAAATTTTTCAAACATCAATCCACATGGAATAATCTGAAAATAGCTTCATTAACACATGCTAACATTCAATAGAAATTTACTACTAAAACCAGAAATTTTAGAACAATGAACTAGTAAGCTAATCCAAGTAACTCAGTGATGAAAATGAATTTGTAGTGCTATTTTAAGGATGCATCACACTTATAACTATATGAATGGCATGAGAACAATATTAATTCAATAATTTAACTAATTTAACCTACAACAAATGAAGCATGAAAGATAAGTGAAAAAATGATAAATGTAACTAAGCAAAAAAATGTTGGAAATAAGAGAAATAAAATACACAAGTCTCTGAGGCTAATGGGATGGACAATCCCATGGATACTCAAAGTACTTTAAAGTAAACCAAGCCTTAGAAGCTAAAAATGAAACCAAACCTAGAATCAAGTTAAGTGCATCCCTACTGGAAATGAATGTAGAACTACTAAATAATATTTTTTCTTCACAAAAACACAAAAAATTCCTCACTCTAGAGGCTAATTCTAATGAGTACTTATAAAAATTGATGGGGAAGAAAACTCCTTGAAGGGAGAGATTATTTCCCCTCCAAAAACCCTCAAAAAGCATATCTGGTCCCCAACAGCTAGAAACTTCATTAAATGTTGAGTTCTCGCTTCTCTTGTAGCAAGGAAAACATCCTTATATTTTCTCAATTAGTGGATCTTCAAAATCTGTTCAATAATTTCATAATATACTATTCGTTTATTATCCAATCCAGTTCCATACTATAGAGAAGAGCAAGTCCCTAAATTCTCTAATTCTTCATATCATCAAAATTTGCCGAATATTCTCACAATATTTTGCAAAATAAATAATATTAGGCACATAATCAAGAAGGATAAATATAATTCCTAAGGACACATTAAGACTATGAATTGGCTCTATAATGTGCAAGTAAAGGCGGTAAACAAATTTTTAAATTGCTTAGTAGTGATCAAATGGGCCTTAATATATACATTTTTAGGGCCCATGATCTCCCCCCTACTGAAACTATTCCTCACCCTTGAGCAACTCATTCTTCTTCATTTTCCTTGCTTTTGTCATGGTTTTCCTTTGCCTCTTCTTTATGTCCTAGGAAGTTGTACAGGTGGTTGCTTCAACTGAATAAAACCCTGCATGCTACTCAGTCTTTTCCCATCTTGTAACTTCATCCTCCTCACTCAAGTGTTCTTCAAAGCTAAATAGGAGTAGAGGGTCATATTGCAATCTAATTCAGTTAACCCCTAACTTCTTCATGATCCTCTTGTACAAAGAATTCCTTTAATTCTCTTGTTCCTCCATTTGCCTTTGTTGCTAAGGTGTCATTGGCTCCCCTGTTTTGTGCTCTGTAGGTTGGCCTATCTCATGCTCTGGTTTTTGCTCTATTTTTTGGTCTATGTTTTTCTCCTCTTGCTGCCCATTTTTCTACTCTTCTATTTGCATTCCTTCCCCTGTCACATTTTCCCAAGGAAGTCCTAATTTAGGTTCAAGATACCTCTTCCTCTTAGGTGATTTTTCAACTGCAATGGGTTTAGTTTGTGAGGGAAACACCTTACTTTTGGTTTGTCTTATTGGTCTTCCTTTGGCACATCACCTCGCAAAAACAAGGATTTATTTAGATTCATTGCCTCATGTCTGAATTCCTTATCCTAATGCACTCCCCATAGGTAAAGTGGTGATTCTACTAATTTAATTCTTATTGAAGTGGATATCCAATCCTCTTACTGCTAATAAAAATTCTTGGCCACTTGGATCTTGTAAATTGACTGCAAATTGAAGTGAAATATCTTCATCATACCCCATTAGCCTTTAAAAGAATCCCATTTAGTTGAAATTTTGGAAAATGGTAAGCACTTCAGGATGCTAATGGATTATTTCTATGTTCGTGGGTTCTCTCCTGTTAAATCCTCCTCCCATATTTGCAAATTATGAATTATGTGTGCCGGGTTATGGTTTTTCTTGTATCACTTAGTTTTTAATTAATAGGAGTTTAGGTGTCCTTGATACCCCCAAAACACAAATTGAGGGATCCCCTAATGTATTTTCCTTCTAGCCTTTGTAAAACTCCTCTCAGAGGAAAAACAAACAATCTAGTGGAAAACAATGGCTACTATAGGAAGCAAAGTTTCCTGTGGAAACTTTGTAAAAAGAACAAAATTTGACAATAGTTCCCTCAAATTTCAATTGCATGAGTACTCTCTAAATTTTTACTCATAACTCATTGAACTAACCACTAGAGCTTTGTGAAAAATCTTGATAATTATTTAGCATTCTAGTACTCTGTCACCTCATTCATATATGGGAAATATATGACACAAAGTTCTTTTCCTTTCTTTTAGAGAGAGAAATGATGATGAAAAAAATAAGGAGTTGGTGATACAATCAACATAATGAATGAATACCTTTATCTCTTGGATAATTTTATCACTATGTAGCTCTAATGACCCCTGAGAAAACCCTCCACAACAGTTCTTTTGTGTTTCTTTACCCTGTAGCAATTAATTAATCATTGTCCAATGCCCTTTAAACATATATTTTGTATAGTAGCTCTCTTGTAGCAAAGTTTTTATATAACAAATCCCTTGCAACATGCAAACTTATTTAACTATTTATCCTTGAGTTGAGGTGGCAGATGGCATGCTCGAGTTGTTGGTATGTGATGGTACACACAATGACAACTACCCCATCTATCACTTGTAATTTAAAATTAAAATAATGAAAGATCATGCACCCCACCACATAAGTTAACAAACACCTTTTTGATTGATATATCCTCTTTTGTCTCTTTCTATCCCCACATGTGGGAGTTGTGGTAGGTAAATATTGAGTTTTGCCGAGAACTTAGTCTTTTGTTGGCTACTTATACTGACCCCTAATACTTAGACAGACACAAGAGCAATTACATAATGTTTCATGAAATCCAAAGGGTTTGATTTGCATATCTTTATTACTTGTGGAGTTGTTTCATGGTACTTTGGAGCAAAATATTGTGTTGTAGGTGTTGCATGGAGGCTTTCTTCTTCATTTTTGACTACATGGAGGTTTTCTTCTCATTTTTTACTACAAGGAGGTCTACTTCCCATTTTTGGTTACATGGAGATATTCTACTTTCATTACTGCCAAACCTTATTCTTCTCATTGTTGGGGTCCTTTCATGATCGGTTAGGTGATGCCAAGGCCCTCCCAGTCTCTCTTCTTTAATCTGTGCTAATGAATGGTGGCTCTATTAGGCCCTTGAAGGCTGCTAGTAGAGACATTATTTCCTATAGAATTCATAAGGGCTCCATAAAAGCACCATTTCATAGGGTTGTAACCACTGTGGATACCTCATGGGGATCATGTAAGAATTTTTTGCATGTATACATGGTCAAAAAGGAAAAATAGAAAGGTCAAGTCATGCCTATGGTGAGGAGGCAGGGAATTAGCCCATGTAAATGTGAATTTTTTAAAGTGCTCAAATTCCAATTCTACTTGATTGGATCAATGAGAATGATAATTAGAGACATGGTGGTGGATTCATTTTCCTTAAAAGTGAAAAAAAGTCAGATCTATTTTTTTTAAACAGGCTAAAATGCAGGAAACTAGCCCATACAATAATGTCATTTTATGAAAATGTTGGGATTCCTTTTATGCTTGATTGGATAAATGAGGATGATGATTAGGGACATGATGGTGGCCTCCTTTCCCTCAGAAAGTGAAAAAAAATCAAATTTGATTTTTTTTTGTGAAATAGGCTTGTTTTGGTTTTTAAGGCCATTTTTGGAAGTGTTCAGATCTTGGTTTTGACTTGGGGGATTAATGAAGTATTAAATTAGAAGCCTAATGACACATTACCCAAGCCAAATAGGTGACAAAAAGTTGTTGTTGTATCTTTCTCCTAAAACAATCATGTAAATAAGACCACAGTAAACTTGTAGAGGTAATGCAATGTGATGAGACCCACTTTTTGACCCTTTGAGGTAGTGCATGATTTTTTTTTGAAACTATGGGGGCCTTCCTTCCCTTAAAAATTCAAAAGAATTATGGGATATAGCTTTTTACTGAGACAGGGAGTTTTTTGTACCATTTCACGAGTTTCCTATCGCATTTTAGGGAAAGGCTCCAAATGATCAGAAAATGTGTGATTTTGAATGGTAGAAGGTTTGGAAGTGTATTAGGAGGATGGAAAGAGATGGATTAACTTGTTATTGGCCTTGTTGTAAGATCTTGATAGAAGAGGTGAAAAACTCAAATTTGACTGCCCTTGACTAGATGCCTCGTTTTTTTTATCAACTTCTTCTTATGGTGCTAACTTGTTGCTAATGCTTGTGCAAGTTGGAGAGAACTTACATACATCAAATAGATATACTTGGAGCAAAGGATCCTTTTTTTTCTTTTCATTTTTCTCATTTTTCAATTTATTTTCCTATCTTTTCTAGGCCTATTGGTTGCCTCAATGAGGTTTTCAACCAGCAAGTCTGCCTAGGCACCTCAGAGGAGGTTTTCATCTAGGATCTTATTTCCTTTTTATTTTCAACTCATTGGTTGCCTCATAGAGGTTTTCAACCATTAAGCCAATCTTAGATGCCAGGTTTTCACCTGAGATTTTATTTTTCTCTCTTTGTTTTTCCTTTTATGTCATCCTACCCTGCTTGAAAAACAAAGTCTCTCTCTAAAGCATAGGAATACTGTCAATGGAGCCATGTACATACTAGAGTGAAAAATAAACTCATATGTATGTTTCAAATATATGATTTGATATATACCATAATATGAGAGATAATTTTCTTTGATTGAGATGCTATCAAAAACTGTTGAACAGGAGCATGGTGCCTTAATTTAATGATTGTCTAGAACCATTGTTCAATATAGTTGTGATTCCCTTGGTTCACTTGCTCATCTTGATCCGTCTCTATGTCCTCTTCTGCCATGACATTCATATCTTCTACTTTTTGTTTATTATTCTCTTAAACACATAAATGATCTAATGATAAGCATAATAGAAATTCTTCAATCTAAGGCTCTAATTATTTCTCTCCATCAAATGTGGTCCATGATTCTTTACTCTCTTTTGGATGTTATTCTTCAATGAGAACAAGAGAATCTATCTTTTACAATTCTCTTCCTAATCTAAGATGAATATCATTTCAATTAAGAGTTGTTTGGAAATTTTGTGCCTCAATATTGTAAGTGAGCTAAGTTACTTTATTGTTTGGGTTTACAAATGGTTGTGCAAGTAGTTGAGTTGGAGTGGGTCTTTGAGATGGTTTTGGTCGAGATTGTGGTTATGGTGGAGGTGGATGGTATTGATATTGGAATTAAGGATACTGAGTATGTTGAGGGAAATATGGACCACCCGATTAAGGAGGTTGGTGTTGTTATGGTTGAAAACGAGGAATGATATGTTGGGGACGATAAGTACATGAATATTGAGGGAAATATGGATCACCCCATTAGGGAGGATAGGACCATGGAGTGGGGATAGAGAAAGGTGAGGTGCTCGGTGGATACCAAGGTTGAAGTTGTGCAATACAACTTATATTCAAAGAGAAGGGGTAGGTTATTACTTGCAGATATCAGTTGATAAAGTAGAGTTGATCCATGACTCCTTCCAACTTCTCTACCACGTTTTCTTCTTCTACCTGTAAAAGTGTATGGTGATGTGGTTCTTACTGCACCACATGATCAAGTGGGGGGTAGGTGAAATTTCTTTTTTTTGGTATTTTTCTAAAAAAATAGGAAAAAAGTACTAATGTTAATTTTTTTTCTTTCTTTTTATAAAAAAATATGAATGTAGAAACTAAAGAAGGAATTAGTAAAAGAAAAATAGAGTGATTTATTTGAAACCATCCCTGGAAATGACGCCAAAAAGGTGATGGCTCTCAGTATTGCAGTGAGATTGCTACAATCGCAAGAGCCTCCTTTTATTATCAGCATAAGGTTTATACAAACTTAATAGGGGTCGACACTATATGTGCAAAGTAGTGGAAACCGAGACCTTCCTATTCCTAGTATGACTCCCTTTTTTGCAAGTGAAAGAAGGCAAGGAGACAAATTCAAATGAGAAATGATCTATGTAAGCCACCAGTCCTAAGTTGCAAAAGGTAAATAGAAATAAGCAAGCCTATTCTACTTTGCTGGAAAGTAAAAGACATAAAGGAAATACATTATACTTGAATTAATGTAAATCATACATCTTATATTAATTTTGCGGAAGGGAAACACTCCTCTAATCTACTTTTGCAGGAAAGAAATCACACCTTGATGAAAGTAAATTGCAGGAAAGGGAATCTAATCTGGTTACATAAATCAACATTCAAGAAACAAGCATTTTAGAAGCCAAATGGTGACTCTATCGAGCCTCATATCAACCAAATTGGTCTCAAAGAATTTATAGGCCATTCTAAGAATTAAATCTGCCTCTATAATGGATTTGGAGTGAATCTAGGCAAGGGAGAAGCTAAAAAACATACTGCTACAAGAAACTCTATTTTGCTACAGGAAACTACCAACAAGCCTTTCCTGTTGAGTTAGCCTACCAAATGCCTAATTTAATCAAGTGAAAATTCTATCATTTTTAAATTAAGTTTAGTGTTTTCAAACTTCAATCCAAGTGGAATCAACTCAAAATAGCTTCATTAACATGTGCTAAAATTCAATAGAAAATTACTACTAAAACCATAAATTTCATAATAGTGAACTAGTAAGTTAATCCAAGTAACTCCGTGATGAAAATGACTTTGTAGTGCTATTATAAGGATACATCACACTTGCAAATATATAAATGACATGAGAACAAGCTTTCTTCAATCATTTAAATAGTATAACCTACACCAAATGAATCATGAAAGATAAATGACTATGCAAATAAATGTTGGAAAAAAAGAGAAATAAAATGCACAATAGGGCTTTGAGGTTCCTAGGATGGCTAAGCCCAAGGATACTCAGAGTCCTATGAAGTAAACCAAGCCTTAGAAGCTGAAAATGAAACCAAAATTCATTACTAGAATCAGGTCAAATACATCCCTACTGGAAATGAATGTAGAACTGCTAAACAACAATTTTTCTTCACAAAAACACCAAAAAATCTTCACCCTATATACTAATTCAAATTAGTACTTATATAAATTGATGGATAAGCAACCTCCTTGAAAGGAGGGATTCTTTCCCCTTCAAAATCTCTCAAAAAGTGGATTTGGTCCCCAAGAATAGGAATCTTCGTTAAATGTTGAGTTATGGCATGTCCTGAAGTAGGGAACACAACCCTAGATTTTCCCAATTGGTGGATTTTCAGAACCTATTCAATAATTTCATAATATCCTATTCGTTTATTATCCAATCCTAGTCCATCCTATACTAGGGAGAAAGTCCCTAAATTCTCTCATTCCATAGATCTTCAAATATGCCTAATATTCTCACAATATTTTGCGAAATAAATAATATTATGCACATAATAACCAAGGATAAATAAAGTTCCTAAGGACACATTAAGACTATGAATTAACTCTATAATGTGCAAGTAATGGGGGTAAATAAGTGTTTTAAGTTCTTAGTAGTGATCAAATGGGCCTTAAAATATATACATTTTTGGGCCCACAAAACACTTGTGAAGGCCTTGAGCTCCTTAATACTATCTTCTTCTTTCATAGCTTGGGGAAATTTAGTCATTGTATAATGGTTGATTCTGATAAGAAAAATTGGCTACAACTTCTTAGAGTTCTTGGCTAAAACCATTGTTATTCCAACTCCAATGGTTTAATAGGAAATTTCTATTATCATTATTCGACTGGGGACCAACTAAGGCATCAAGTGAGAGTGTATTGAATAACCATATATTTGGATGTATGTGTAGTGCTATTCACATTACCACTTCACTAATCCTATTAGAGCCACTCTAGATTCTTTGAATTATTGGGGGCTAGAAAACAAAACGTGATTTCATTTCTTGGCCCAAACGTACCAAATCGTTTTTGGCCAAGAAATGGTCACAAATTTCATAGAAAAACTTAGGGTAATAGTCTGCTGACAACCATTGAGAGTATATGTGGATGGATGGAAAATTGGGTGTCCACTTCTAGTTCATACCAGGAAACTCATTAGCAACATAGAAAACATATACTAGGTAGGATGGGATATAGAAAACGAGGCCCTGATTTTCTCAGGATCCCTTTATTTTGAAGAGGGATTTCAACAATTTGGTTGACAAATGCTTGAAAAATTGAATATATCACCAATGGAAACTATTTCTGTCACTAGAGGAAACCATTCAATTTTAAAGTGAGAGGCATTGAAGTCACTGTATAACCTAGTGATCACCACTCTAAGATGACAGGATAATGCTTGCAAGTGTTAAGTGGGGTACTTCTTATTTGTGCACTCTTTGAATTAGTAACTATCCCACCACCATCCCTTCATAATCTTAATGAATTTAGGATGAGTGGCAAATAAATTGTCCATGTACTATTTGTTTAGCTTAACTTCAAGAGGCTTGACATGATATATATGATAGAAAGATTCAGCCTTCATAGAGGCCGCAAATTTACTTGTGGTACTAACAATAGCTTCCTACTATAATTAGACTTATGCCACAACCCATGTGGTCATGTCATTATATGGAATTATGGGTGATCTCATGTCTATCTGATATATCCTATATTTTGAAAGTCTTGGATATCCACTCTTTTGTATTTTGGTGTCTAGTACTAATCACCTAGTTGGAAATATTGGATAGTTTTTTTCTTGTCTATTGCTTTAGGATTTTTCAGTTGATGGTTCTAAGAATCCTAGATTTCCATAGGGTGCTCTGGTTCATTTTGATTTTGTGTTTTCAAAGTGGCTAATAGATCAATTCGGCAATCGAGAAGTATTCACAAAATTTATCCCAATATTGTGGAGCTTTAACCTCAAAGGCATAGGCTAGGTGATACTAATTCACTAGAGACAATTAAACCAGAGACAGAGGAAGTGAACCCTCCCCCCAAAGGATCACCATCAGAGGAGGAACTTGACACTTAGGGGATTCTTTGGATTTTATCAATTCCTATTGGAACTATGTTTTAATGAGGTTCATAGGGTATTTTAGATTAGGTTGAAGTCAAATATATCCCAGATAATTCTCGTCTTAACATTAATCCCCTACCATGGGGTGGTCTGTTAGTTATATCCTTTGTAGGAGATATAGTTCAGGATAATCTTTTTTCTTCTCCTTTCTTCATGATATACAACGTAAGTATCACTAGAACTGTTATTGGAACTAAGGGTGTCGACAACCCATATTCTATTGTTGGTGGAGGAGGAGTCACCCCTCCTTTCTCCATTTTATCTATGTTTATTCTAGTTTCTATAGATGTTAAGCCCTCCTCCACTCCAAACCTAAGTGGGGGCACCCATCCTTCTACTTCTTATGTTGGTGCATTCACTTTTGGGATGCCATTAGTTGGGGTTCCTATAATCTCATCCATATATAGGTGGATATTGGTGGCCACCCACCTATTCCACCTAGACCTCTAGTCGATCTCATCAATTTCCTTGATTATAGAACAATCTACTATTTTTAGCAATTTTTTGGGTCATGAAATCCCGAAGCTGTTTTGACCCCCTAATTGACATTTCTTTGAGTTCCACAATTGGCTCATGCCAATCCATTTCAAATCTTGTAGTACTAGGAGATACATTTCTAATAAGGTATCATACATGCCAAACAGAGATCATATGACCAAGTTACAACCCCGGGAAGTTGGCTGCCCAACTAACCCCAATGGGGCCCACAAACGCTTGGCGTTCCATCTCCTAGGGTTAGGGTTTTGGTTGTTTGGGGTTTCCTTTTGTTCTTCAATAATAAAAAGGCCCTTGAGCTTCATTGTAACATAGTTCATAGGCAAGTAGCCGCCACATCTATTCTCATATATGAGCTACCATCGCCTAAGCTAGTTTATTTCCTTTTGGTAGGTAAGCCTCTTTCAATCCTTTGATATTAATGAAATGAATATTTATATCTGTATTCTTTTTTGTTCCTGCATAAGTCTATATCAGTGGTATTAGAGAGGTCTTCTCTTTCTATGTTTTTTTTTCATGTCATCAATGAGGTCGGGGTATAAGGAGTTAGGGGTTGAATTGGTTAAACCTTTCTAAGATTTTCCTCACAAACCCCAACAGCCTCCCATGGCAGAAGAAAAGAAAGAAGAGGGAGAAGGAGATCCTTTCAAAATGTTGCTCGAAGAGGCTCTCGAGCCACAAAGGAATGTGATGATAGACATATTTACCCAGATCCTTTGGCAAATGCCCACAGGAGACCCATCTTCATCTGACAACCATTCTGGAGGCACCACTCCCTTAAAGGTAGAAATCAACTTTGACATTCCCAATTTTGAAGGGAAGATAGATGTAAACGCTGTAAATAGATGGATAAATTTGTTGGAAGGATATATTTCGGTTCATGAATTTTCCAATAGAGAAAAGATTACTTTTACACTCCTCAAAGAAACCCCTCATGTCAAGGATTGGTGGGAAACCTACTGTAAACAGGGGGATGAGAGAGAACCCTCACCGTTTTCAGCTGCACCCACTTGGAATTCTTTGTGAGATAGAATCAAGGAACAATATTACCTTGTGGGGAGCTATGAGGACAAGTACATATAATGGAATACGTTATGACAGCAAAGGGATCAAGATGTGTGTGACCCAACAAATATTTTCCATACCCTACACATAAAGTTTGGTATCAAATATTCTAAGAAACATCTGGTTCTCAAGTACCGAATTTGATTGCACAAATACATTCAAGAGGAAATGGAGTTCCTCGACATCTCCTCATTTGGTGCATCATACTGATATGCCGCCAAGATTGAGCAAAAATTCAAGTAAAATAAGTGAGACTTTGGATTTGTGAACCTAAAGCAGAGAAAAGGCGCACCTAAGCTATAGAGTAAAGAGAAGAGTCGAGTCATGACACCCTAGGACAACTCCTCAAAGGCACAAGCTAAGAATAATGGAAAGGCAAAGAAAGACATCGAAAAGTGGTGTGATTTCCATAAAACTACCACTCACAACAAGAAAGAATGTCACGTGAATGAGGCGCTGGTGGACGAGCTAAAAGACTCAGAAAATGATGCATGATTTGATTTTGAGTTGGAACCCAATAAGGGAACTGACAAAGGAAAGCAGATCATTGACATCAAACCCTCTGTGACAATACCCACCACCAAGCTCCAAAAGGTGGACCTTGAGGATACAGAAGAGGGGGAGTGCCTCTTCCACTCATAGATGTGGGTAAAGGGTTTTCTAGTACTATTCATCATTGACAATGGGAGCCAAAATAACTTGATCCTAGCTAAGGTCATTAAGATATTGAAGCTTCCAATGACACCCCATCCAAAACCGTACACTATACAGTGGCTCCATCAAGGGCAAGATCTCCATGTCAACCAATAGTGTCGCCTTCCTTATAACATCAAGCCCTTTATAGATGAGGTAGTATGTGATGTTGCCCCTCTGGAAGTCTCTATTGCTTTATTAGGTTAGCCATACCTATGGAAGCGTCATATTGTATATGAATCTAGACCTCATTTTGTTATTATTACTTTGGGTCAGAAATTGTATAGGATACTAGAGGTAGTGTCGCCTACTGCCTTTTCTTTGATCTCCGCTAAACAATGCAGTATAATTATTTCCAAAAATGGGAAATTTTTCTTCCTTATGATTCACCCTCAGAGTAAGAGGAAGATTGTGGCCACATCCGTATCCTCTAGACAGGGATCCTTCACATGATAGCAACATATGGACAAGGTCGTTGAGGAGTACAAGGACATCTTCACCTCATCCACATGGATAGCCCTACACTGTTAGGTCAAGAACTCCATCGATCTAAGCCTCGGTGTGCCGCTACCTAATGGACCAATCTACCCACCGCTCTGTTATGGAGAATAATGAAATCAAGAGGCAGATTCAGGATTTGTTGTAGAAAGGGTACATTAGGCCAAGTTCATCACCATGTGGGAGCCCGATCATGTTGGTATAGAAGAAGGACGGAACATAGAGGCTTTGTATTGACTATCAGGCACTAAAAAGAGATCAATGTTTGGAATAGGTATCCAATGCCAGAGATTGATGACCCTTTTGACCATCACAAGGGGGCCTAATATTTCAGTAAGATTGGCTTGAAGTCTGGTTATCACCAGGTACCAATTGAACCCTCCAATGTGTAGAAGACTGCCTTCAAATCCAAGGAGGGCCTTTTTGAATGACAAGTCATGCCTGTTGGGTTAACGAATGTCCCTGCAACCTTCATGTGGCTAATGGATGACATCTTGTGGTGATTCACCAACTCATTCGTGGTAGTATAATTGGACGACATCCTAATATTTAGCAAGACCTGGGAAGATCACATACATCATATTCGATAGGTCCTCCAAACCCTGCGACAACACAAATTGTGTGCCAATTTGGAGAAATGAAATTTTGGTATGACCCAGGTTCAATATCTAGGGTACATCATTGATGAGCGAGGTTTGCATGTGGACCCAACCAAGATACAAGTTATTCATGATTGGATAGCCACAACCACTCTAACAGAGCTCTGCAGCTTTCTGGGTCTTGCTAATTTCTATAGCAGGTTCATGTTCGGATTCTCTCATATCACTTGGACTTTAAGTCAAGTCACCAAGGGTGGAGTGAACGAAAATTTCTTCTTTTCCGGATCCTAACATAAGGTGTTTTCCTAGTTGAAGCATTACCTCTGCTCTGCACCAATGCTCACTTTACCAAACATGCACCAACCATTCGAAATTGAGGCAAATGCCTCTGACTATGTTGTTGGTGCAGTTCTTACCCAGCAAGGACATATGATGGAATATCACAGTGAGACACTTTTAGATACAGTTTGAAAGTATCCCACCTATGATAAATATATGTATTCCATTATGCAGGCCTACTAACAATGGAAGCATTACATTATGGGGAAGGAAACATTTATCCACACAAACCACTAATCCTTGCAGTTCATATAGACAAAAGGAAAGTTGTGGAATGAACGCCATAAAAGATGGTCCACATATCTGCAACATTTCCATTTGAACATCAACTATAAGAAATGAAACACCAACAATGTTGCAGACTGCCTCAGCCAACGATTAGTTATGGTGCTAACTACTATGCTCAACTCTTATGGACACGAAACTTCAGGATGGATGCATATTTACAAGAGTGATCCAAAATTCAGCACCACATACCATATGCTCCTGGAAGTTAAGAAAGTTCCAAACTTTCACCTCCATGATGCACTATTATGCCACCTGGGACACCTCTGTGTTCCTTCAAGTGAGCATGCCAAGATTATTTGGGAGCCACATTATAATCAGGTCGTTGGACATTTTTGGTTTAGAAAAGATAGTGGAAGTGCTGCAGAACAATTTTTATTGGCCAAACCTTTGACAAGATTTGGGAAGTACATAAGATCCTGCACTGCCTACACCATTTCCAAACATACAATCAAGAAGCAAGGCTGGTATACTCCCTTACCTACTCCTATCCAGCCCTTGGAATCCACCTCCACAGATTACATGTCATGCCTTCCTTTTACCAAGCATGGCAACGACTATGTTTTCATGGTCGTCGATAAGTTAGCTAATATGACCATTCTAGAAACCTGTAAGAAGAGCATCACAACAGAATCCACTGCCAAACTCTTCTTTGAACGAGTATGGGTACACTTTGGGATCCCACAATCCATTATCATAGATCGGGACATCAGGTTCATAAGTACATTATGGTAAAGTCTCTAGTCGTTGTTGGATACCAAACTCACTAAGTCAACGACCTTCCACCCCTAAACTGATGACTAGATAGAGGTCATTAACAAGATGATTGTGCACATCCTGCACATATACAACTCAAATCATCCATGCATGGGATAAAAGCCACACCTAAGTACATCACATCTACAATAGAGATCTATACAGCTCAACTGGCCATAGACCCTTTCAGATGGGATTGGGATTTTAGCCACTATGTCCCATTGATGTTTCCATACCACTTGTAGCTACTTAGGTCCATGACATATTGAATAGAACAAATGTTAGGTACAAACAACATCATGTTGAACATTAGGTGCCACAGGAGTTCCAGGTGGGCGACAAATTTTGGTTACATTTGCAGAAGAAGTGCCTTGTTGGTTCCCACCATAAGCTTCGCCTATTTTGATATGGGCCTTACACCATCACTAAGCCTATAGGGGGGAATTCTTTCAACCTCAACATTCCACCATTCCTTAGCCTGCACCCAATATTCAATGTGGACCGACTGAATCCAAACTTTCCTCTATTGTTGGACACATCTGGCGTTGCTGAGAAGCTGACATCAATAGAGCTCAACCCAAATTGTATTGAACAAGCCACACTAATAGGATCATGGAAACATAGATCAAGAAAACTCTCCAGTAGGGGATCCAACCATATCGAGTTGTCGAAGCAGGCCAATTCCTTCACCAGGGCAAGTGGCTAACTAGGGACCAGGTTGAACAAGAATTTCCTCAGCTCATGGAGGCTTTGGATGCAATGGGGACCATTGTTTCCTAAGGGGGGAGGACTAATATAGGTGGATATTGGTGGACATCAGCCTTTTTTTCCTGGATCTTCAGTTATTTTCATTAGTTTCCTTGATTATAGCACAATTTACTATTTTTAGCATTTTTTTTTGGGTGCTAAACTTCTACAGTTGTTTTGACCCCGTAAATGGCATTTTCTTAGGGTTGTAGTAGACTCATAACCATAGGAAAGGTATGGATATATCTTTAATCTTGCAGTACTTGGATAGAGATTTCTAAAAAGGTATTGTACGTGCCAAACGAAGATCATATGAACAACTTACGACCCAGGAAGTTGGTTTCCCAACTAACCCCAACGAGGCCCACAAACTCTTGGAGTTCCATCTCCTAGGGTTAGGGTTTTGGTTATTTAGGGTTTCCATTTTTTGTTCAATAATAAAAAGGCCCTTGAGCCTCATTGTAACACATTTCAAAGGAATGCATCTGCCACATCTCTTCTCAGAGATAAGCTACCATCACCTGAGCTAGTTTATTTCCATTCTATAAGTAAGTATCTTTAAGTTCTTGGATATTAATGAAATGACGATTTATTTTTGCTACATCTATTCTTTTATGTTTATCTCTGTATTATGTTTCATTCCTACATAAGTCAATATCACATCCACATTTTCCACAATCTTCTCGTATTCCATGTCTAGCATGGCAATCACCTCAAATCCTTTACAAGATTTCCTATTTAATGGAAAGCATGTTCCTCCTTTGAGTCCTTCGCTAGGAAGTGGGATTTCCCATTTCTTGGTTTTACGATGGGTTCAAATACTTTACCTTGTCCCCTATTCTCAAAGAATCCCTGCAAGTGAACACTGGGAGTCCTCCCGTGAGTTGACAATGGAAATATCTCCTCATTAATGTCACAATGTCTAGCTCTCGCCTTGTGAAATTCATCACAAGGTCTACTAGATTTTCTGGCAACACACCCTTAATCACAACGTCATTAAATCCCAACATATATTGTAGTTTATAAAATTTCACTACTAGAAGATACAATTGTGAAAATGTAAACAATTTGATTGTATTTTGGGTAAATTAGCACTTCAAGAATATGACATGAATGAGCTTTTACTGAAATGCATTATTAGTTCAATTTTTTTGATGCATTGATGTTCAAATATATATTTGGATATCTTTATGGAACTATGATTGTCACACTAGAGGGTGATTGGATGTTGTTGGAATCCAAACTCTAAAAGGTTCAATTGAAGCCAAAAGGCTTATTATGTTGCATTAACTGCTACTTGATATTTTAATTCTATTCAAGCAAGAGTAATATCATGTTGCTTCTTGCTATCCCAAGTGATAGTTCTTGAACCAATAATTAAAACATAAAATGTAGTATACTTCCAATCATTAGGGACACTAGCCTAATAGAAATTAGTGAAACCAACCAATAAAGGAGTCCCTCCAGGAACTATAGTGTATCTCAAACTGAACTAGAGCTTGGATATATTGAAGTATCCTTTTTTACTACTTTCTAATGACTTTCATGTGGTGTTTTCATATATCATGAAACAAGACTAACAACTTAGAAAAAACTAGGATGTATATGAGTCAAATGTAAAACAATACCGACTAATTGATGGTACAAAGTGGCATCTACTTAGGGTATGGTGTCGGTGGTAGAAAATTTGACTCTATAATAGAATGGAAAATAGGTTGGTTTACAATATTACATCTGAAAGAAGTGAAGAAGGTCTCATGCATACTTAGATTGGGGAAGAGAAATTCCTTTGTAATATTTGGAGGCCACAAAAATAATGCAAATATCCTATGTATTTGATTTCAAACTTTTTCTTAAGGATAGATTTTGTTGGAATTCACAATTACTTGGAGAGGAGGAGTGAATCAATTGAATAAGTAACACAATATATATAATGATAAATATAATGAGAGGAGGAGTGAATCCAAAAAATCATAAAACATTTATCTCATAAATTGAACAAGTAACACAATATATATGTGGAAACCCTTATAGTAGAAAACCACAAAACTTCTTTATATGAAAGATCTTGTAGGCACCAACCTACGTGACACACCAATACCCTCTATTTTTTTGTAGGAAACAACTTACAAGAGACATCAATCCCCCCTTCTAATTTGTATGCACCAACATAGAGGAGACACCAAACCCCTCTACTGTGTTATAAGAACCAACCTATTGAAGAAACAAATCCCCTCTGCTACTCTGAAGGTACTAAATCACAAGAGACACCAATCTCCTCTGCTAATTTTCTAGCACCAACTTATAGGAGACACTAATCCCCTCTACTATTTTGTAGGAACCAACCTGCAAGAGACACCAATACCCTTTGTTTTTGTAGGCACCAACCTATAGAAGACACGATTTCATTCTGTTGTTTTGAAGGAACTAACCTACATGAGACACCAATCCCCTCTGTTGTCTTGTAGGAACCAACCTACAAGAGACACCAATCCCTTGTACTATTTTTTAGGAACCAACCTATAGGAGACACAATTCCACTCTGTTGTTTTGTAGGAAGCAAACTACAAAACATACCAATCCCATTTGTTTCTTTGTAGGCACCAACCTACAAGAGACACCAATCCCATCTGTTGCAAATATTTGTAGGCACCAACCTACTCCAATGAGTCCACTTGCTTCTTCGCAATGTCTATTACTTTCTTCTTCTTTCACTAAGTTTATTTGTTTCTTTCACCTTAATTCAGTTTATTAATTTTTTATTCGTTCACTACTTGTTTCCTCTTCTTTCACTAAGTCTACTTCTCCCAAAACTTGATTCTTTTGGATTCTTCCCAAGAATGAACTTGCACAAGATGCCACATATCCAATTATATAAATCTAGTGTTAAAAAAGTATACCATAAATACCTAAATATATCTTCTCTGCCTCCTCTATATTTCACAACCTAAAACATCTCAAAAAGAATGTTATAACAAAATTTCCAAGCTAACATCTTTGAAGCACCTTTCAAGAGCATTCAGAAACACTAAATCCATTAGATCATATCTTCAAAATTATAGTGAATCAAGGTCTAAATTTTCTAACACAGATACATTGATATCTCTTCTCTATGTCCTCCATTTTTCACAGTTTGAAACATCTCAAAAAGAAAGTTATATAAAAATTTCCAAGCTGAATTCTTTGAAGCATGCTTCAGGAGAATCCATGGACAAAAATATCTTCATATCAAAGATATGAAATTATTGTGAAATGAGGTCTAAAATTTCTATCAAAATTATCTCGAGAAATTTTCTTTGTCTCCTTTATATTTTAGAAACTGAAACATAATAGAAAGAAAGTTATAATGAAAATACCAAGTTGAACTGTTTGAAGGAGATTTTAGGAATTCAAGAAGCACAACTTCCTCTGACCATATCTCTAAAATTATAGTGAACCCAGGTATAAAAGTTTAACCACGTGTACATGAAAATATCTATCCTTATCCTCTAAGTTTCACATTTTGAAACATCCCGAAAGAAAATTTATAGAGAAAATACTAAGCTAACCTACTTGAAGAAATTTTGAGGGGAACTCAAGAGGCCTAACTTACTTATAGAATACTTCCAAAATTATAGCAAACCAAGTTTTAAATTTTTAAGCACAAGCACATGAATATGTTCTATCTGTATCCTCCAATTTTCACATTCCGATACATCCCAAACAAAATTTATAGCGATAATTCCAAAATGACTTGGTCACCCCATAAATCACATCTCTACTCCCACCTTTAGACTCCAATAATCAACCCAAAAATTATTTTTTAGCTCCTCTTGAGACGTAAAATATATTTTTCCTTAGATTATATATAAATTAACTTATATTCCCTTTATTTATAGTGTTCGTACACTCACTTATGGGGCTAACTTGTAAAATCGATTGGGTTGGCCTGCTTGTTTTTTGGATCGATCATCCTAACAAAATATTTCACATATCCTCATTCATATGGATTTAGAGTGAGTGAAATATACCATTGGAAAGGTATATGAATAATATTTCTAACCATGTATCTTATTATCCATTTCGAGCTATGAAATTAGAGTAAAAATGTCTTCAAAGATAGGTATCCAATTTGGGCATTAAAAGTCCAAAAACCATATTTCCAACAATCTTCATTTTCCAATACCTATATTGGACATATGTAGTCTCCCCATGTCATTTACATCAATTAGAAAAATGTTTCCAACAATTTCCCCCTTTTTCATTAATGGGAACCCTTAGTCAATTCTACAATAATATTGAAGAACTCCCCTTGCCTGCAATGTTCCTTGTGCCTGCAACTTCTTCCCCTTTCGCATAAATGGAAAAGTGATACTCTCCCTAAACCTATGCTTCTCCTTATTTGTAACTCTTCTTCTATTTGCAACTTTTCATAGTGTCTGCAACTCTTCCTCTAGCTATAACTTCTCTTAGCGCCTATAACTCTTCCTCTATCCACAACTTCTCTTAGTAATCGTAACTACTCCCCTTGCCTTTTCTCTCTCCTTATGTTCACATATTCTCCCCCCATGACATCAATTGAAATGGGGTAATTTTAGTTATGGCTACAAATTCTCCCCCTAATATCTTAACACAAAACAATTACTTGCTATGATTGGTTACTTCCCCTTTTTCTGCAACTAGGATCCCCCATCAAGGCTATGTCTATCTATCCCTGCATGCCACATTTCCTCTTATGTAGCTCTGCTCTTGATATTGCTCCCCCTGTGATTGAACTTTATTTTAATTCTTATTTTTGGGAGTGCTCCCCCTCAAGTTATGCTTTCTTTTGTATACAACTTAACTCTTTTAACATCAAAGGGCTTCTCCCCTTGAACTGATGCTTCTCCTTATTTTAAAATCTCCCCATTTTTCTTTTCTTTCCAATTTAATTTCACCATTCACTTCACTTTCAACTTCTAATTCATATCCTAACAAACTTGTATCTCACTCTCAAAAGTTCTGATTTTCTTCATGTGGCTTGAGGTGTTATAGTCTCTCACTTATATTATATTTTTCTTTTAATAAAGAGTTTTTAGGTATATTAATTTTTCTTTCTTTTAATTGCATTAGGGACATATACATTGTTTGGAAACCCAATTACATTTGCTACCAATCTTCATGAACATAATTTTCTTATTTCACATACTTTAGAATGGAATGTGATATCACACACTTGATTAACCATTTGAATTACACTGAGTATATTGTGCTTTAGAAATTACCCCAACCAAATATTCTAAGTTTTTGTCCTTCCATCATCAATACTTATTGTTACTTTTCAAGTTAATCATTATTTCGAAAGGTGATGCTACCTCCTTTGGCCCTTTTAAGAGGATAAATTTACTTTTCTTTGTTATCACATGCTCTAAACATCCACTCACTATATACCACTTGCTATCTTTGTTTTGAACACATAGAACTAGAGCACATAAGCTTCCTTATCCATACCTTTATTCTTTGATTTCCATTTGTGACAACACCTTCTTCTCTACTTTGATTTACATGCCTCAATATATTGCTTCTATAATCTTGAGAGTTGAACCAATTTTGTTTGCACTTGAAACATTCAACATAACCTAATAAATCGGTAAATGAATTGTAATTTCTTACATCATTCTCATTAAAAATTCTAGGATTGTTTCTCACGCAACCATTCCTTTAGATATTATATGATCCCCTACTCCTATTCTTCATAAAGTAATTTCTTGCATATTCTTTGAAATCTATTTCCTTATTACCAAAATTATTACATGAGCAGCGATAGCCATAAAATAGATTTTGATACTACAAGTAAAAGGCCTTATTGGGGAAATAATTCTTCTGATTCCATTCCTCGGTCTTGGCTATTCTTCACTTCCTTTCCTGGTGTTTCTTTATTCCATTTAAGGATTATATCTTTGTTAGTCCTCTCATTCTTTTGTACTAATGTTTTCATTAATAGATCTTTTGAGCAAATTAACATAGCTTTTAGATTCCATACTATTAGAGGATATCTATGGAAACTAAAAATGTTATCTCGGGTTGTGTTATATTCTTTCCACGTAGTTAACAGGGGGTTTGAGGGGCACCCATAACCCCACTATATGGGGTGCAGGGCAGCGCCCTGGAAAATTTTGGTTTTGGACCCTATGTTAGGTTGGGCAGACCCACCTATGGTTTTGTGCATGATTTTCGCACATGTTTTTTGGACACGATGGTTTTTTGGTCCATGGTATTGGACGTGATGGTTTTCGGTCCATGGTATTGGACGCGATGGTTTTCAGTCCATGGTATTGGATGCTTCGACATGTATAAATATGTATTATAACATTGAAAGGAACATAATGAGAAATCAAGCTGGTAGTCCTGGTTTTGGGATCCAGGGGAAAATCTCTGTGTGTATGTGTTTTATGTGTTCTGATCCCGCATTATTTATTTTTTGTGTTTTAGAATTCGTATGCAAGTAATTTATATACGGGGTTAAAACCTACATTTGGTATCAGAGCATATTTGGCTTCAAGGGGATGCCTTTGTTGCTGAGGGGTTTTTCTTGGGCCTGTGGTAGACCCTGTTCAATGGGACATCTGTGAGATCGATTCTGGTGGTGAAAGAAGATGGCAAGCGGTGGAAATATACAGATTGAGAAATTTAATGGTCAGAGTTTTGAGTTGTGGAAACTCAAGATGGAGGATCTGTTGGTGGATAAAGATCAGTGGATCGTGGTAGATTCAGGTACTAAACCAACGGGAGTGTCCGATGAAGAATGGAAGAAGTTGGATCAGAAGGCAAAGAGCACAATACAATTGTGTGTCTCAGATTCATTATTGTTGAATGTATCAGGGGAAGCTACAGCAAAGGATTTGTGGGACAAGTTAGGGACTTTGTACCAATCTAAGTCTCTGGTGAATAAACTGTTCCTACGGAAAAAGCTGTATAACCTGAGGATGAAAGATGGAGACTCGGTGACAGAGCATCTGAATGCATTTAATATTGTGGTAATTCAGTTAGCATCTGTTGATATGAAAATTTTAGATGAAGATAAGTGCATCAGTTTGTTGTGTTCTCTACCAGATTCGTGGGATAGTATGGTTATTGCAATAGGTAGCAATGCAACTACCTTGCAATTTGATGAAATAGTCTCATCCTTGCCGACGAAGGAGATGAGACGGAAAAATATGGAGAGTCAAAATGGTGATGCCTTGTTTGTACGAGGACAGTCCCAGAACAGAAATAAAAATAAGTCATTGAGTGGGAGATCTAAATCTAGAGGGAGATCTAAATCTCCAGCAAAACCTGTAAAGGTGGGGTGCTAGAAATGCAAAAAGGAAGGCCACTTCAAAAGGGATTGTAAATCTAAAGCTCCTGACAAAGGAAAGGGATCTGATGAGGCTCCTTCTGTAGAGGCAAAAACCACCTCAGATGAAGGTGGGGATATGTACTTGGCTTCTTTAAGTACACATGTAGATCATGAAGCATGGTTGATTGACTCAGGTGCATCCTTTCACTTCACTCCCCATAGAAAGTTGTTCTGTGAGTATGAGAAATATGATGGTGGTGATGTCTTCTTGGGGGATGACAGGAAGGCTAGAATCATTGGTCGTGGAAAAGTAAAGTTGAAGCTGCAAGGCGAAAGGGTTATAACGCTTTTGGGTGTTCTGCATATTCCTACATTAGCCAGAAATCTGATTTCTATTAGTAAGATGGATGATGCAGGTGTAAAAAATAGTGTTCAAGAAGGATGCCTGCAAGATGGTTCAGGGAGCATTGGTATTGATGCGGGGAGTTCGGATTGGAACTCTGTACAACATGCAAGGTAGCACTGTTGCTGATGGGTGCAACAGTTCCATGGTTCCTGAAAGTGGAGCAGAAAATCTAGTGGTCTCTGGAGAAAAGACCATGCTATGGCATCAAAGGCTTGGACATATTGGAGAGAATGGCCTTTGAATACTTCATGGTAAAGGTATGGTAGAAAGTATGAGTAATAGCTCTCTGGATTTTGATTTCTGTGAAAATTGAGTATACGGGAAGTAGAATCGGGTGAGTTTCCCCTTTGGTGGTAAGAGCGAAAAACATATATTAGAGCTTGTGCACAATGATGTGTTTGGACCTGTGAAGGTTCCATCATTGGGAAGTCTGTGTACTATGTATCATTTATAGATGACTTTTCAAGGAATACATGGATATATTTCCTTAAGAAGAAATCTGAAGTCTTTGATAGGTTTAAAGAATTTAAGGCTCTAGTGGAAAACCAGACAGTGAAGAAGATAAAGGTGCTGAGAACAGATAATGGTGGAGAGTTTTGTAGTAAGGAATTTGAAGAATTCTGCAAGAAGTGTGGTATAGCACGACAGAAGACTACTCCATATACACCTCAACAAAATGGAGTTGTAGAAAGAATGAACAAGATGTTGATGGAAAGGGCAAGAAGCATGCTCAAAGGTGCCAGGTTAGGACAAGAATTCTAGGCAGAGGCGGTGGATGCTACATGTTACCTGGTCAATAGGTCACCTTCATCAGCGTTGGAGGATAAGACTCCACAAGAGGTATGGACTGGTAAGAAACCCTCTCTTTCACATCTGAGGGTATTTGGATGCGATGCATATGTACATGTTCCAAAGGAGAAAATAACAAAGTTGGATAGTAAATATGAAAAGTGCATCTTTATTGGGTATAAGGATGGTTTAAAGGGTTATAAGCTTTGGAACCCAGTAACAAGGAAGGTTATGTACAGTCGAGAGGTGGTGTTCAGAGAGGTGAAATATGTTATTAAACATGAAGTCCAACCAAAGGAACCTAAGCAGATAGAGTTTGAGGTAAAGGAGGAAGAATCGAACTCTATAGGAGAGGAGGAATCAGAAGATGAAGAGCCACAAACTTCGGCTGTGAGAAGATCAGTTCGAGAAAGAAGGCAGCCAGAAAGGTATAGTCCATCTGCTTTCTATTCAAACTTTTCTTTGTCTGTTACTGATGATGATCCTAGAACTATGAAGGAAACAATGGATTTAGAGGATGGAAAACTCTAGAAAGAGGCCATGGTGGATGAAATGGCATCTTTGCACAAAAATGAGGCTTGGGATCTGGTGGAGTTGCCAGCTAGAAGGGAACCCGTTGGCAACAAATGGGTGTTCAAAAAAAAGATAAATGCAGATGGAAAAGTGGAGAAATACAAAGCTCGGTTGGTAGCAAAAGGTTATTCCCAAGTGTCAGGAATTGCTTTTGGTGATATTTTTTCTCCTGTTGCCAAGGTAGCTTCTATTAGGTTACTTTTATCTGTTGCTGCTGCTTTTGATTTTGAAGTAGAATAGATGGATGTGAAGACAACATTTCTTCACGTGGATCTAGAAGAGGAGATCTACATGAAGCAACCTGAAGGCTTTGCGGTGAAGGGTAAGAAAGAACTAGTATGTAAGTTAAAGAAGTCTCTATATGGGTTAAAACAGTCACCAAGGATGTGGTATCAGAAATTTGATACATTTATATGGGGACTTGGCTTTACCAGAAGCAAAGCAGATCACTGTGTGTATTTTAAATTAATTGGTAACCATGTTACTTGTCTGGTCTTGTATGTGGATGATATGTTGTTGGTTGGAAATGACAAAGAAGTTATCCAGGATTTGAAGACCCAATTGTCCTCCAAATTTGACATGAAAGCTATTGGTGCTACAAACTAGATTTTGGGCATGGAAATTAAAAGAGATTGGGTGAAGAGGAAGCTCTGGTTTAACCAAAGGAAGTATGTCGAGACAATACTGTAGAGGTTTAATATGCAGGATAGTAAATCGGTGAAGGTTCCTATTCCTGTAAGTGTGAGGTTATCTGCTGAACAGTGTCCCAAGACACAAGAAGAGGAAGAGGACATGTCTCGTGTTCCATATGCAAGTGCAGTCGGGAGCCTGATGTATGCAATGGTCTATACTATACCACACATTGGACATGCAGTGGGAGTATTGAGTAGGTTTATGTCTATAAGTAGCAGTGAAGCGGATTTTCAGGTATTTGCGTGGCACTAGTGATTATGGTTTGTGCTACCAAGGAAGACCAGGATTTGACAAAGTGTTGGATATTCATGGCTTTGTTGATGCAGACTGGGCTAGAGATTTGGATCAGAGAAGATCTACAAGTGGGTATGTGTTTAGCCTATTTGGAGGTGCAGTCAGTTGGATGAGTAAGAAACAATCTATAGTGGCACTATCAACTACAGAGGCAGAATACATGGCAGCCACTCATGCAAGCAAGGAAACAGTTTGGTTGCATAGATTGTGTTCAAGTATGGGGTTAGTACAGAAAGCTATAAGGATAGACTGTGACAGCCAAAGTGTAATTTTCTTGGAAAAGAACCCCGCATATCATTCAAAGACAAAGCAAATTGATGTTCAGTATCACTTTGTGAGGGATATGATAGAAGACAAAAAGTTGTTGCTGGTACTTTAAAGAATACTGCAGATGCATTGACAAAATCTGTGAGCTCTAAGAAGTTCTCTTGGTGTAGAAATAAAATGGGCATTTTAGGGCTGGAAAAATGATTAAGCTCTCTTGTGGCCCCCTGTGGAAAGAAAACAACAAGTGGGAGAATGTTGGGTTGTGTTATATTCTTTCCACGTAGTTAACAGGGGGTTTGAGGGGCACCCGTAACCCCACTTTATGGGGTCCGGGGTAGTGCCCTAGAAAATTTTGGTTTTGGACCCTATGTTAGGTTAGGCAGACCCACCTATGGTTTTGGGCATGTTTTTGCACATGTTTTTTGGAAATGATGGTTTTCCGGTCCATGGTATTGGACGCGATGGTTTTTTGTCCATGGTATAGGACACGATGGTTTTCGGTCCATGGTATTGGATGCTTCGGCATGTATAAATATCTATTATAAATTGAAAGGAACATAATGAAAAATCAAGCTGGTAGTCCTGGTTTTGGGATCCAGGGGAAAATATCTGTGTATATGTGTTTTATGTGTTCTGCTCTCGCATTATTTATTTTCTATGTTTTAGAATTCGTATGCAAGTAATTTATATGCGGGGCTAAAACCTACATCTTAGCTAATAATTCAGTCCCTTTTACAAAATTTAATTTTAGATTCAACTCATCTGAAAATCGATGAATACTCCTCCTATCAAAAACCGACTGTCCTCTAACACTTTGCAAGTTAACAAAATAGGTCTTTAAAGGTAAAAAACATTCACAACTTCTTCAGGAATGTGAGTTAAGTTTTCACATGAATTTGAAAGAGAAACAAATTCACATGCATCTCAAAATGATAAAAACAAGAGAAGAAACCAGTGTTTGATGACAGAGTTCACCCCTCCTTGGCTACATATCTGAGCCTGCTCTAACAAATAGACCAATATATTGATTTCAACAGTAAATGAGTACATACAACTTGTTGACATTTGAGTGGCTCATTTCTCCTACAAAGAAACATTCTACTAAAAAGAAAAAATTTCCTACTGTTGGGCGCGGGATCCCCCAAGGGCAGTTTTGGGGCTTAAAGCCCATATTTTGGTCCAATTTTGTAATCCAAGTGTAAAGACTTTGCATTTTGTGGTCGTGGAGCGTGTAGTTGTTAAAGAGTCATAGGGTTGTCTGCCTTATTTTGAAAATGTAATGTCGCCTATAGAAGATCTACCCATGGTCCGCAAACCATGGATTGTATGAATAGAGCTAAGCTCTAAGTAGTTAGAGACAATTAGAATAGAATCGATGATCGAAAATGTATGAGAGATAGTTCTGAAGTAGAAGTCTAAGTTTGGGTCGTAGTGTAGGATGAGGCTTTGTTGCTGAGTGCACAGAGGCCTAGAAGTTCACAACTAAGTGCGCGGACCCCTGCAGCTGAGTGTGCAAGGCGAATCGAGTCTGTAATCATCTGGAATTGTCAATAAAGAGAAGTATTCTATAATTTCTGTGTCTTTATTTCCTGTTTATGCATTTTTTATATTGGGTATAAATTTCACTTCTAATGCTTATATGATGCGTGAATATATGTAAATGTGTTGGTTAAGTGAACGCAAGTAAGAACATCTACTTACGTGAAGCTAACTAATATCTGTTAATAAGCTAAGTAAGATACTTATCCTAGTTTAGGAGATATCACATTTTGCTGCCCTAGTAGCGCGAAAGGACTTCAACCCCCGGTTAGGGCTGCACGGAAGCCTGTTGTAACATTTCGCAAGGGTACTAAAGGGTAGAGAAAAGGGATAAGCAACCTGCGTGAAGGCAGGTATAGTTGGAATAAACTGACATCACAACCATCTCAAGGGTGCAAAAACTTGGTTCTAGCATCCCCCCATACTGCTTCAGTTAAGACTTCAATCCGTGCTCCATGGGCTGATGCCAAAAGGGCCAGTAGCATAGGGATTAACCTGGGTCAGGCCCCCTCAAGCCAACAAATGGTTCCATTGCTAGGACCGGAATCTACATAGAGATGTCTGATGTCGTATCACTAGAATCCAACTAAGAAATAAATCGAAGGCTGGCTGGATAGAAGGATTCACGAGTTCACGGCACAAGAAATTAGAAACCCGTGACTATCAAAAGAACAGTGGTTGGACCGATACCTGTATACAGATATCCACAAAATATTTTTTGCATCCCTCCCTACTGAGCTATATGAGTGGATCGTGAAGCTAGCAGATAATCAAGGAAGGTGGAAACTTGACGGTTCTATTGTGTGGACCCCAGAGCTAGTGTGAAGGTTGGAAGCATCGGAGGATAAGATTGCGCGTGTCGTCAATCATTAGCTCGATTGCATCATATGAGGATTTGTTACTTAGTTCACGGTTGACACCTCAGTCAAATATAGCGAGGCAGAGCGACACTTTTTCAAAGGACTGCAAGGTACGTATGTAAAATCTTTGAATACTTGGATTAAAATGTTGTTGTGTGAAAAGCGGGTTATGCAGCTACCTTGATTTTCAGGTCTACGCAAAGCAGAAGAATTTACAGATTTGAAGGAAATAAGGGTCTAGAGCATAGCCCCTTGATTTCACCTCCACTAGGGGACGAAGAAGGGATCATGAAGGTCTCTTCGCGAAGTTCTATTCAGTTGATAAGACAAAGATTTCTACGAATTCCACCTCCACCCACACCACCACCAGTTTCACCTCCATCACCTCCAACTTCACCCGTACCACCTCCACCTCCACCGTGATTCAATATGGTGAACACAGTGAATTTTCCTTTGTTCAAAGGCTTGGGAAATAAGGGCTCGTACTAATTATGGTTCATTGTGAGGGCTGTATGGGACGCTCAAGGTGTTACAGATGACCATATAAAGAAGGAAAAACTGGTTAGTGCTCTGCAAGATTGCGCACTAACTTGGTATATTAAGTACTCCAAAAATAACCCAAATGCTAGAGTAGCGGACATCCAAGAAAAATTGAATAGGGAATTTAGTAGGCCTAAATCTGAAGTGCAGTCAATTGTTGGATTCAAAGAGATCACGATGCTACCAAGTGAGATGCCTTGGGAACTAGATCAAAGGCTGAAATGTACGATCCGCGAAGCCAACATGAACTTGACAGATGGAAAGCATCGCGAGTGGTTTGTGGCTTCACTACTACCACACTTAAGAAGTGCGTTATCGTAGCAGAAGATAACAACTCAGGCAGAGACCTTGGAGATTTCCATGAGACTGCATGAGACCCCGATGCAAGATGATAATCTAGGAGTTCAGTAGATCCACACGTAGCTGAAGAATCTGTGCCTTGAGATGCAAAGCTTGAAGCAGGATAGGACAGTTCGGTCAGAGCTATGCGAAGAATTATGGTGCGTGAAATGCAAGAGTCAGGGTCATGACAAAGACCACTGCCCAGTCTTTACAAATTACCTTGTAGGGGGAGGACCGATGCCTTTAAGGCTGGAAGCGCAAGCAGGACCTACCGCGGTGCCTTCTTTGTGGTCCGTTATTTGTCAAATAGTTGGAAAACATGCCACGGATAACTGCCACTTGTTACAAAAGTATATGCAAACTCTAAAACAATTGTTCTGCAACTTTTGTAGATCAGTGGGACATGATGAGCATACTTGTAGGAGCTATGAATTGATGATAGATAGAACACCCACCTACAGAGTTTAGGCTGAAACGCGGCCCCTTGACCTAAATGTAGGGATGGTACAGACAAGGCCAAGGTGGAGGAGGACCTGGTAGAGGTTGCAGAAAGTTGATTTGCTACAATCGTGAAGGGCCGAGACACTATGCCCGTGATTGCACTAATCCAACACACCCATCGTGCAAGTATTGCACGTTGTTTGATCATGAAATAGAAGATTTTCCTACGTTGATAGCCAGGATATGTGACAAAGAAGCGCTAGCACCTCCCTTGACTCAGAACCTACAAATGATGAGGTATGAGCCGCGCGAGGAAGATCCGAACATAAATATAGTGCATCGAAGTGGAATCACAACGGGAGATGACAAGGGGAACAACCAGAAGATAGTACCTAGGTTTGCAAAGCCCCGGCGAATGAGGCTAATTTTGATTTGGAGTGCACCTTGGAAACCTTCATGGAAGCTAAGAAGAGCTTCACTGAGGCCTCCACTTCAGGAAGCAAAGATAAGCCTGAGCCGGAGATAGACCCCTCTATGCTCACTACTTTCCTGGAAACCTGTATGAAGTTACTGCACGACAGTAAGGCTATAAAAGGGTTATAGGAACTTATAAATAAGTGAACCATGCGTAGTCCAAAACATTAGAAACCATAAAACAAGGACGGGGCGTGAAATGAGACTTGCCGCGCAGATCGGAGAATACAAGATGGATCAAGTAATTTTGGATTTGCGATCAGAAGTGAATGTTTTACCGAAACAGACATGGGAGCGAATGGGGAGGCCTGCGCTATAATGGTCTCTGATTCAGCTGAGAATGGTGAATTAGCAGAAAATCATACCCATGGGGTGCCTGTAGGGAGTAACCGTGGATATTGAGGGAGCGAGCGCGCTCGCAGATTTTGAAGTAATATAGATTGTTGATGGTAGCAATCCCTACCCTGCACTCCTGGGAATTGACTGGGTTACTGGTATGAATGGGGTAATTAATATGAAGAAGCGGAAGATGATATTTGAGAAGAAATCACTGCACGTAATAATACCCCTGGATTTTGCTGAGGGATCATGATATACGGAACCAATCCGCGACTATGAAAGTGATGATGATCTAGACTGCATCTATAAGATAACAACACGAGACCAAGACTGGGTGAATCCCACCACATATGGGTGGATTACATGGGATCGCAAAAGTTCCTGCACTTCGGATTTCGACGAAGAGATAGAATGCTGGCAGAATCGATTACATGAGGTAACTATGTTGAGTTACAACATGATGACCCGGTCCTTGCGCTACGTGTCGACAGAAGTAATAAATCTGACTACTTATGATGGTCTAACTGAGGTAGATACTTTCTTGGATGCATTTGAAAGGGAGGTTCCAGAAAATCAATGCTTCTAGGCCTTGGACTAGGTACTTTGCGCTACGCCCGAAAGATGGTGGGGTATGCACAAAGGATGATTTGATGATTGGTGCGAATGTAGGAGAATGATGCAAGCACGATTTGGAAAACCTAAGTTGCGACTAATAGAAAAGTATGATGGGCAGGATGATCTGTGCATGCATCTAGCCAAATGGATGCAAGCATATGGAGAAAAGCCCCAACCTGAGAAGATGCATATGTACTCCGCGCTAAAGTACCTGGTCAATAGCCTATGTTGGGGGAGCGAATTTGCAGATGGCTCTTATTGTTCCAAGCATATGATTTTGAAGTTGTTGTAAAGCCTAGTCGATTGAACGCAAGACCTGACCACCTGTCGCGCATCGAGATAAGGGAGGAACCTACTAGTTTGGAGGAAGGATTACCTGACATGTAGCTCTTCGCTGTGCGTGTTGTGAATGGAAATTTTGAGGATATAATACACTTTCTAACAAATGGAACTGCGTTAGAAGGATACTCTGTCCAGCAAAAGAAGGAATTAGTGGTGCACATTGCAGAGTTCTCTATCATTGTTGGGCATCTATACAAGATCTGGAATGATGAAATACTGCGAAGGTATGTACCTAAGTTTGAACGAAGCAACATCCTCGCGGACACTCACGAGGGTGCCGTAGGAGGAAATTATGCAGGAAGAGCAACCACGTAGAACATTCTATGTGCAGGGTTGTGGTGGCCAACCCTTCATCAGGATTCAAGATAATATTACAAGGCATGTGATGTATGTCAGGGGACAGGCAAGCCATCGTGAAGGGATGAAATTCTTTTGAATCCACAAGTAACATTGCAACCCTTCGGAAGGTGGGCAATAGATTTTGTAGGACCTATTCAACCCCAAGAAAAGATAGGCGCGAGGTACATTATCACTGTGACAGAGTACTTAACTCGTTGGGCAGAAGCGCAACCGATGAAGGATTGCATGGGCATGATTGCCACAAAGTTTCTATTTGAGCATGTACTAATGTGATTTGGATGTCCAAAGATCTTGATGAGCGATCATGGTACACACTTTCTAAATGAGACAATTACCACACTAATGGAGGAATTTCAGGTGTATCACCAAAAGAGCACACCTTATCACCCACAGGCTAATGAAACAGTGGAGGTGTTCAACAAAGTGCTTGAAAACACAGTGACCAAGGTATGCAATGCTCAACGAAGTGATTAGGACCTACGCATACCTGCAGTATTATGGGCTTATCAGATGACATGCAAGAAGCTGACGAGACATACAACTTTTAGGCTTGTCTATGGAGAGGAAGTCATAATTCCTATGGAATACATCATGCCTATTTTTTGCATAGCAGTGCTCACAGGTATGACAGATCGGAGAGCTCTGGAGAAGAGGTTCACACATCTGGATGAGCTCGAAGAAGAATGATTTTTGGTTGGATTTCACCAGCAGGTCCAAAAGCAGCATAAAAAGGCATGGCACGACCGACACATCAAGCTGCGCACATTCAAGGTAAATGATCTGGTTTTGTTGTATGATAGTAAGTTTCATAAATTTCCAGGGAAACTTAGGATGAACTGGTTAGGGCCGTATGTTATTAAGGAGATTAACGACGGAGGCGCAGTATAGATGGTTAAGTTAAATGGAGAACCTTTCCCAGGAAAGGTGAATGGCGGTTGCTTGAAGCCATACACCGATGATCTGGCGATGTGACTATATGGAAGTAGCACAGTCTTAGCACTCTAGACAGCTGAAAGGAGGTGTGAGACTATAAACTACACTGTCGGGGAACTGCGCTATGTCAGGACTGCGTGAAGCAACAATGTGTCACAGAGTCCGCGATAGCGCGAAGATGGCTACGCTAATGTGCAGGTCCGCCGGAAAGTGATCGTTAAAGTCACTATTCACGATTTGATGTTCGGTCTAAGGCCAAATGGAGAGGGCGGCAAGCATTTAAGGTGAAGTTTGTGGATTAGATTCTTGGAAATCTGCTGCCAATCTATCATTAATGGGCCGAATGTGGGGGGAATGATCAAATTCAAATTCTGAAGGCCCTATAAATTACAAGTGGTTTTCCAGCGGAAAACACTTGGCATTTTGAGAACTGAGTTGTTGTGTGATCAAGTATACATGAACAAAGACTTATTAGAGACTCTAAAACTGAATTCATTATTTGAGCAACTACCAGAGACATTGCAAGAACTGTGGAATAGCATTATGTCAACACCCACAGAAGCCATGGAAATAAGAGTAGTGACAGCTGAGGAAGCTGCTTAGGAATTGCGGTAGTAGAAGCCCCAGAGAGTGCTAGAATAATAGTTGAGGTCCCTAAATCACCCAAAACACTGAGACATAAGAAAGATAAGTAAGCTATGATCCTAGTGTGCGTTTTGCCCAGAAATCCACAGAGGACCAAGCTCAACTTGCAGGAAATGGGGAAGGCCATTAATCAAGAGGCCAATGAGGAGGAATCTGAAGAAATCCTGGCAGACGAGGAGGACGAAGAAATGGAAGTTGAAACCCAGGGTGCGGACCCTATTACTGGGTTACCTGAATATGTTCCTCCACGCAAGGGTAAAGCTAAGGTACCGAAGGACATAGATGAGAGCAAGATTTATCTGCAAACTCAGTTGCTCCTAGACGTTATTATTTTTTAGGGACCGCACTTGGGGCGGGTTCCTGTGTTGAAGTTTGAAGATTAGGACCTCACAGACCACGAGAAGTTCCCGCATTTAGCAACTGAGAAGTTAATGCGCTAGAGGATTGACGCGACTCCTAGAACAATTCAATTGGAGCCATGGACATGGCTCAGAGGCGTAGAGAAAGCCAGGTTTCTTAACCTGCTCTGGGTGTCGCATTACCACCGCACCCTAGTGACCATATTTGTCATCATGCAACTGCTCTGCTTGGTGCATGATGGTTGTTTGTGGTTGGAGGAGCCCATCCCCATCACAGACCATCTGATTCACTGTATTACACAATTGCCTTACTCGGGGGAGGATCTAGCCAACATTTTAGAGGGAAAAGGTGGCGAGTTGGCCCTCGTGGAAGCGATGAAGAAGAAGTTTAAGTTGGAGAAGAAGAAGCGAGGATATGCCATCTCCAGCATTAACAACCCTACAGTCAAGGTTGCGCCACAAATATTAGTAGGGAAGGTGATGCAGAAGTGCCCCACGGATGAGGTTCCTGCGCCAGTGATTGCACTAGCGGCCCAATGCACTGAAGGAGTCGAGTTCAACTAGGTGAATTATATATGTGGAAAGTTCCTTGCGAACTATCACGAGGCACAAGAGTAGGGAAAAACATTTCACTAAGCATGGCTCCTACTTTTAATAGTACTGGTGGCATGGTAGCTACCCGAATATAGCCAATTCCCTTCAGTCACGTCAGACCTTCTAGAGGCAACGAAGTACACTTCACTATGGGCGACCAAGGACATGTAGCGAATAAAAGAAAGAAAGATTTTTTGGGTATTAATGGAGATGAATATCCAAATGGGGATCAATTGCAATCTGCAGTTGTCGCCTATAGTATATGCCAGTCTACAGAGTTTTGCAGAGTTCAAAGAGGATTTCCACCATGTTATGAGAGAGCAAAAGGACCCCACAAAGACATGGCATAACCTACCATACCTGGTGACTGATGATGTAATTTTAGCAGTCTTGGAGTCTTGGCTACTGAAGTGGCACGCTCCAACTGGCTCTGTGATGGAAACAAACAAATATGTTGAACAGTGCAAGAAGGAAGAGACAAAGCTTTGAATGACACAGCTGGCAGAGAAGCATAGAAAATAGGAAGCAGAGGCTAAGGCCTAGGTAGTGTGCGATGCCGCGAAACTGGCAGAACAACAGAAAACAGGAGGATAAGAGCGCAAAGGACAAAAGTCACCTTTGCCCAGCACCAAGGTAGAAATAGAGATAGAACAAGGTGGCGAGGACCTGCCAACAAAGTCCACCAAACTCAAACATCCGCGATTGCAAGAGAAGGCAATGCCATGAAAGAAAACAAAGGCATCAAAGACATCCTTCGACCCAATCACCCTCACTGAGGGGGTTTTGCATGACATAGGCGAAACAGTGAGGGATGTGATTGCGGAGGCCCTCCACCAATTTGAAGAACAAAAACAACTGGTATTGGGGGCTCTCAAGACAGAGTTGCGGGAGTTGTAGGTACTCCATAGGCTAGCATAGTGTCCACTAGCCTTGTGATCAGCACTTCAGCTGCTGAGGAGATGTTGCACACAAGGATAACCAACACGTTAGTGCTACCAAACGAAGCACTCACTACAGAGAAGGAGGCCGACAGGGCCACGGTCAGCAGTTTGAAAGGGGTCAGAGTAAATATGGTCGTGCTCCCTCAGGAGATTCTCTACCTCTTGTAGGATGGAGTCACTGTGGAACTTTAGGCCAGGGAGAGTCATGCTCTACAAGTGATGAGCGAGCAATGCATCAACATTGAGCAGTTGGTCCTGCAATGCAAGGAAGTAGTAGAGAAGAATAAGCAGATAATGCAGGTTTTGGAGGAAACTTGTCAGATGGTCTTGGAGTTGGCCATTCAGGTAGAGGAACCGGTTGAGGTGCGCATCCGCAAATTGGCCATAAGGATGCATGATGCTCGATTAGAGATGTCCAGGGTTCAGTTGGAGCTAAACTTGCAGATCACAAAACTGTAGTGGAAGGCTTAGCCTTCAACTCTGCTGGAGATCAGGGAACAACGTACCACTGCCGTTACGACAACAATAGCGGTGGCAGTGGAGTGGCAGACTGCATGCAACTTTTTGAACAGTCATTTGAGGTCCTAACCACCCTGTAGGAGGACCCGAATGTAGAGCGCTTAGAGACAGAGGTGCTCAAGATCCAACAGAGGTATGGTGAGGTAAAAGGTACTATGTAGATGGTTTCCCTTACATAAAGGCTTGCACAAATGCAAGAGGCAAATGCGCTCAAGGAACACATGGTTGTCGCTCATCACAAAGAAGCGGTCCTAAAAGAACGCCTACAACCATGGATATATGAGACTTACATGATCACATCCTCGATTGAATGAAAGCTCGCAAAACTACAGGAAGCTCAGTAGAATATTCAAAGCAGTAGTTCAGGAGCAATCACTAAACAACGCGTGGAAGAAGTCCAACAAGCGGCCGCTCATTACACTGTCGAAGTTGTGATGATCCAAACAGAGCTGGGAGGTATTCGCGCTAAGATCTCTGCACCTGTAGAGTGACTCGAGGGCGAGTCACGATGTTTGTGTTGGGGGCCTGTTGGGCGCGGGATCCCCCAAGGGTAGTTTTGGGGCTTAAAGCCCATATTTTGGTCCAATTTTGTAATCCAAGTGTAAAGACTCTGCATTTTGTGGTCGTGAAGCGCGTAGTTTTTAAGAGTCATAGGGTTGTCCTCCCTTATTTTGAAAATGTAATGTCGGCTATAGAAGATCTACCCATGGCCCATGGACCATGGATTGTATAAATATAGCTAAGCTCTAAGTAGTTAGAGACAATTAGAATAGAATCGATGATCGAACATGTATGATAGATAGCTCTGAAGTAGAAGTCTAAGTGTGGGTCGTAGCATAGGTAGAGGCTCTACAGCTGAGTGCGCAGAGGCCTAGAATTCCGTAGCTGAGTGCACCCCTGCAGCTGAGTGTGCAGGGTGAGTCAAGTTTGTAATCATCTGGAATTATTAATAAAGAAAGGTATTCTATAATTTCTACACCTTTATTTCCTGTTTATGCATCTGTTATATTAGGTATGAATTTCACTTGTAATTCTTATATGATGCGTGAATATATGTAAATGTCTTAGTTAATTGAATGCAGGTAAGAACATATGTTTACGCGAAGCTAACTAAGATATGTTAATAAGATAAGTAAGATACTTAGCCCAGTTTAGGAGATATCGCAGTTCATTGCCCTAGTAGCGCGAAAGGACTTCAACCTCTGGTTAGGGCTGCGCGAAAGCTGATTATAACATTTCGCGAAGGTACTGAAGGGTAGAGTAGAGGGATAAGTAACCTGCATGAAGACAGATATAGTTGGAATAAACCGACATCACAACCATCTCAATGGAGTGGAAACTTGGTTCCAGCATCCCCCCATACTGCTTTAGGTGAGACTTGAGTCTGCGCTCTGCGGGCTGATGCCGAAAGGGCTAGTAGTGTAGGTATTTGTTTAGCTAACTAATGCTGAACCTGGGTCATGCCCCCTCAAGCCAACACCTACAAAGAATACTCACTCATAAAAATTACTCCTTACAACAAGTCATGAAAATGGCAACATAAAAAGGACTCTCACACAATATGTCCTTATACTCCATTAAAAATCAAAAGCATAAACATACAACTCCTCCACAATCAAGAGTTAAAAATGGCTTCTCTTCTTAATACATTGAGAAAAGACTTAAAATAGTTTCTCTACAAAAGTAACAACCACTGCAGATGAAACTGGAAGGTTGGAAAACCTCTAACTAGGCTCTCTCCATACTCAAATATGCCTCCAAACTACTTCAAAGCTGACTTTGCCTTTAGCACTAAAAGACTTGATTCTGAAAAAATGCTAGCATAAATTTGCTTAAATTAAAAAGTTGAGGCTACCATTGAGTCCAAAACAATCAGAAACCCCCATCTAGGCTCTTCTTAAGCTCAAAAAGGTTAAAAAATTAAGCAAGATATGCTTCCCCAAGCCAAGCCAAGCTCTATTATCTATCCTACAAATTGGTAAAACCTGCTAACTACGCGACAATCCCTTTTATCAGTCCGTCAAGTGATAATTTCTCCCAGGACAGATGAAATTCCTACCCTAAAAAGTGAAATTTATCTCCTCGTTAATTTTTCCAACAACCCTATGCATTAGATCAGGGCCACATGGCGTCCATAAGGTCGGGGGTTGGGCCAACTGTTTGCCCCCACCAGCTTGACTCCTTTTCGGTCGGGGAGTGCTCATGTTGTGGTAATGTGGTTAGGGGCCAAGGGAAACCTCGCACCCCTGCTGGCTGTGGCTCGACCTATGGTCATATTTACCACCGAAAATCAAGGGTTAGGGATTATCTTCCTGCACCCTCCTCTTAGGCCTCTGCTTGTGGTCACGTCCGTGTTGAGGAACTTGGGGCTAGGGCCAAGTGCCTCGTCCTTCTTGTTAACTCCCTCCTATGGTCACGTGGTATAGAAAAAACCAAAGGTTATAGATCCCACTCACCCCACTCCCTTTAGCTCTAGGTGTGGACACATGGCAGTAATTCAACCTAGGGCCCAGGGCTAGCTGTCATACCCCTCCTCCCAATGACAAAACACTATCACCTTAAATGTAACCGACCACCTATGTTGGTTAAGAACCAAGGTTATGGTGTGATGGTTGGGCATAGAGTTGTTATGCAGTAGGTCTGGGGGTTGAACCCTGCATAGGCCTTCGGGCCTATATAAAATTTTTGACCAATCATAGAGGGCCACATGGCACCATCTAATATGTGACGATCTCTAATTGGGCCACCTCTGACTGTATGAACCAGCCACGCTATGCCATATGCAACTTGTTTGACGATGCCATGTGTCAGCATGGGATTGGCCCATTTGAGACCGTACCCTACATAGTCAGCTTATGACATCAGCTATACGGACTTCCCAGTTAGCAACCTAATCAACCTTGGTGCTGACTTTTTCGCTATTTGTCAAAAACATCAAAACATCATAACTTCTTCATACAACATCAGATTGTGGTGATTCAACTATCACTGGAATCAAGACGATGAACACTACGACTTGATGTTGGTTTTGGGAGAATCCAAGCACTTTAATTATTGAGCCTATTTTTTATCTCCGGGTCATACCTCCCCACTAGGAACTTTTGGACCTCCAAAAGTTTATCTTCACTCAAAAGATAAGTGAGGGAAAACCTCACTAAATTTCCTGAGTTGAACCCTTTTTTTCTTTGAATTAGTGCTTTAAAGCTCCAATCAAGGTACTCCACCTTGCCTCTCCATGAAGTCCTTATCTTCCTATCTAGAATTAAGCCAAAATTCTTTTAAACATGCAGGAAAAAAAATCCGATGGATGCAATTTGAACATTCTCTCCAAAACCATCTTTATTTGTCTCAAACAGACTTCACCTTGAATTCTTTCCTTGTTGAGCCGAAACTTGATTGTCCACCTGGAAATCATAAGTAACACAATGCTTTCCATGCACTAAGTCGCACTTTGCTATTTTTTCCCTCAAGCTAGACTTTTACTCTTAGATGTACTAACTAAATTTTTTCAATGACATGCTTAACTTTGTCCACATAATCATGGTCATGTTCTGCACAATCTTTATCAAAGTTTAGATTCACAAATAAGCTTCATTTTGAAACACTTTTATAGATCAGTTCTTAACACAACTGTAGACATATTGGATGAAATATAAATGCTCATCACGAAATTCCCCAAACAAATGGAGTCATCATCAAGACAAAATAGCATAACGTGCAAAAGAAAACACACTTTCTGTAGATAAGTGATTATACATTACTTCACTTTACAAAGTACCCAAATGGGAATATACAACAAGTAATTACAATTTTACAAAGAAAACAAACTGTAAAAAATAGTCTACCCATACTTTGCCTATCCTAGGCTTATGGTTTCTCTTTCTGCACACTCTCTGCTTCAAAGTTTTCTTTAGGAACATTAGTTTCCTCTTTTCTACCTGTTCTTTTCCTTGTAAGGGATCACGTGACCTCTTTTTCCTTCTTGGGATGAAGTTCCAGATGGAGTTTCGAACACTTTTCAATTTGGTGCCCATTCATGCTACAATGGGTACAAAATTCTTTTGCTTTCCCATTGACAAGGAAGTATTCATAACAAGGAGAGATTCCTCATGCTTTGTCCCAAGGATTTGACCATTATTTTGACCATCACCTTAATTTTCTCACAATCAGCCACACAATGGTCAATTGCATCACAAAATGTGCAAGGAATTTTTTCCCATAAGTAATCAAAATCACCAACATTTCTAAAATCCCCATGGCACTTATACCTGTCCTTTGGGTTGTGACTTTGACGATGAGGACTGGACTTTCCATGTCCCTTGGAACATTCATCTCTCTTTGGAGATAATTTACCATCATCACTAACATCATGGTGTGACACATCATCACTTGATGATTTCTTTGCCTCAACAACTTTAGAGAACTCTCCAATTTATCCATGACCATAACCCAATCCTTCATATTGTAGTCGTTCCTTCATCGTGATAGGATTAGTGATACCTTGGCCATTGACTCTGAGGCCTCTTCCTTTATAACCCATAAAAGTTAAAAGCTCCATACCAATACCTTTGCTATGCTTTTCAAAAGCTAAAAAAGATGTGTTATCAACATTAGTTGAAGGATTAGACGTAGAAATGTTAATTACCTCCTTTGGCTTATCACCCATCTTTTTGTTTCAAATGTTGATGAAGAAGTGGATGATGACTCAAGAAAACCACTTTTACCAATGGGAACATAAGGATAATCTTTCAAACGCTGACAAAACTCACAAGCGTCATTCTCAACATAAGGTCCATATCTTGTTTACAAACCATGCCCATAAATTGAATTCATCCTAGAGGGATTCTTTGTTGCTTCTAGGATGGAACTCTTAACAATATGTTCCTCCACTACATGCAACAATTGTAGCCGCATTTTCCTTTTCTCCTCCTCTGCAATTTCAAGCAATCTCCTCATCTCAACATACTCCATTCGAAGAGATAGATTAATCTCCTAATATGAAAATGGACGAACACTCCTCCTATAAAAAATCAATCGTCATCTAACACTTTACAAGTTAAAAAAATGAGTCTTCAACGGTAATCAAGTTTCACACCCTCTTCAAGAATGTGAGTTAAGCTTTCACATGAATTTAAAGAGAAAAAAATTCACATGCATCTCAAAATGATAAACATGAAGAGAAGAACCAGTATTTGATGACGGGGTTCACCCCTCATGGGATACATCTCTGGGCCTACTCCAGCAACTAGATTGATATATTGATTTCAACAGTAAATGAGTAGACACGAATTGCTGACAATAGAGTGGCTTGTTTCTTGTACAAAGAATTCTCAGTCAGAAAATGACTCCCTACAACAAGTCATGAAAATGTCAACATAAAAAGGACTCTCACACAATATTTCCTTATACTCCACCGGAAATGAAAATCATAAACATGAAATTCCTCCACAATGAAGAGTTAAAAAGGGCCTCTCCTCTTAATACATTGAGAAAATACTTAAAAGAGCTTCTCTACAGAAGTAACAATTGTTGGAGATGAAACTGGAAAGCCATAAAACCTATAATTAGGCTCTCTCCATGCTCAAACATGCTTCCAAATTGCTTCAAAACTGACTTTGCCTCTAGCAATAAAAGACTTGATTTTGCAAAAGTTCCATCATAAGGTGCTCAAATCATAAAACTAAGGTTACCATTGAGTCCATGACACTCAAAAACCCCGATGTAGGTTATTCTTTCACTCAAAAAGGTTAAAAAATTTAGCAAGATATGCTTCCTCAAGCTAAGCTTTGCTATCTGTCGTGCAAATTGGAAAAACATGCTAACTAGATGACAATTTTTCCCTTTTCTTAGTCCACTGATTGATAATTTCGCTTAGGACTGATGATATTCCCACCGCAAAAAGTTCAATTTATTGCCTCGATAATTTTTCTAATAACCCTATGTGCCAGATCAGGGCCACATGGAGCCCATAAGGTCAAGTGTTGGGGCCAACTATCCACTGCCATTGGCTTGACTCCTTTTCCATTGGGGCGTGGTCATGTCGAGGAAATGTGGCTGAGGGCCAGGGCCAACCACCCCCGCTAGATGTGGCTCCACCTGGTCACATTAACCACCAAAAACCAAGGGTCTGAGCTTATCTACCTATGCCCTTTGCCTAGGCCTATGCCTGTGGTCGCATTGGTGTTGATGAACCTCGAGCTAGGGTCAAGTGCCCCACCCCTCCCATTAACTCCCTGTCATGGTAACGTGATATACAAAAAACCTGAGGCTAGAGCTCCCACTCACCCGACTCCCTTTTTCCCTAGGTGTGGACATATGGCGGTAATGTGACCTAGGGGTCAGGGCTAGCCACTCGACCCCTCCTCCCAATGCCAAAACACTATCCCCTTAAATGTAGCCAAACAACAATGTTGGTTAAGAACAAAGGTTGTGGTGCAATTGTTAGTCACAAAGTTATTGTGCGACAGGTCTAGGGGTCAAACCCTGTCGAGTGTTATAGACATTTTTGGGCACTGCAACCCCAAGCATAAAATGTCCATAAACCAAGGGCTCCTAAGTCCCTAAAAGTTTTGTTCTAACCCCTAAAGGAACAAGGTCAACTGATTACAGCTTCTCCCAAAAGTTCTCCTTGAAAAACCACTCAGAACTGGTCAAAACAGGATCATTTCACCTGCTCCATAGGCAAAGTGCGTTGCATCTCACCTAAGTACACTCTGTGGGTGCGTTGCATTTCACAAAGCTCTTCTATGGGGTGCGATGGGTGAGAAATGACAAATGGCAGTGTCAATCCGCGAGGTGGAGAGGCATGGAATCTTCTAGAAACTTCTCCTGTGACACTTGCCTCTCTGAATTCGACCAAGGATGAGTAAGAGATCATCAATCTCCAAGTGGAAGCAAGAACTATCAGAGGGAAGACACTAATCAAATCACAAGCTGACTCATCTCCTTTATAGATATCTATATATGGATCCCTCATCCCAGAGATCCAGAGGCTGGAATTTTGCATCTTGTAAGGAATTGTTGTTGGTTTCTTGAGACAACATCATAGTGTTGGGTGATCTAAGCTTTGTATGAGGTGAAGAAGGGCTTACTTGCTGAGAGGATGATGCTGGGTCAGAACAACTGGTTGTAACTCCCTTGGCTCTTTCTTGATTATCAATAAAAGCTATTCAAGTTTTCCTCCATACTCTTGTGTCATTTATGTTTTATGCATTTGTATGGTCAATTCACATCTGATCCTAGATTATTTATGATTATAGATCCATGTTCTTGTATAGTGTTATGCTACTCTGATTCTACAGGTACTCTGTGAATCTGGGCGTACAAGGAAACAAGTAGCAAAGGACTATTAGAAGAGAGAGGAATCGAACTAGGAGCCAAGCGCAAGACAGAGGTTGGTCTCCTTTGTTCTTCTCTCATCTATATTTCATAAAGGAAAAATGAAAGTAGCTTTACTTTGTTTGTTTCTAAGGTAGCTACCACACCTTAGTGGGATTAGCAGTTCTGCATAGACACTTTTCCCTGTAACAAAATGGCGACTCCATTGGGGACTGACTAGGTTGTTTGTTTATCTACCTTGTTGTTTACTTTATAAACTTACAGACGGAGCCTGAAGTCGAGCCAGGTAGCTTTCGAACTGCATTTGTTATGCAAATTCAAAGTAGATAAATGCTGCTTCAGTCAATCTCTAGGTTTTGTTTATGAATTAAACAACTGATTTACAAACTCTCTAATTGCCCTTGTGGTGGCTCTCGTAACCTCCTTAGATCTACCCCTGTTGTTGATTTACTGATTGCCACTTGCTCGGCCAAAATCCCTGAACTGAACTGCAAACTGTGACCCGCAACCCAAGCAAAGTCTCGTCTCTGGCCCAGCACAGTCTCTATTCTATGAATCTGCAATTCAGCGCACTTCCCAAGTGTAGTAGGTGCGCTGCATTTCAAGTTCACTGTGTTACAGGTGCGCTGATCAGACTAGGCATTGTTCCTCAGTTTTGGTTTCTGTGTTCATTCTTTTCAGTTTTATTCATGAATTTTGCTGCCTGTAGTCAGTATACCTCTGTTTGAAACCCCTTTTCCTTGCCGTTATTCCGCCTCCATTGTGCAAAGAACTGTAAATGTTTTTGTGTATTTGTTGAGTCATTTTCAGTTCTCCTTTGCAAAAAAGTAACGTAATTGTACTGTCGTTTCTTGATTTGAAAGTGTCGCAAGTGTCGTTTTCAGTCGTAGAAGAGAGTCTGATTGCTCTGGATAGTCGATTACCCTATTACTATTGTATTTGATTTGGATTTGTAGTTTTTCTAGTGTCGAAAGCAAGTATTCATTTCCAAATCGCAAAGTGTTGTCATTATCTTCATTTTTTATTTTGAAAAGAAACTTGTTAGTAATTGTCGCTTGAAAAGTAATTCAGATTTGTGCATTAGCTTTCTTTTTATCATTCACATATTAAGAAAGCCGAAAACAAATACATGCATGTGCATTTGCATTTAGACTGTTTGATTGGTTTGATTTAGGACAGTGCATATAGTGTGTGCTCTTTGCTCTTTGTGAAAGAATATTGTCTCTCTTTCCTTAGTAGCTAGGATTTTCATTGCACAAAGAAGATAAAAGACATTTTATCATCTTAGATTGCATTTTAGGAATTGTACATCTACATCACGCGGTGAACCTGAAAGGAAAATTTCTTAAGCAAGATCAACTATAAAATAAGTTTAATGAATCTAACAACGCTTTGGAACCTAACGCACAACATCTAGAAGTCTAGGCTAGAGACGTATTCCGGCGTCGTAAAGCCTGGTAACTGTTGTTCTCACTGATGGTTGGGTGATTCCTCCACTTTGAGACGATAAGTGCCAGTACGGACTTGTGCTCCCACATACCGTCGAGTATATTTTGGGAGACCACAATAGGCTTAATCCTTTATCCATAGGAAGCCGTGTCTGCCGCCCTATCGATCGCAATGCACTAAACATAGCATTCGGGAAGATTGACTACCGTACCGTAAAAAGTATTCTGCAGTTTTGCGATTGGTTTGGTAATCCCTCTGCCTAGATTTCCAGAGCAGTCCCTTTCGTTCATTTTTAGACTCCTTAACGGAAAAGGTCCATCTGAGCACTTGTCACTTCAGACTCATTAAAAATCGAAGGCAACTAGAGTCATCTTTTGTTTTTTCTCGACTCTTTAAAATTGAAAAAACAAGTTGTGTCAAAGCATCTAAAATTTATTTTAAACGAAATAATCATCACCCTTTCCTACTTTGATCTTAGGTTGAGAAAATGGAATCCACCAACCAAGGAATTCCCCTTGGAGGAATTCCTAGTCCCTTCTCCTCTTGGGGAGATGTTGTTGCACCCCATATGGCCACACTGTCGCTTCCAAGACTGACAATCGGCTTGCCCATATGGCTCTTCTCAACCTCTGTCGTTCAGAACACCGCAATTCCTGAGCAATCGAATCAGCAACTAGATGATTCCAGAGTTACCCCCCAACCCTCTACTTCCTCCAATTCTTCCTCTCCTCCTTCTTCTTCGCTTGATGAGGCTGGTAAAGCCAAGAATCAAGTACCTGAGAAGAAGAAGGAAAAGAAGAAGAAAGAGAAGAAGAAGAAGGAGCCAGAAGCGAAAGTGGGCAACCAAGCGTCGTCTAGCGAAAATCCACACACTGCACCGACGAGGCCTAGATCACCATGTGTCATTTACAAAGGAGACCACTATCATAGAGATTGTCCTTGCATCCCCCAGATCTTAAGGGACTGGTCTCCTCGTTTGCACAACCTAGTGTCGTAAACCTCTGATGATCATGTTGAAAGCACACTGTCAACTAGTGAAAGTGAAGCCCCAGGACAAAAAGGAAAATATAGATTTCCTTGTAAACTGTGCGAACACGATCATGCCATCCACCGTTGTCCCTTCTTAGACGAGGCTAAAAGAGTTTTGGATGATCATCCGGTTTCACCGTTACGACTTCCTCTTGGATATAAAAAACTCTTGCCGAGTCCGTCACTAGTTCAAAATCCGGCTGACCCACCCAGGTTGTCGGCCGAAGTGTCTATCATTGAAGACAAACCATCTGAACCCATACCAGACGAAAGTCAAAAGGTCGAGGCAGCAGTTGACCCGGTCTTGCCTTCAGAGGTTCCATCTTCAGATGATACAGTCACAGAAGAGAATAAAGATGACATCGTCCAAATTCTTTTCGTAAGCACAGACTCCGATGAACATGGGGGCAATTTACCCATTCCTTTACCGCATGAAGGAATTTCGTCAGAGTCGTACCCAACCGTCTATTCGGTCCCACCTCCAAGAAACCTAGATGTTTCCTTCGACTGGAATCAACTAGGCAGACCCCGCTTACTGGCTAGTGTACCATTCCGAATCATTGCTCAAATATATAGAATGGTTATGGCTGGTACCATCATAGATGAAGGGGCTTCTGTGAGTATCCTTTCCTTGACTGTTTGGAAAGCGCTTGGTTCGCCATCGCTTTTGCCTGAGATGAGAAATCTAATAGGCTTTGACAAAGGAATCGGTCGACCGTTAGGGATCCTTCCTGAGGTGCCCATAACATTGAGAGGGAAAACCGTTCAAATGAACGTAATGGTAGTCCAAGGACCCTTGGATTATAATCTACTCCTTGGACGAGACTATATTTATTGCATGGGAGCAATTGTCTCATCACTCTTTAGAGTAATGTGTTTTTCGCACGAAGGAAGAGTGGTCAAGCTCGTAGACCAGCTTTCATTTCCTGGTTCACACATGGCAAATAGTCATATACCATCCCTAAATGTTCTTTTCACACAAGGGGGCATGCACCCTGGTCTGTTTCGGCAGGAAAACTTCGGGTATAGGGTAGGTTTCCGCGAGAGATATATGACTAGTCTGTACTCCTGTCCGTGATTGGAAAAGGGGGTTAGACTGGAACAAGATTCCCTCGTCAAAGTTATGTGAGTGGATTGTCTCACCTTTGTCTATTTCGGTAGACATCGTCGAAGAAATGTTTTGTTTGCGCAGTGAATAGAACAATATTTGGTAACTTGAAAGAGGTAGGCCTTTCCTGATAAAACAAATGTTTTGTCGGTAGAACAAAAGGTGACCTTGAAGCTTTATTTTATACCTGGGGGCATGCAAACCTTTTGGCGTGCAAGCGAAGAGCAACTATTTATTTTTTTAAATTTGTAGGTCCTCAAACCCTTTAAACTCATAGGATTGGTCGTTTCCTAACTTGCATAAAGAAAGGATGTGGGGCAAAACTCTAAAAATTGTCGTTTTCATATATGAGACATTCTTATTATACGACTGGATTAATCGAGTAGTTTTAGCACATAGTTCAAGCTCGTTAAAAAATAAACATAAGTCATGAGCAAATGTTTCTCCCCGCATTTAAGCTCATTAAAAAATGAACTATTTCCCAGTAAATAACCATCGTGAATGTAGTACTTCAGCCTTTAAAGCCTTGGTCGTGTTCTCATCATCACCTCCACTCTGTATTGGCCGATCATTCACCTCCATTTGATTTTTTACCCATTTTGAGGAACAGCTACGAAGAGTGATCCCGCTAGCCATCCTTGTAACACTGCCGTGATTGGAAAATTCCAAACCTTACCTGGAATCAGCTACTACCCAATTTTATCACTCGTTCCTCAAAGACGAGTCTCCTTTAAGCTCTTTTCAACTGACTCGTAAAATATGAAAAGATTGCCAAGCCATTGGCCTCTCCAGCTCGTTAAAGGGACCGGAAGTGCTATCCTTCCTTTAGATTTTAATCTTTTTGGACCTGAGGGATTATTACACAAAAAGATCGAGCACTTGTTTTGTTCGGCTCGTTAAAAGTATTGAAAATTCATCCCTTCTGTATTGTTTTATACTTTTTCGGACTTAAGGGATTAGATGACGAAAAAGGAATTTTGGAGTTTACTTTACGTCCCTTTTCAGATTCTCTAAAATTGAAAAGGACCGAGTTATCTTTGTCGTTAAACTCATTAAAACCTAATAGCGACAAACCTGTCCATAGCATACAACAATGAGTTTCACTATCGCTAGGCTCGTTAAAACATAGTGATGGGTTTGCCCGAAGGGCAAATTATAGAACAAGCATATGTTATCCTCCTCAAGCTTGACAAAAATAAAGAGGTACTGGTCAGCAATGACTGGGGAAAAATTGGGAAGAAAACTTGAAGAAACTTTGTTGGTAGCAAGTCGCTCTTGAACATGACACTTTCACTCCTCATCCAAGTCGGGTTGGGTTGTTTCATTCACCGATCACATCACCATGGTCCCATCACACCATCCACATTTGGGGTTAATGCTACCAATCCATCACGTCAGTGTCGTCGATATGTTCAAGAGAAGTCATCAAAGAGTTCACCTGTGTCTCATCCGCCGCAATACATTTACGCTCCATTCTTTCATGACCGCCACCCTGAACCTTATATCACCAGATCATTTTCACCTCCATTAAAATAATTTGCTCCATTCCGTGTCATTAATGTGGGATTCATTAAGGCCCTTCTATGACGGATCGCTTCTTGTCGACATCAGCTCATTATCCAAGAAGTCGATCTAGGAACACCCCGTTCAGTACTTTGAAGCTTGCATGCCTCAATGGCAAGTTTCTCACTTCCGGTGACAAGTTTACATCAATGGCCTTCGACCGAAAGATTTTGTGTGGTGTTCGATGCCAAGTCCTTTATTCACACCACGTGAATTGTACTGCAGTACCTTGAGGGTCATTATCATTATCGGTGATTCCTCTCGCGCCTGTTAACAGCTTACATCATTGGCTAGTAATTAGGTGATGTCTTTCCATGTTCGACTCCAGAACACCTCTCACATGGATCGACTTGTACTTCGAGTGAAGATCGAATGAGATTGAAGACCTCGGATCTAGTTTCATCCATCCGGGCTGCGATATATATTCAGGAAAATAAATACATCAAATGTACATCATTGCTGCACAGATAATCATCCAATCAAAGGGATGATGGCTCTACCAGAATCATCAGTCTACACTCAGACGATTGTCTGTCCTATGTACATGAAAATGAATTTATAAATCTGAGCATGGGAATGCCCGCCTCACCTAGATCATGAAAAAATTATGAAGATAATGTATTGTATTGTATCTTATTAAAGGTCTCCTCCCGGCTTGAAAGAACTTCAGATCCTCATAATAAAGCATTTCACCCAACATCAAAAAAGATTAACGACCTCATGCTTTAGGGGGCAACTGTTATAGACATTTTTGGGCACTGCAACCCTAAGCATAAAATGTCCATAAACCAAGGGCTCCTAAGTCCCTAAAAGTGTTGTTCTAACCCCTAAAGGAACAAGGTCAACTGATTACAGCTTCTCCCAGAAGTTCTCCATGAAAAACCACTCAAAACGGGTCAAAACAGGATCATTTCACCTGCTCCATAGGCAAAGTGCGTTGCATCTCACCTAACTACACTCTGTGGGTGTGTTGCATTTCAAAAAGCCCTTCTATGGGGTGCGATGGGCGAGAAATGACAAATGGCAGTGTCAATCCGCGAGGTGGAGAGGCATGGAATCTTCCAGAAACTTCTCCTGTGACACTTGCCTCTCTGAGTTCGACCAAGGATGAGTAAGAGATCATCAATCTCCAAGTGGAAGAAAGAACTATCAGAGGGAAGACACTAATAAAATCACAAGCTGACTCATCTCCCTCACAAATATCTATATATGGATCCCTCATCCCAGATATCCAGAGGCTGGAATTTTGCATCTTGTAAGGAATTGTTGTTGGTTTCTTGAGACAACATCATAGTGTTGGGTGATCTAAGCTTTGTATGAGGTGAAGAAGGGCTTACTTGCTGAGAGGATGATGCTAGGTCAGAACAACTGGCTGTAACTCCCTTGGCTCTTTCTTGATTATCAATAAAAGCTATTCAAGTTTTCCTCCATACTCTTGTGTCATTTATGTTTTATGCATTTGTATGGTCAATTTACATCTGATCCTAGATTTTTCATGATTATAGATCCATGTTCTTGTATAGTGTTATGCTACTCTAATTCTACAGGTACTCTGTGAAGCTGGGCGTACAAGGAAACAAGTAGCAAAGGACTATCAGAAGAGAGAGGAATCGGACTAGCAGCCAAGCGCAAGACAGAGGTTGGTCTCCTTTGTTATTCTCTCATCTATATTTCATAAAGGAAAAACGAAAGTAGCTTTACTTTGTTTGTTTCTAAGGTAGCTACCACACCTTAGTGGGATTAGCAGTTCTACATAGACACTTTTCCCTGTAACACTGAGGCCTTTGCGCCTATATAGAAATTTTGACCAATCATATAGGGCCACCTAGAGCCCTCCGATAGGGACATGTGGTGGCCTTTGATTGGGCCACCTCAGACTGTAATAACCAATCACACTACACCAAATGCACCATGTATGACGATGCCATGTGTCAGCACGTGATTGGCCCATCTGACAACGTACTCTACAAAGTCAGCTAATGACGTCAGTTATATAGACTTCCCACTCAACCTTGTTGTTGACTTTTTGGTTGTTGGTCAAAAACTCCATAATGTCATAAATTCTTCATACATATTCGGATTGAGGGGATTAAAGCATCGTTGGAATCAAGACGATGAACACTATGACTTGACACCAGTTTCAATAGATTCTGAAAACTTTCATTTTTTAGCCTAGCTCTATCAATAGTAGAGAACTCTCCAAGTATGGGCCAGAAACTGAAGCCTGAAAGACTATAAGAGTTGGAGGAGATGAATCTATCTCTTCGAATGGAGAATGTTGAGCTGAGGAGATTTCTTGAAATTGCAAAAGAGGATAAAAGGCAAATGTGCCTACATTTGCATCAAGTAGTGGAGGAATAGACTGGTGATAGTTCCATCCCAGAAGTAGCAAAGAATCCCTTTAACATGAAGCCAATTTGTGGGCATGGTTCATAGAACAGATATGGACCCTTTGTTAAGAATGATTCTTGTGAGTTTTGTTAGAATATGAAAGATTCTCCTTATGTGCTGTTGGTAAAAGTGGTTAGCTTCAGTCATCATCTACTTCTTCATCGACATATTAAATAGAAAATATGGGTGATAAGCCAAAGGAGTTAATTAGCATTTCTAGTTCTACTCCTTTAGCTAATGTTGATAACATATCTTTTCCAACTTTTGAAAATCATAACAAAGGTATTGGAATCCTATCGAGGTGAAGGAATGAAAATGATATGAAGGATGGGGTTATGGTCATGGAGAAATTGGAGAGTGCTCTTAAGTTGTTGAGGCAAAGAAATCATTAAGTGATGATATGTCACAAAATGATAGTAGTGATGATGGTAAATTGTCTCCAAATAGAGATGAATGTTCCAACAGACATGCAAAGTCCAGTTCTCATCATCAAAGTCACAGCCCAAAGGATAGGTATAAGTGTCATGGGGATTTTAGAAATGTTGGCAATTTTGATTATTTATGGGAAACATTTCCTTGCAAATTTTGTGATGCAGCTCACCATTGTGTGGCTAATTGTGAGAAAAGTAAGGCAATCATCAAAAGAATGGATCAAATCCTTGGGACAAAGCATGAGGAATATCTCCTAGTTTAGGAATACTTCCTTGTCAATGGGCAAGAGAAAGCATTTTTGAACCCATTGTGGCATGAATGGGCACCAGAATAAAAAGTGTTGGAAACTGCATCTAGAAATTCATCCAAAGAAGGACAAAGAAGTCATGCTATCCCTTACAAGGAAAGGGACAGGTGGAAAAGTGGAAACTAATGTAGTTATTAAACCAATCTTTGAAGTAGAGCGGGTGTAGAAAGAAATCCCATAAACCTGGGATAGGAAAAGTATGGGTAGACTATTTTGTACAATTTGTTTATATTCCCGTTTGGGTACTTTGTAAAGCGAAGTCATGTATAATAACTTATCTACAACAAGTGTGCTTTATTTGGAATGTTATTCTATTTTGGTTTGATGATGAGTCCATTTGTTTGGGCACTTTTGGGAGGAGCATTTGCATTTCATCCAGTATGTCTATAGTTGTGTCAAGAACTCACTTATACAAGTTCTTTGAAATCAATTTTGTTTTCAAATTTAATCTTTGATAAAGATTGTGTAGAAGATGACCATGATTATCTAGAAAAATTTAAGCATTTCATTGAGAAAATGCATCCACTGCATCTAAGAGTATAAGCGCAGCTTGAGTGCAGCAAAAGAAAAGTACGAATCATTCCATGGAAAACATTGAGTTGCTTATGATTTCCAGGTAGAAAATCAAGTTTGGGTTCAACAAGAAATTACTTCAATGTAAAGTTTGTTTGAGACAAAGAAATATGGTTTTGGAGATAACCTTCATATTCCATCCATCGAAGTTTTTATTCCTACATGTTTATAAGAATTGTGGCTTAATTCTTGATAGGAAGATAAGGACTTCACGCAGAGGCAAGGTGGAGTACCTTGATTGGAGCTTAAAGACACAAATTCTAATAGAACAAAATGTTTGAGATCGGGAAAGTCAATGAGATCCCTCACTTATTTTCTGAGTGAAGATAAACTTTTGGAGGTCCAAAAGTTCCTAGTGGCGAGGTATGATCGAGAGATCAAAAATAGGCTCAAAAATGAAAGTTCTCAGGATCTCACAAAAAGAGTATCACGTCGTATTGTTCTTCATCCTAATTCCAATGATGCTTGAATCTCCTCAATCCTAAGTTGTATGAAGAAGTTATGATGTTTCGAAAATTTTGACCAACAAAAAGTAAGTCAACAATAGGGTTGATTGCGCAGTACATACAATTGACATAATCAACTGACTGTGCAGGGTATGGTGTTAGATAGACGAATCCCATGCTGACATGTAGCATCATCATAAAGGGGGAATTTGGTGTATTATGGTTGGTTCATACAGTCTAAGGTGGTCCAATCCGAGGGCACCACGTGGCCCTTTATGATTGTTCAAAAAATTTATATAGGCCTGAAGGCCTCGGTGGGGTTCGACCCCCAGAAATTTTGCACAATAACTTCGTGCCTAACCATTGCTCCAAAACCTTGGTTCTTAACCAACATAGGTGGTTAGTTACATTTAAGGTGACAACGCTTTTGCATTGGGAGGAGGGGCCAAGCGGCTAGCCCCGACCCCCAAGTCACATTACTGCCATATGTCAACACTTAGGGCAAAAGGGAGTGTGGCGAGTGGGAGCTCTATCCCATAGTTTTTGTTATACCACATGGACATGATAGCGAGTCAATGAGAGGGGCAAGGCACTTGGCCCTAGCCCTGGGTTCCTCGACACCCACGCGACCACAAGTGGAGGGTGTTGGCGGATAAGCCCCGACCCTTGGTTTTCAGCATTTAATATGACCACAGGTGGAGTCATAGCCAGTGGGGTTAGGCAGTTGGATTCAACCCCCAACCACATTGCCAAGACGTGACCATGCCTCGATGGAAAAGGAGTCAAGTCGGTGGGGGCAGATAGTTGTCCTCAACCCCTTGCCTTATGGCTGCCATGTGGCCCTGATCTAACCCATAAGGTTATTGGAAAAATTAACGAGGCAAAAAATTTCACTTATTGATGTGGGATACTTGTGAGTCTTGGGAAAAATTGTTGCTCGGAGGACTGAGAAAAGTGCGAAATTGTCGCGCAGTTAGCAGGTTTTGCCAATTTACAGGACATATAGTAGAGCTTGGCTTGGGGAAGCATATCTTGCTCAATTTTAAATCTTTTTGAGCTCAAGAAGGGTCTAGATGGTGGTTTTTTAGTATCCTAGATTCAATGGAATCCTCAATTTTATGATTTGAGCAATTTATGATGGAATTTCTGTAGAATCGAGTATTTTAGTGCTAGAGGCAGAGTCAGTTTAGAAGCAGTTCGAGGCATATTTGAGCATGGAAAGAGCTTAGTTAGAGGTTTTCAAACCTTCCAGTTTCATCTGAAGTAGTTTTTACTTCTATAGAGTAGCTCTTTTAATTATTTTCTCAATGTATTAAGAAGAGAAGCCCTTTTTAACTCTTCATTATGGAGGAGTTCCATGTTTATGCTTTCGATTTCTGATGGAGTACAAGGAAATATTATGTGAGAGTCCTTTCTATGTTGACATTTTCATGACTTGCTGTAGCGAGTCATTTTTCTGAGTGAGAATTCTTTGTAGGAGAATGCTTCTTTACAGTAGAATGTTTCTTTGTAGGAGAAACAATCCACTCTATTATCAACAAGTTGTATGTACTCATTTACTATTGAAATCAATATATCGTTCTAGTTGTTGGAGCAGGCCCAGAGATGTATCTCACGAGGGGTGAAATCCACCATCAAATATTGGTTTCTTCTCTTCATGTTTATCATTTTGAGATGCATGTGAATTTGTTTCTCTTTTAAATTCCTGTGAAAACTTAGCCTACATTACTGAAAAGGTTGTGAAACTTGTTTACCTTTAAAAACCAATTTTTTAACTTGGAAAGTGTCAGAGGATGGTCGGTTTTTGATAGGAGGAGTGTTCCTCCATTTTCAGATGCACTCTCCAAGTATGGGCAAGCAAAATCATATTCCTTCTATTGGTCCTTTCTCAAGTATACAACCTATGCATCTAGATTTTTACAATTTCTTTCCTTTTTTTTTTCAGTTGAATTGTTGGTGTATCCTCCATTTTCTTAGCCTATTATATTTATATGTTTAGGATGTTAATTCACGCTTCACTAGAATGATAATATTTCTTTCATATTTCTGTAATAGATCCTTAAGGTATTTATTCTTTCTTCTGAGCCTTTTTGTTTCTTTTAAGGCACTAATAAGTTCTCCCTGAAAATCTACCTTCCCATCAACATTTTCTTCATCCAAATATGATTTCTATTACTCAATGTATTAAGCCTCCATGGTCATGGGTAGGAATTACTTTTTTTATTATCAGATTCATAACTATTATTTTCTTTAGTATGGGCCACATATTTCCTTTCCACACATAGTATTTTCCCTTATCTTCATGCTCTTCTTTATTAGTACTATTTTCCAAAATTACATGTGGACATGTAAAATAAATATGAGCTATTCTTATACAATTATAATAGAATAATAGCTTACTTATGGATTGCATTTCTTTTTCATCTTCTCACTTTAAACTTCTTCATCTGAGTATGACTCTACATTTTGATTATTAACAACTTGAACATTCATGGCTAGGAGATCTTCTTCATATTCACAATATTCCAAATTTATATATGGACATTTAGAAACATAATGACCTATTCTACCCTACTTAAGACATTTGGATAATAGAATACTTTTAATTTTCTAGATCCTCTTGAGATATATTGCACTTTTCATGGATTGTCAAAACAATCACATGCTTTGGATTTTTTTATTTTTTTGAATCTTTTAGAGCTTATTCCTTCTAAGTTGACTTCTCTTCTCTTACTTCATATTTAGTATCCATCTTTAGATTCTTCTTATCTTTCATTTCTTCAATGGCACCTCCATCATAGGTTTTTTGCAACTCATCCAACATTTATTTTGTTATTTCACAATTAATCACTTTATCAAACTTTGATTTTGATAAGCCAATCAAGATGGTACTCATGACTTACGCATTATGTGTATATTCCATCTATTACAAATTTCAAAGCTTCAATAACAAGAGACATCAGATATTCCCTCATTATTTTCTTCTAGAAGGCATCTTTTGATCCATTAAACATAGGAGCTTTAATCAAACCTTCATGTAGCCATGGTCCTATTGAGATATTCCTTCCAATGATTAGACTTCTTTCAAATGAACCTGATCCGATCCAAATTGATGGGGGGGTTATTATAATGAAAATTTTACTTATTTAAATCCAATCAAACATCATAAAGAATCAATCTCATAAATTGAACAAGCAACAAAATATATACAAAGAAACCCTTATAGGAGAAAACCAGAAAACTTCTTTATATGAAATATATGGTGGGCACGAACCTATTATTAAATCAATTAGACATCAACATACAAGAGAAATCAATTCCCTTTTTTTATATATTTACCAAACTAAAAGAGACACAAATCCTCTATGTTTCTTTGTAGGAACCAACCTTCATGAGACACTAATCCCATCTACTGCTTTGTCAGCACCAACGTATAGGAGACACCAATCACCTTTGTTGCTTTATATGCTGATCCGGATTTAAGCAGGAACGCAATAGATTACAGAGATAACCATAAATATAGAGATGCGATAACCATAAAAATAGAGATGCAGAAGAAATAATACTTCATTTCATTAATGGAGAATACTGAAATATGCTTACAAATAGAAATAACCCAGCTAGGGCGATGGTAGCTTATCTCTGAGAAGAGATGTGTCGGGTACATGCCTCTGAACTGTTTTGAACTGTGTTACAATGAGGCTCGAGGGCCTATTTATTGTTGAGAAATAATGGAAAACCCTTCACATTCCAAAACCTAACCCTAGAAGATGAAACGCAAAATTGTGGGCCCTGTTTTTGGGTAAGTTGGTACATCAACTTCCCGAGGTCGCGAATTGGTCGTACTATCTCCGTTTGACGTGCATGATAGCCCATTGGAAAGATCTCTTCGAGGACTACGACGGAAAAGACGATTTTTTATCATAAAAATTTCTGGGGGTAGATTTCCCAAAAAACGTCGTTGAGGGCCTCAAAACGGCTCCGGAAGTTTAGGACCCGAAAAACCGCTAAAAATAGTAAACTGTGCTATAATTAAGGAAACTGAAAAAAACTGTAAGAAGCACTATAGGGGATCCAAGTGGAATTAGCGGGTGGCCACCAATATCCACCTGGATCATTCCTCCCCCCTTAGGAAGCAATGGTCCCCATTGCGTTGAGTTCCTCCATGAGATGAGGGAACTTCTGCTGCACTTGGTCCCTGGTGAGCCACTTTCCCTGGTGAAGGAGTTGTCCTGCTTTGACAACTCGATACAGTTGGATATTCTGCTGGCAAGTGTTCTTGATCAGTGTGTCCATGATCCGATCAGTTGCAACTTGTTCCATGCAAGCTGGATTTAACTCTGTGGGTGTGAGTTGTTCTGCAATGTTGGACATGTCTAGTAATTGTGGAAAGTATGGCCGAAGGCGGTGGACATTGAACACCGGGTGCAGGCCAAGGAATGGGGGAATGCTGAGCTCAAAAGCATTGTCTCCCACAACCTTGGTAATGGTGTAAGGGCCATATCGGAGTGGTCTGAGTTTCTGATGGGTTCTGGTAAGGCGCTCCCTTTGCAAATGTAACCAAACTTTGTCGCCCCCCTAAAACTTGTGTGGTACCCCTCCGGGTAAGGAGAAGTTGTTCCTGTGTTCTGTCACGACTGTATCCCTCTGTTGCTGCTGCTGTGTGGAGGAACCCTTCGCGGGGGTCATGGATGTAGCGACGATCTTCCCCTTACTTTGGGAGCGAACCAGACAAAAAATAAATTTCCTAGTCTGTGAGATGAGCTTGTTGCCTTTGTTAGCAGTGATCAAAGAGGTGGCGGTAGGTGGGGCTACCTCCAGTATCCTGTATAATGAATTATCCAAAGAAATGATGACAGCCCGAGGCCTTGACTCATACACAGCATGTCACCTCCACAAGTATGGCTGGCATAATAGTACATCACAAACATCTAGAGGTGTAACATCACACAATACCTCGTCTGTGAAGGGCTTGATGCTGTAGGGAAGGCGGCACTGCTGGCGAACTTTGAGATCTCGTCCTTCGTGAAGCCAACCGATACTGTACGGCTGTGGGTGTGGTGTAGTTGGTAGGCCCAACCGCTTCACGACCTCTGCTGAAATGAGGTTCTTTTGGCTGCCACTGTCGACAATGAATTGCAGCGGTGAACCCTTCACCCACATCTGTGAGTGGAAAACACGTTCCCCCTCCTCTGGATCTTCGGGCTCATTTTTCTGGATCTTGGTAGTAGCAACAGTGGCACTGGGATCCGCATCAATGATCTGCTTCCCTTTGTCATTCCCCTTGTCGGGTTCTGACTCAGAGTCTGAACATGCATCTGATTCAGAAGCCTTCAACTTGGCCACCAGCAACTGCTTGGTCCGACACTCACTTGTGTTATGAGTGGGACTCTTGTGGAACTCACACCACTTTCCTGTGTCCTTCTTCGGCTTCGTGGTGTTGTTATTTTCTTGCGGCTTTGACGGGTTGTCTTGGGTCACCCCGCCTTGGCTTTTTCCTTTGGGCTTTGGATTTGCAGATCCAAAGTCTCGCTTCTTCTGTTTGAACTTTTGCTCGATTTTGATAGCATATCGGTATGCTGTGCCGAGTGAGGAGATGTTCAAGAACTCCATCTCTTCCTGGATGTATCTGTGTAGGCAGCCACGGTATTTGAGTACCAGATGCAGCTCAGAATCTTTGATACCCAATTGTGTGTGAAGGGTATGAAAAATGTTTGTGAACTCCGGCACATCTTGGTCTCGTCCCTGCCGCAATGTGGTCCATTTGATGTATTTCTCCTCATAGCTTTTGACAGGGTAGTACTGCTCCTTGATGGCATCCCAGAAGTCATTCCAAGTGGGTGCGGCTGAAAACAGTGAGCCTGTACTTTCATCCTTCTGTTCGCAATATGTTTCCCAACAGTCCTTGACGTGGGGGGCTGCTTTGAGAAGAGCGAAAACAATCTTTTCCTGACTTGAAAATTCATGAACAGAAAAATACCCATCTAGCAGATTTAACCGTTTATCTACGGCATCTGCGTTTATTTAACCCTCGAAGATGGGGATTTCAAAATTAACTTGTACCTTAAATGGTGTGGTGTTTCCAAAGTAGCTGTTGGAAGATGATGTGTCGCCTCTGGGTAGCCGCTGAAGGATCTGCGCAAAGCTATCCATCATCGCGTTCCTTTGTCGCTCGAGGGCTTCTTCGAGCAAGATTCTGATAGCATCTCCTGCCCCCTCGTCTTTCTTCTCATCCGCCATGGGAGGTCGTCGAGATTTGCGAGGCTGGTCTTGCAAAGGTTCGACCAATTCAAGCCCTAACTCCTTATATCCCGACCTCGTTGGGGACATGAAAAGAAAAACAGAGAAAAAGCAGACCGCTCTGATACCACTGATCCGGATTTAAGCAGGAACACAATAGATTACAGAGATAACCATAAATATAGAGATGCGATAACCATAAAAATAGAGATGCAGCGGAAATAATACTTCATTTCATTAATGGAGAATACTGAAATATGCTTACAAATAGAAATAACCCAGCTAGGGCGATGGTAGCTTATCTCTGAGAAGAGATGTGTCAGGTACATGCCTCTGAACTGTTTTGAACTGTGTTACAATGAGGCTCGAGGGCCTATTTATTGTTGAGAAATAATGGAAAACCCTTCACATTCCAAAACCTAACCCTAGAAGATGAAACGCCAAATTGTGGGCCCCGTTTTTGGGTAAGTTGGTACATCAACTTCCCGGGGTCGCGAATTGGTCGTACTATCTCCGTTTGACGTGCATGATAGCCCATTGGAAAGATCTCTCCGAGGACTACGACGGAAAAGATGATTTTTTATCAAAAAAATTGTTGGGGGTAGATTTCCCAAAAAACGTCGTTTAGGGCCTCAAAACGGCTCCGGAAGTTTAGGACCCGAAAAACTGCTAAAAATAGTAAACTGTGCTATAATTAAGGAAACTGAAAAAAAACTGTAAGAAGCACTAGAGGGGATCCAAGTGGAATTAGCGGGTGGCCACCAATGTCCACCTAGATCATATGCACCAAACGACAGGGGACACCAATCCCCTCTATTGTTTTGTAGGAACTGACCTATAGGTGATACCATTCGCCTTTGTTGTCTTGTAGACACCAACCCGCAAGAGACACCAATCCCCTTTGTAGTTTTGTAGGCAATAACCTATAGGAGACACTAATCCCCTTTGTTGTTTTGTAGTCACAAACATACAAGAGACACCAATCCCCTTTGCTTCTTTGTAGGCACCAAACTTCAGGAGACACCAATTACCTTCACTACAAGTATTTGTGGGCATCAACCTACTTCACTAAGTCCTCTTGCTTCTTCACATTGTCTATTAGCGACTTCTTCTTTCACCAAGTTTAGTTGTTTATTCTTCCTTCACTAGTTTTATTAATTTCTTATGCCTTCACCAAGTCTACTTTTCGTAAATCTTATTTCTTTTGGATTATTCCCAATAACAAACTTGCAGAACATGTCACATATCTAATTATTCAAATCTAGTCCCAGAACTTATACCATAGATACTTAGAGATATCTTCTCCATCTCTTCTAGATTTCACAATCTAAAACATATTATTAAGAATTTATTGAAAATTTTCCAAGCTAACCTATTGAAGCATGTTTCAAGAGCATTCAAGTAAACCAAATCTCTCAGATAATATCTCCAAAAATACAGTGAAACAATGTCTTAAGTTTCTACCATAGGTGCAATGAAATCTCTCATTTGTCTCCTCCATATTTCAAATTACGAAACTGTTGACAAGCAAAAATGTACCGCCAAAGTCTAAGGGGTCTCCCCAGTGAAAGTCCCAATTGACTTCACACCATTTGGAATAGGAGCCCCATCCGGTATGTGGGCCCGACTGCCACCATTATTGTTGTCTGCTCTTGGTTATCAAATGAGAAGGTGCTAGAGTGGGGCGAGAATGAAGTGCTCGGGAAGCAAAACAAAGTTAGACCAAGACTGAAAAATTGTAGAAAGAGGTTTAAACAAGTCACAGCAACAATAAGAAGTGATAAATGATGAGGGCGAATAGTGAAATAAAACCTCATTGGACATAATAAATAAGAACATGATGGAGGTAAATTGCGCAGTAGTTCACAATAGGTCACTGACATGGAATGGAATGATTAAACATGGATTCTAAATCGAAACATACATGCAACCACTATGTATTAGTATATAACATCTCGCATATATGCAAGCACACATACAAATATGGTGAAGTACCAGACAACTAATACAACCACCATGAGTAAGCATGGGAATTAGTGGAAAAGGTAAAAGAAAACATCTTATTAATATGGATGCAACTTCAAATACATATCATGCAACTTTTCAATACCCAATAGTGGAACATGGATTGTTCATACCGTCGCCCGGTGTCAAAACCCTAACCCTACTGCAAACCCACTCTCCTAGCTACCAAGAGCTGAGTGGCCCTAACTCTCAAACATCAATCAACTATCTATATTGGCCTCAATTTGAGTGCTAAAGTCCTATGGAAAGTGAGGGATGAGGGCACATTTAGAGAGGTCAGGTGACCATTCACCTACCATGACCTTTGGCCTTCTCTCATGCTCTTTCAGCTACCTTCATGCCCCTTGAGCTTCCTCACTGCTCTCTCATGCCTATTGCCTAGTACAGGCTTAATTTCTCTTAGCTTAACTGTTGGCATCATAGGAGAACATTTACATTATGGTAAGAAGAAGAAGAGGATGTAGAGGGTTCTTGTAGACCCTAGAATGCTTGTCACCAAGGCAGTTTCCAGAGTACAAGACCAAATTGTGTGGTTCTTTGGTTGCATGGAATTCCATTGTGGTTACCATCGTGTCTCTATCAACCATGCTGCGCAAACTGATTTACTGGTCGAACATCCTAGCTACAGGTCTTACCATGCATAAACCTAGATATCTCCTCATAGGTCGGATTCCTCGCACTCTTGTACCTTGTAAGACAGTAACCATAGTCATACATGATGATAATTGAATAACCACACCATAAATGTAGCAATAGATAAATAAATAACAATAATCACGGAAAAAAATGAAAATCAACTTTAGACCCCTGAATAGTCCTATCATGTGCTACAATGCAATCCATTAATGTGATCTTTATGGGGCGTCTCTAGGCTCCAACATGTTTACAATAGTTCCTTAAAGGACTATCCATATCTCTGCTTGCTCTAATCAATCATCAGGAAGTGTTTAGGGTGAAGGACCCTGGGCATTTTTTATCTTCTATGGGGGAGATGCAGTGCTAAGAGGCATATAGCTTCCCGGGCTTCAAGATCCAACACTTTAATGCATGTGGTCAAATCTCTTGAATTTGATGTTGGATGAATATGGAGGTTTCTTCTCAATACCATATATGTTCATCTACAATCCAAATTTTACAGTAGTAAAAGAGAATGGCGTTTCATCATAAAACTAGTAATGTAACTTCCATTGTTCTGAATAAAAGGCAACTCCATCAAGAAAACTATTGCACATACCTTCTATAACTCCCTTATCATTTGGGTATTGATAATATCTCCCTTTTTCATCAGTAAGGCTATCCAGGAGATGATTTGTAACTAGTGCACCCATGTAAATAGGCAGAAATTGTTTGTCATTTATTTACTTCATGATTTCTTTTGTCTCGTGGTTGCTACACGTTATCATTATTATTTTAAGGGAAAAATGTATAATTATCATTTTCACTGCGCATGCAACATCTTTGAACGATTTGAGAAGACCCTGTTCAAACCAAATCATGTGATCTTCATCACCTAATCGTGGATTCTGCAGCCTCACAATCGTTAAATCAATCACATTTGGAAATGCGACTTGCAGACGTTCGACAACCTCATGATCCTTGAATAAAATGTGACCTGTGTGAGAAAAGTCGATTTATGAGGTCATTTGCAATTTATGAAGGTCACATAATTGCTTTTCAGCAAAGTCGCATCTTCTGGCTTCTTCCATGAGGCATAAAAATGTGATTATGTGACTTCGGTGGAAGGGTGACTTACCAGAGGTCGCATAGTCGCATTGTAGACAGGTCGCTCACTCTGGCTGCTTCCTTGAGGCTATAGAGTGTGATTATGCGAATTCGGTGGAAGGGCGACTTACTAGAGGTCACATAGTCACATTGCAGATGGGTCACTCACTCTAGCTGCTTCTTTGAGGCTATAGAGTGTGATTATGCGACCTTGGGAGAGTTCATAGTTTGAAAAATGTGACTTGATGAGATTTTATGACTTGGAGCTTAGAACAACGAAATTTTTCCTTGTGGGTATTTCCTTTTAGTTCGATATATTTTAATCTAAAATGGGCCTTCACATAGAGATCAATGGCTCTATACAACCCATTGTCCACTAGGCATGCACACTCTTGCATCAATTCAACAATGGTTATACATTTCACAGGCTTGAGATTTGCATCTGGTGCTATTTTTCCAGGTAGTTATCCAACCACTTGGAAACTTTGATGATGGCAGCCTGAGAAGGAGAATCAGCCAGGCCACTAGACTCATATCCACCCAAGTTTGAATCCACTGCATCCTGATTCTCATCCTATTGTAAAACGTTTCCTAATATTCTATGCACTACATCCACATCAAAAAGAGTATCTTCGTTGTGTAATAAGGAATGGATTAGAAGACCCTCGAGGTAGGCACATTCGAGCTAATGCCCAGTTCTTTTCTCCAGATCCAGCCTACAAGCAATAGTGGAATCGAGCATCAAAAAAATACGAAGCAGGCTGAAGGGAAAGGTGATGGGTATGGTGATTTTCTCTATAGGCAAGAGGCTCACAAAAGTCTCGACCATGATTCTCTATTCATGATGCTCCAATGCAGCAGCAAGGTTGGGCAGCTTTGTCCGAGTAGAGGCATCACGTTTCTTGGCAAGCTCTTTCAAGGCCTATTCGGCATAATGCATGAGCGATTCCCTGATTTTCTCATGCATTACACCTATAGATTTCGTGGCTAATATTACTTTCTGATACATTTCAATGCCAAGAACTGACAACTCTTTGATCCACCATTCTCCGCCTGAACAGTTCTGTTGATACTTCTTGCTGTGAAGCCTGCCAGAGCTACTAGAATCTAGACATGACATGCTCGATGCCATCTTCTCCCCACAAGCCTTTGAAGCAATTGCTTCAACACATTGTTTTACAATTTTCAGTTCCTCTGCAAGGGGAAGTAGACTGCCACAACCGTGTATAACTTCTGTAGATTTTTCAAGGCTTTGGGCCACAACTTCGTTAGGATAGGCCTTCGTGTGGGCCATTAGGTTTTCTTCTGGGTATTCCTCAGTCATTTCAAGATATTGGGAAACACACTCGGCGAAATGTCTCCTTATAACATGACCCCAAAACTAAACTAGAGTAGCATATTCTCCACGCGATATCGCTAGGTGTGCCTTCAATGATCCAAAAAAACTTTATTCATGATTTTTGTGGGTGACTTTGAGGCTACCAATTCATGTATACACATAATATTTATGTTTTTTGAAAAAATTCCACTCCAACGCAATGTTAATGTGTGCGGGGCTTGAAACGTGAGCATCATAGTGTTCTGCTTTGACATCTCATTGGATATACATATATATCAAAACCTCTACTTTAATATAACGTTTATTTGTGATTTCCAACTCATTTTACAATGATCCAAGGTTGATATTGATTGTCGAAAGGCCTTTAGGATTTTAGCTTGCCTTCATAGTCATAAAATGATACTGTGCTTTGGGAATAATGACATGAAGCTCAACTAGTTTTGTTTCCAATATTCTTTACTGCCTTATCTTGCCTTTGGGTCATACTTTCCAATGCCTCTATTCATCTATGGATAAGAGAGGTCACACCAATCCCTGCCTTCTTCATAAATCGACCCTCTGCCCCTAATTGTTAGATTGTTTATTCCATGAAAGAGTATTCAATGATTAGATTTCAAGTCTGCCCAAATGCTTGGATCCTCAAAGGCGATGATTGTCCTAGAAATCTTGACTGTGAGTGAATACTGATGGGGACTAGAGAAGATGAGGGGCTTGACTAGGTAAGAATTTCCTCTTGGAACTAACAAGATTGAAGGGCAGGCTGAACATGATTCATTTCACGCTGTCATGAAAGCTTGGGTATCATCAGTGTATCCACCACCTATAGCACCAAACTCATCCACATTCACTACTAGATGATTAGCAGTGAATATGTCTGAACCAGTTTCCATCCCTGGCTCCTCAATTCCAGGCCTATAAATTCCATTGTGACTTATCCTTCTTCATTAAATATGTGCCCAATGCAACGCTATTTAAATCCCTGCACAAAAAGTGAGATAAATGATCCAGACCATGAAAATAATTTCATCTGGAGGTGATATTAAAATTGTGACCGAAGTAAAACAAGAGCTGCTCGGATTCAAAAATCAACACAACATTTAGGCTCCTGAATGGACTTATGAATTGCAAGCAATTTATGTGATGCCAAAAGAAATGGCGCAGTTAACAATTTAAGGATGCAGTGTAACATGGAAATTTGAGGAATCTTAATGCACCTGAGGGGGCAAGGACCAAGACAAAGCAGGGTTATTGTCATGATGTGTTATCACAAACCCTTATGCATATGTGTTATCATGCTTTAGGGTGAGTCAAGAATAACTTAAAATGACATCAGTACTTTGCTCACAAATGTCTAGAGCTGCAAGGGTAGTATATATTATTTGCAAGCCCTAATGCTCATGTGGAGATGTAGAGCCAACCAAGAACCTGGGGGAATACGATATGCAACCATCTCTACCATGATGCCTCACAATGTTTATGGAAACGCACTCTTAGCGGGAGGTGAGTTAGTTCAAATCAAGAGAGGAATCACCTTTTCTTATTTAGGGTTTTGCCTAAAACTCAATACTTCCAACTGTAAGGAAAACCAAATTGCATGTACGCCTACTCAAATATAGGACATCTATTGATTGCGATGCAAATCATGCGAAGATGAGTTTTAAAAACATGAGAGACTCTTAATGCATTAATGAAGCCATTGAACTTCAAAATCCAAATGTGATTTTGATGTTTGTATCTGAGGTAAAACATGATGCGTGAATGTGATGCATGAAAAATGAGTGGGCACACCAAAGGGTTTGGATAGGCAATGTCACTGGGAGAGAAACCAATTGGGGCCCTATCATAAACCCTAGAGGCTCGGGGTGAGTAGTGGGTTACCCAAAATTTTGAATATGCCCAAAAATTTGGGTGGTGTTGTAGCAACTACAACAATTGGCGAACCACTGGTAGAATCCAGTATCTCTGTCAACAGCCCTGTAGTAGTTCAAGTGCGAATAATGATGCAAGGGAATATTGAATAGATGCTATGGGCACATCTTGCATTATCGCGACCTTTGCAGTTATACCTTCCCTCATGCCTCAGCTAGGTCTTTCCAGTTAGTAAACACCCCATTGACAATTCACACATGCCGGTAGTTGATGATGATGCAAAGAACAGGGCAGAGGGCTTATTGTATTCAGAATTTTAAAAGTAAGTTTCTGGTGTTGCTCCATTGCCAGTGGGCCTAGACAGTACCCTGGTGGAGTCACTTCAAGAAATCACAAACGTTGCTCCACTGCTAGCGAGCCTGGTCAGTACCCCAGCGGAGTCGTTGCATTACCTCTCTACGCAGGAAGCCTTTCTCGATCCTTTACCCTTTATTTGGTTTCATTTTCTTTTACGTGTGCATTTGCACTTATTTCGGGGCGTTCATTGCACCAAGGAAAATGAGGGATCCTGACTTATTTTACGAGCAAGAGAGGTTGTTTCTTGTTTGACAAAAACTAAGAGATATCCTGATTTAGGTTTGCCCTCATGCCAAGCTTCCACATCTCATTTCCAGTTAGCAAGTGAAAAGGAGCACAGGACATTGAAACAATCAAGACCACGCTGGGCACTAGGTTCAGGTTATGGGTATAGGTGATTCAAACAAATTAGGGTTCCCCATGAGAAATTTGTTCTTATTTTTCCTGAACTAATAAATTAAACTCGTAGGAGAGATATTCAGGATGCAAATTTGATGACTGGATCTAAGAGAGGCTACCCATTGGTGTAACCATCACAACTTCACACAATCGCATGGCTAGGGTTTTAGTTCTAGGGCTAGGTGACCAGGAAACTCTCCTAGGGTTTACAAAATGGTGTGAAGAGGTCAAAGCAATGCACTTGGAGTAAGAGTAAAAGGTGTGAGAAACATTTTCATGGAACCACGGTTTTGAAATCTTCAAGTTCATGAAGGCTCATGCAGTGACATGCAACATAGGTGAAAATTCTAGGCTAGGTCAAAGGTGAGTGTGTGCCAAGTGAGAAGGAAAATGAATTATGCAATGCAACAGACAGGGCTAATGATGCAATGTAATGCTATTTGCGGAAGTTATCAACCAATTTGAATTAAAGGACCAACGCAATGCATATGTAGATATTTCATGAACGCCATGCAATAATAAACAAATGCAAGGACATGAGTGAAAAAATAATAAGCAGGGAACTAACTACCATCAGTAAAGGAAATGAAGCATGACAAATTTAACTCATAAATAAAACGCTAATTAACGAACTAATAAGAAAAACTAAAACCTAACTAATTTAAAACCCTAAATCCTAATTTAACCAAATCATAGGTCGGGTTATGTGAAATTGAACTTCCAATGCAGCCACCGCAGCAATTCCCAACCTGCAAAAGCAAAGATGACAGCCATTAGAATGTGTGGAAAGAGTTGTGCAAAACATAACATGCTTACCTGTAAAGCATGCACAAAAAAAAGAACATATCAGCCATCTACAAGGAAATGTGTCAAAGAAGACCTTTCAAGGCAAACTGCAACCCAATCGTAGTAAACCGAACCACAAGTGTGAAATTTATAGTCATCCAACCATAACATACATATGTTTATGCTTAACCCTAAATCCAATGCAAGTAAGGCAAGATGTTGTTAACTAGTAAAGGAATCTGCCAGATTGATCCAATCAACAACCCTATCATGATGTAGAGGATGAACGACTTGATAACTCTAAAGAGATGGGCCTCTGCTGGGTGTAATTGCGATCCCTAAGGATTCAAACATAGTGTTATCGGGAAAACTAGTGTCCATTCAGAGCTGCTAGTCCCACTAAGACGAGTAGCTATCTTAGAAACAAACAAACTAAAGTTACTTGTGTTTTCCTTTATGAGAGATAGATGAGAGAGAAGTAGAGAGTACCAACCTCAGTGTTTTGCTAGTCTCCTTGCTCATTTCCTCTCTCCCTTTATAGAGCTTTCGCCACTCCTTTCTCACTTGTCCTGCTTCAAAGAACACCTGTAGAGTCAAAGCATAAAAATACCATCAAAGCATAGAGATCTATAACCATAAATAATGTAGGATCATATGTACATTAACCATATAAATGCATACATAAACAAGATTCAGAGATATACAAGCATATGGAGGAAAACTCAAATAGCTTTATTGATAGAAGTAGTAGAAGAGAGGATTACAACCAAGCTGTCTAATCCAACATCATCCTCCCAGCATGAAAGCCCTCCTCACCTCATACAAAGAAAGATCACCCAACAATGTCTTCAAAGAGAAACCAACAAAACTTCCTTGAAAATTACAAAATTCCAGCCTCTGGATCTCTTGGATGAGGGATCCATATATAGATGTTTTCAGGAGAGTGATTCAGCTTCTGGGATTTTGATTAGTGTCATTTCACTGATAGTTCTTGGTTCCACTTGGAGACTTCAGATCTCTTACTCATCCCTGGGCGAATTCAGAGAGGCAAGTGTCATATGAGCAGTTTCTAGAAGATTCTATGGCTTTCCACCTAGCACACTGCTTCTGCCATTTGTCTGCTCTCTCTAATCGCACCCTACAGAAGGGCTTTCCAGTATGCATCGCACCCCCCGTGTGTAATAGGTGAGATACATCCCACCCTATGCATGGAGCAGTCTGTATGGTCATGTTTTGACCAGTTCTGAGTAGTTTTTCATGGAGAACTCCTGGGAGATGATGTAATCAGCTGACCTTGTTCCTTTAGGGTATGAAACAAAACTTTTAGGGGTTTAGAATCCCTTGGTTTATGGACATATGTGATTAGGGTTTCAGTTCCCAAATATGTCTATAACACATAGAAATCCTAATTTCAGAAGCCTTAGTTTGAAATTACTGATAGACTTCGTCAAGGATGTGAGGAACTGACATAACCATCAGCGGAAGCTGAAGTGCCTCATCATCTTGGTCAACCTATGAACCTTCAAATGACACAACATTAAATATTTGTAGCTTCGTCAGGTTTGTAGATGGGTGTATACGGTTATTGTTGGTTGTGACTGGGCAACTATGAGCGAAAATATTGTGGATTGGATTCATCGTCTGAATATTGATAGACCGGCAGCTCGATAGATCAGATTCTTTAGATTCCCAAAAAATGAACTGAATCAACTGAAAGAGTCTCAGGCAAAGGGGAGATCAGGAAATTGGAACCCTCCCATATAGGAGATTCTAAGGTATCATTTGATCGTGTATTTTGATGGACTATATTGGCTAGGAGATAATAAAAAAGATCCAAGACAATGGCCAGAGCACTCCCTTCAAAAAACAAATTAGTATATAGAGGTTGATGCACATCAGTTGAAAGGCAATGGCAATATTTCCTCAGAGAGACATTGCTCAAATCAGAGGGTTTCCAAGGTGTGCTCGCATCTGGCGAGAAAATGTTGTGAGGAGCGTGATGTGCAAAATCCCTAATTCGACTTGGTTTAGGAGTCTGCTCAGGAATGTGAGAACCTGACATAACCATCAGTGGAAGCTCAAGTGCCTCAACTTCCTGATGAGTCCCTAAACATTCGAAAGGTGGATCATGAAATTTTGGGGGCTTCTTAGGATCAACAGTTGGATAAGTAGGAAAATCACAAGATGTGTGAGTGAATATCTGTCTGGAAAAAGGAGAATTGTTGAAAAAGGGATTAATGAGAGACCCAACTTGAGTTGGGCGAGATGCATGACCCTCCTCTTCACCTATTAAAATCTGGGAGTGGCAAAGATCAGGCATGAGGGGTTCAACATCCACATCCCTTGACCATGAAACATGACCCCCATGTACATGATTGTAATCAACGCGAGCAAGATAAAGGTGTGAATGATCTGAAGGAACCACCGGTGTAGTAGACCTATGGAGTAAATCAGGGTAGAATGGATGCACAAGGTCAGATGAGGGAGCATTGATCAGACCCAGACTCACATCCTACCCATTTATGTTCACCAAATAGAAAGACAGATTTACAAGCCTGATCCGTTCCGTGGATTTGATAAGACAATCAACGTTACTTGGGACAAGATCAAAGCCATCATGCATAGGTGAATGAGATCCTAGGATATAATGCAACATATGTTGAATGGACTCGATAAAAAGAGATGTTATGTGATTTTCAGATTCAAAACCAAAAGAATGTATGAGGGATTTAGAGGCAAGACCATCAGATCTGTTTCCTAGAAAGCACTGTTCATCGTTTGAACCATTTACGGTCACAATATTATTATGTAACAAGTCAAGAGGAGGATGAGAAATCCCACAAATAGTAATCTCTTCCTCGGGGGTTTGAGGTTGTTCCAGATTCAAAGAGATCGGAAAAACAAAATTACGGGTAGAATCTGGACACTTTGTAATCTACAAATTATGATGATACTCACGTGAAATATGACTTGTTTCTAATAAAAAATGTTGTAAAGAAACGAGAACCAATCGCTGAAAATTTATATTCAAATACGCCCAGTCAGCATCACTTTCAGGAAATTCAAAGCAAATATGCACATATCTGAAAGAAAAATCCTCTAAAGGTTCCTCAAGTTTCATCCTAAGCTCATTTATCCTATTTAACACATCTTGAAAAGCGTACCTATCAAATGCATGTTGGAGCTTACCAACAAGTTGCTCAAACGAATTAATGGACGTCGTAGGCAACATGTGGCACCATTGCTTGGCGCGACCTTCAAGGGTGAGGGAGAAAAACACACAAGAAAACTCTTCATCGTCGATCTCAAAAGATTCACAAAACTCGAGGAAATCAGAAATGTGCTCAATTAAAGGTGTTCCATCCTCACCATCAAACTTTAACTGAGACAAGTGATGGAGTTGCTCCTAGGGAATGGAAAATCGAAAAATAGACAAACGAGATAAACACCTCGGGAGCAAGATTCTGGTTGGAGCCATTAACAGATATGAGACTAAACTGCAGGCTCCAAGGGCTCATCTTGTCATCTGGCCCTCCTTCTAGCACCAATTTTTTGACGAGACAAAATGTACTGCCAACATCTAAGGGGTCTCCCCAGTGTAAAGTACCAATCAAACTTCACACCATTTGGAATAGGAGCCCCATCTGGTATGTGGGCCCAGTTGCCACCATGATTGTTGTCTGCTCTTGGTTATCAAATGAGAAGGTGCCAGAGTGGGGCGAGAATGAATTTCTCCAGCAGCGAAACAAAGTCAGACCAAGACTGAAAAATTCCAGAATGAGGTTTAAACAAGTCACAACAACGATAAGAAGAGATAAACGATGAGGACGATTAGTGAGCTAAAACCCCATCGGACATAATAAACAGGAACATGTAAGAGGTCAATTGTGAAGTAGTTCACAATAGGTCACCGACATGGCAAGGAACAATTAAACAGAGATTCTAAAGTGAAACATACATGCAACCACTATGTATCAGTACATAACATCTCGCATATATGAAAACACACGTACAAATATGGTGAAGTACCAGACAGCAAATACAACCACCATGAGTAAGCATGGGAATTAGTGCAAAAGGTAAAAGAAAATATCCTATTAATATTGGTGCAACTTCAAATACATATCATGCAACTGGTCAATACCCAGTAGTGGAACATGGATTGTTCATATCGTTGCCCAGTGTCAAAACCCTTACCCTACTGCAAACGCACTCTCCTAGCCACCAAGATCTGAGTGGCTCTAGCTCTAAAGCATCAATCAACTATCTATATTGGCCTCAACTCGAGTGATGAAGTCCTATAGAAAGTGAGGGATGAGGGCACATTTATAGAGTTCAGGTGACCATTCACCTACCATGACCTTTGGCCTTCCCTCATGCCCTTTCAGCTACCTTCATGCCTCTTGATCTTCCTCACTACTCTCTCATGCCTACTGTTTAGTACAGGCTTAATTTCTCTCATCTTAACTACTGACATCATAGGAGAACATTTGCATTATGGTAAAAAGAAGAAGAAGATGTAGAGGGTTCTTGTAGACCCTATGATGCTTGTCACCAAGGCAGTTGCCAGAGTAAAATATCAAATTGTGTGGTTCCTTGGTTGCATGGAATGCCATTACGGTTTCCATCATGTCTCGATCAACCATGCTGAGCCAACTTATTTACTGGTCAAACATCCTAGCTGCAAGTCTTCCCATGAGTAACCCTAGATCTCTCCTCATAGGTCGGAGTCCTCACCCTCATGTACCCTGTAAGATAGTAACCATAGTCATACATGATGATAATTGAAGAACAACACCATAAATGTAACAACAAATAAATAAATAACAATAATCACAAAAACATCGAAATCAACTTTGGACCCCTGGATAGTCCTATCCTATGCTACAGTGCAGTCCATTAATGCGATCTTTATGGGGTGTCTCTGGGCTCCAAAATATTTACAATAGTTCCTAAAAGGACTATCCATATCTCTTCTTGCTCTAATCAATAATCAAGAACTGTTTAGGGTGAAGGACCCCAGGCATTTCTTATCTTCTATGGGGGAGTTGCAGTGTTAATAGGCATATAGCTTCCTGGGCTTCAAGATCCAACACTCTAATGCATGTGGTAAACTCTCTTGAATTTGATGTTGGCTAACTATGGAGGTTTCTTCTCAATACCATATATGTTCATCTACAATCCAAATTTTACAATATTCAAAGAGAATGACATTTCATAAGAAAACTAGTAATGTAACTTCCACTGTTCCGAATAAAAGGCAACTCCATGAAGAAAAATGTTGCCCGACCCTTCTATAACTCCCTTGTCATTTGGATATTGATAATATCTCCCTTTTATATTGGTAAATCTATCCAGGAGATGATTTGTAACCAGTGCACCAATGTAAACGGGCAGAAATTGTTTGTCATTTATTTACTTCATGATTTCTTTTACCTCATGGTTGCTGCACTTTCTCATTATTATTTTAAGGGAAAAAATGTATAATGCTCATTTTCACTGTTGCATGCAACATCTCCGAACGATTTGAGAAGATCCTATTCAAACCAAATCATGTCATCTTCATGAGCTAATCGTGGATATCGTAGCCTCACAATCGTTAAATCAATCACATTTGGAAATGTGACTTGCAGAAGTTCAACAACCTCATGATCCATTGAGTAAAATGTGACCTGTGGGAGAAAATTCGATCTGTGATGTCATTTGTGATTTATGAAGGTCACATAGTCATGTTGCAACAAAGTCGCATCTTTTGGATGCTTCCCTAAGGCATAAAAATGTGATTATGTGACTTTGGTGGAAGGGCAACTTACCAGAGGTCGCATAGTCGCGTTGCAGACAGGTTGCTCACTCTGGCTACTTCCCTGAGGCTATAGAGTGCGATTATGCGACTTCGATGGAAGGGTGACTTACCAGAGGTCTCATAGTAGTGTTGCAGATAGGTCGCTCACTCTGGCTGCTTCTTTGAGGCTATAAAGTGTGATTATGCGACCTTGGGAGAGTTCATAGTTTGACAAATGTGAGTTGATGGGATTTTATGACATGGAGCTTGTAACAACGAAATTTTTCCTTATGGGGATTTCCTTTCCATTCCATATCTTTTAATCCGGAATGGGCCTTCATGCAAATATCAATGGCTCTATACAACCCATCGTCTACTGGGCGTGCACACTCTTGCATCAATTCAACAACAGTTATGCATTTCACAGGCTTGATATTTGCATCTTGTGTTATTTTTCCAGGTAGTTATCCAACCACTTGGAAACTCTAATGATGGCAGCCTGAGAAGGAGAATCGGCCAGGCCACCAAACTTGTATCGACCCAAGTTTAAATACATTACATCCTGATTCTCATCCTATTATAAAAAATTCTCCTAATATTCTATGCACTGCATCCACATCAAACAGAGTATCTCCGCTGTATAAGAAGGAAGGAATTAGTATTCCCTTGTGGTAGGCATATTCGAGCTAACACCTAGTTCTTTTCTCCAGGTCTAGCCTGCAAGCAATAGTGGAATCGAGCATCATAGCAATCTGAAGAAAGCTGAAGGGAAAAACAATGGGTATTGTGTTTTTCTCTGTAGGCAAGAGGCCCACAAAAGTCTCCACCATGATTCTCTGCTCGTGATTCTCCAAGGCAGCAGCAAGGATGGGCAGCTTTGTCCGAGCAAAGGCATCACGTTTCTTGGCAAGCTCTTTTAGGGCCTATTCAGCATAATGCATGAGCGATGTCCTGATGTTCTCATGTGTTATGCCTATGGATTCTGTGGCTAATATTACTTTCTGATACATTTCGATACCAAGAACTGACAACTCTTCGATCCACCAATCTCCGCTTGAATAGTTTTGTTGATACTTCTTGCTATGCAACCTTCCAGAGCTGCTGGAATCTAGATGTGATAGGCTCGATGCCATCTGCTCCCCACAGGCCTTTGAAGCCATTTCATCAACGCATTCTTTTACAATTTTCAGTTCCTTTGCAGGGGGAAGTAGATTCCCACAACCGTGTATAACTTTTGTAGATTTTTCAAGGCTTTGGGCCACAACTTCAATAGGATAGGCCTTTGTGTGGGCCATTAGGTTTTCTTATGTGTAGTCCTCAGTCATTTCAAGATATTGGGTAACATACTCGGTGAAATGTCTCCTTGTAACATGACCCCAAAACTAAACTGGCGTAGCATATTATCCACACGATATCGCTAGGTGTGCCTTCGATGATCCAAAATTACTTTTTTCAGGATTGTCGTGGGTGCCTTTGAGGCTACCAATTCATGTATACACATAATATTTATGTTATTTGAAAAAATGCCACTCTAGTGCAACGCTAATGTGTGCGGGGTCTGAAACGTGAGCATCATAAAGTTTTTCTCTGACATCTCGTTAGATATACATATATATCAAAACCTTTACTTTAATATAATGTTGATCTATGATTTCCAACTCATTTTACAATGATCCAAGGTTGATATTAATTGTCGAAAGGCCTTTGAGCTTTTAGCTTTCCTTCATAGTCATAAAATGATACCATGCTTTAGGAATAATGACATGAAGCTCAACTAGTTTAGTTTCTAGTATTATTTACTGCCTTTTTTCCCTTTTGGTCATACTTTCCAATGCTTCTATTCATCTATGGACATGAGAGGTCGCACCAATCCCTTAATGCTTTCATAAATCGACCCTACACCCCCAATTATTAGATTGATTATTCCATGGAAGAGTATTCAGTGATTAGATTTCAAGTCTGCCCAAACGCTTGGATCCTTAGAGATGATGATTGTCCCAGAAATCTTGACTGTGAGTGAATATTAATAGGGACAAGAGAAGTTAAGGGGCTTGAACAAGTAAGAATTTCCCCTTGGAACTAACAAGATTGAAGGGCTGGCTGAACATGCTTCATTTCACACTATCATGAAATCCTAGGTATCATCGATGTATCCACCTCCTATAGCACCAAACTCATCCACATTCACTACTAGATGATTAGCAGTGAATATGTCTGAACTAGTTTCCATCCCTGGCTCCTCGATTCCAAGCCTATAAATTTCTTTGTGACTGCTCCTTCTTCATTAAATATGTACCCAATGCAGCTCTATTTAAATCCCTAGACATAAAGTGGGATAAATGATTCAGACCATGAAAATAATTTCATCTGGAGGTGACAGTAAAATTGTGACTGAAGTAAAACAAGAGCTACTTGGATTCGAAAATCAGCACAACATTTAGGCCCCTGAATGAACTTATGAATTGCAAGAAATTTATGTGATGCCAAAAGAAATGGTCCAATTAACAATTTAAGGGCACAGAGTAACATGAAAATTTGACAAATTTTAATGCACCTGAGGGCGCGAGGACCAAGACAAAGCAGGGTTATTGTCATGATGTGTTATCACAAACCCTTATGAATATGCGTGATCATACTTCAGGGTGAGTCAAGAAGAACTTAAAATGAAATGAGTAATTCGATCACAAATGTCTAGAGATGTAAGGGTAGTATATAATGCCCTAATGCTCATGTGGAGATGTAGGGCCAACAAAGAGCCTGGGGGAATAAAATATGCAACTATCTCTCCCATGATGCCTCACAATGTTGATGGAAACACACTCTTAGCGGAAGGCGAGTTAGGTCAAATCAGGAGAGGGATCACCTTTTCGTATTTAGGGTAACCCTTCTTGTCCAGTAAAAACAACTAGTTAGGACAATTTATGGATAAGTCCCTAAGTATGGGGCAAGAAAGAAGGAACCAGGCTAGGGCTCTCTGCAGTAATAGTTGTCTCTCCCTATACCTACTGCCTGCCCTACCGCCTGTCCTTACCTTAATGTCCTGTTTTGGTCCTACACTGTTGTCATGTCTAAGGATGCCTAACCGCTTCTTTCTCTAGATTGATTCTCAGGGCGGGACACTGCAAGGTGGGTAGTTTATCTGGGGCGGATGCCTCCTAAAGCTCAATACTTTCAATCCTAAGGAAAACCAAATTGCATGTGCACCTACTCAAATATAGGACATCTACTGATCGCGATGCAAATCATGCGAAGATGAGTTTTAAAAACATGAGAGACTCTTAACGCATTAATGAAGCCAATGACCTTCGAAATCCAAATGTGATTTTGAGGTTTGTATTTGAGGTAAAACATGATGCGTGAATGCGATGCATGAAACTTCAGTGGGTGCACCAAAGGGGTTGGATAGGCAAGTTCATTGGGAGAGAAACTGGTTGGGGCCCTATCATAAACCCCAGAAGCTCAGGGTGAGTAGTGGGGTACCCAAAATTTTGAATATGCCCAAAAATTTGTTGGCATTATGTTTTCTGGTATGACTGTATGTTACAGATGTTGTACTTGATGGCAACTCCAGTGGCAAGGCTCTCAGTTTGTTGAAAATTAAGAAGGACGCAGGAAACCAGTTCAGGAGGTGCGTACCCGCAGGTACACCATGCAGGGTCCGCGTCCAGCGACGCTGGCCAGCCGTTCAGGGGGTGCGTCCACCCAACGCACACATTTCAAGGTAGAGAAAAAGCATGTGGGGGTTTCTTGTGTGGTATCTGGCCGACGGTTTTGTGTTTCTATGGTGTCGGCTCGTGGTATTGTTCCATGTTTTGGGGAGGAGCTTGCCTATATAAAGCAAAGGAGTTCATTTGGATTTAGCATTGTCTTTGGTTGAATATCTTATTTGGTGAGATCTAGTCCAGATCTAAGAGGGCGAATCTTCTAATGGACTGTGATCTCTATGGCGCATGATCAGATCTGTAGATCTGACTGTTTGGGTTAATCCTGAAGTCTTCATATCATTTATATCTGAAGGGACGCAGGTTCAGTGAAAGGAAAGCGCGCCGGGACGCAGTGCAGAGTTTGGAGATCTGCGTGGGGACGCAGGGCAGACGAAGTTCAGGTGCGTCTGGGACGCAGCGCAGTGACTGTAGATCTGCGTGGGGACGCAGAGAGATCAAGGTTCAGGTGCGTCTCTGATGCAAAAGACGCGGCGCGATAGTGTGTTCAGGTGCGTATCTGTAGCGAAAGACGCGGCTCGATAGTATCTTTGGGTGCGTCCCTGAAGCAAAAGAACGCAGAGCAGTTAAAGGAACAGTGCGTGGGCACGCAGCGCAGCAGAAGGATATCTGCGTGTGGACGCAGAGTAGCAGAAGGTTTACTGCGTCTGGTCGCAGGCCACAGAAGGAAAAACTGCGTCTCTGTTTTAAGATGTTCTGTTGATTGAATTTCTCTATTGATAAGGTGTTCTGGGTTAGTTCTGTTATTGCTGATCTGATATTTGTAGTGGTCTATATCTGTTATGTACTTGTTGATCATCTGATGCTTTATGAAAAGAAGTAGGGGGTTGTAGCTCCCTTCCAGGAGTAGACTGGAAAACGAGAAAGAGAGAGAGTTGTAGCTCTCTGCAGGTTGCAGCCTGCGTACTGGTAAAGGACTGCACCAGTACAAAATCATTGTAAAAGAAGTTTCTAAATTGAAAGAAGATAGAGACATATTGCAGCAGGTGGTTTTCTCCCACATTGGGTTTCCACCTTACATCTTGTGTTCTTTGGTGTGACTGTCTATTTTCTTTGTTCATGCTCATTATTTTATGGTACTGATATGCAAGAATAATTCAAAAGATCAAATAAGGAAGATTTGTTAAATTGCTAGATAATACTGATTCACCCCCCCTCTCAGTATTATTTCCAACAATTGGAATCAGAGCAGGTCCTTCAGAGAAGCTTGATCGCTTGAAGGTAGATCGTTCATCATGAGCAACTACGAGAGAGAAGCATCAATCAGGCCACCGATTTTTGATGGGACAAACTTCAATTATTGGAAGGTAAGAGTTACTGCATATCTTCAATCTCTTGGTACAGAAGTTTGGGACATTGTAGAAACAGGCTATGCTTTTCCTTCAGCTACTCCTACAGATCCAGCTGAGAAAAAGAAGTATGAAACAAATGCAAAAGCAGTCAGTACTCTATTAGGAAGTATATCCCAAACAAAATTCATGAAGGTAATGCACTTCAAATCAGCAAAAGAGATATGGGACAAAATGGTCACGAGCTATGAAGGAGATGAACAGGTAAAACGAGCTAAACTTCAAACTCTTAGGATTCAATATGAGACTCTCAAGATGTATAATGATGAAAGTGTGGCTAATTATTTTCTTCGGGTAGATGAGATTGTTAATTGTATGAAAAATTTGGGTGAAGAAATAAAAGAGGCTATAGTAGTTGAAAAGATTCTAAGATCATTATCCCCCAAGTTTGAATCTAAAGTATCTGCAATAGAAGAAAAGGAAAATCTCCGTGTTCTCACTATGTCTCAGCTACATGGAATTCTAACTGCTTATGAAATGAGAAAGGGAGGTCCATCAGACAGAAGGGAAGCTGCTTTTAAGGCATCAGGCAAAGAAGATTACTATGAAGCAAGCCATGTTCCAGAAGAAGAGGAAGAAGAATCAAACTTTGTCAGAAATCTTCAAAGGGGTTCTGGGAGGTTCAGAGGTAAGCTACCTTTTAAATGCTTTGCTTGTGGAAGAGTAGGTCATTATGCTGCAAAATGTCCTTATAAGGATAAAGGAAAGGAACCTGCTAGATGGAATAAGAAACAAAGTACAAATAAGAAAAGCTACTACACCCATGAAGATAGTGATGGCTTATCAAACAGCGATGAAGATGAACAAGGTAATAAATATAAGCTGTTAATGGCATTTGAAGATGATGATTATGAGGATGCTGTAGATGTGGATAATCTCTATGATGAAATTACTAGACTCAAGAGATGTATAGAAGAAAAGAATGTGATCATTGATACTCTACAATTTCAAATTGATGAAAAGGAAAAACATCTTGAAAAACTAGAAGGTGAAATTGTTGGTCTCAAAAAAGAAATTGAGAAAACAAAAGCTATTAATCTTAAGTTTGTCAAAGGATCTGAAACTTTGGATGAGATTATCAATGTGCAGCGGTCTCCTCTAAACAAGACAGGTTTGGGCTATAATGGAGAAACCTCTCAAGCATCCACCTCAAAAAGTTATCTTGATGCAGCAAGAAGAAATGAGCAGAAGAACAATGAAGATAATCAGGTAAAGCAGGGACGAATTACAAACAAAAAATATCAGGGGCAATCCATCTTAAGGGTGAACAAAAGCTACAACCAGCCACAGGTAAAATCTTCTCAGTTTGGTTCAAGAATAGATGAAAATAGAAATTACAACAGTTGGCTGGTAGATTCAATAACCACAGAAGCTTCTTCAATGGACAATGCTTTTCTTGCCATAACTTTGGTCACAAAGCAGCTCAATGTGTTGCATATAAAACAATCATGACTAGGGAAGCTCAAAAACAAAGAAGTATGACAGGGATTACAAAAAGTACCTATAACAACTTTTCGGCTCTTGAAAATGAAGTTGAATGTTCTATTTGCAATAATTTTGGTCATGAAGACTCTGAATGCAGGAGTAGGTTTCAGGAGAAAAAGGAACAAGAGCGGAAATACATTGACAGTGGATGTTCGAAACATATGACAGGTGATAAAGAAAAACTTGAATCTTATTCTACTTTAGAAAAGGGAAAGAAAGTTTCTTTTGGAAATGATACTCCTGCAACTATAAAAGGAAAAGGGATTGCTCCTTTAAAAGAAAAGGTCAAGGCTGGAAATGTTTTGTATGTTGATGGATTGAAGCATAATCTTCTAAGTGTCAGCCAGATGTGTGATCAAAGAACTGAGGTCATTTTCAGATCGAATGGATGTCTTGTTCGTGATCTTGATACAGGTAAAACAGTACTCAAAGGCAAAAGAACTCCAAATAATTTGTACATATTTGAAGAAGGACAACAACAATGCTATCTGAGCAAGGATGAAGAGCACTGGTTATGGCATCGAAGGTTGGGACATCTAAGCTTCTCACAAATAAGGAAAGCATGCAAATATCAGGCAGTTCGCGATCTTCCAGATATCAAAATTCCTGACAACACCATATGCAGATCATGTCAGTTTGGAAAACAAACCAGGACTAACTTTCCAGAGAAGGAAGGATCAGCTAGCATGCCTCTTGAGCTAGTACATACAGATACATGTGGTCCATTCAGGAAAAGAACACCTAGAGGAGAGGAATACTTGATATTATTTATTGACGATTTCTCCAGGTTTGTCTGGTTAGGACTTATGAATCACAAAGATGAAGCTTTCGAAAAATTCAAATCCTTCAAAGCCTTGGTTGAAAATGAATCAGGTCACAAAATTAAGTGCCTCAGATCCGACAGAGGTGGGGAATTTACTTCAAATGAATTTTTCGATTTCTGTGATGAACATGGCATAAGGAGAGAATTCTCTACAGCTAGAACTCCTCAGCAAAATGGAGTTGTTGAAAGAATGAACAGAACAATCCAACAAATGGCTCGTGCTATGCTTGATGAATCAGGAACTCCCGCAACTTTCTGGGGTGAAGCTGCACATGCTGCAGTTATTATTCTCAACAAGACAAATGTCCGGGTGAACAGCACTCAAACTCCTCATGAGCTCTGGAGTGGTAAAACTCCTTCCGTAAAGCACTTCAAAATCTTTGGGAGCAAATGCTATATCAAGAATACTGATGAGCAGCTTGGCAAACTTGAACCTAGAGCAGATGAAGGCATTCTTCTTGGTTACTCTCCACATAGCAAAGCATACAAGTGCTACAATAAAAGACTTGGCAGAATTGTTGACAGCATTGATGTGGTGGTTGATGAGAAGGGATACATTCCTAGGCAAGTACATTGGGAAGATATCGAAGAAGATGAAGGCTACCCTCAAAGACAGAATGATGAAGAAGAAGAACCTCAAGAAGAACCTCAAGAAGAACCTCAAGAAGAACCAGAGGAGCAGACAAGAATAGAAGAGAAAACTCCATCCAGATATGTTCATAAGAATCATCCAGAATCTCAGATTGTGGGGCAGAAAGAAGCAGGTGTACAAACAAGAAGAACAGTTGCAGAAGCCTCAAGCTATTTGGCATTACTATCCTCTACTGAACTACAAAATGTGAAAGAAGCATGCAAAGATGAATGTTGGGTAAAAGCAATGGATGAAGAACTTGAGCAAATCGAAAAGAACAACACTTGGGAGCTGGTTCCTAGACCAAAGGATAAGAATGTTATCGGAACAAAATGGGTCTTCAAAAATAAATTGAATGAAAATGGAGAAGTAATTAGAAACAAAGCCAGACTTGTTTGTAAAGGGTATGCGCAGCAAGAAGGAATAGACTTTGAAGAAACTTTTGCTCCTGTTGCAAGACTTGAGGCCATCCGAATGTTCCTTGCTCTCTCAAGTTTTCAAAACTTCAAAGTATTTCAAATGGACGTGAAATCAGCCTTTCTGAATGGAGACTTGGAAGAAGAAGTGTACGTTGAACAGCTAGATGGGTTCATTCTTGGAAATGATCCAAATCTTGTATGCCGATTGAAAAAGGCTCTCTATGGTCTCAAACAAGCTCCAAGGGCTTGGTACTACCGGTTGGACAAATATCTTCATCAACAAGGTTTTTCAAAAGGTTCAGCAGATAGCAATCTGTATATAAAAGTTGAAAATGACAAATTGCTAATACTTGTTGTGTATGTAGATGACATTATTTTTGGCAGCAATGAAGAAGCTATGAGTCAAATTTTTGCCTCGGTCATGCAGAAAGAATTTGAAATGTCCTTGCTAGGAGAACTGACATATTTTCTTGGTTTGCAAATCCAACAAAAGGAAGGAGGAATCTTTTTATCTCAAACCAAGTATCTCAAACAGATTTTGAAGAAATATGCCATGGAAGATGCAAAACCAGTATGTACACCCATGGTCACAGGATGTAGTCTCAGTGCAAATGATGAATCTGCAGCAGTACATCAACCAACCTACAGATCTATGATTGGAAGTTTACTATATTTGACAGGTACCCGACCGGACATCATGCATGCAGTTGGAATAGTTGGAAGATTTCAAGCAAATCCGAAGGAGACTCATCTTCAGGCAGTAAAGAGAATCTTCAAATATCTTCAAGGGACTCAAAATTATGGCTTATGGTATCCTAGAGATACAGATCTTACTCTTCATGCTTATACAGATGCAGATTGGGCCGGAAGCGTGGATGACAGGAAAAGCACAAGTGGTGGTGCGTTCTTTATGGGTTCCAGACTGGTATCTTGGTTCAGCAAGAAACAGAGTTCGATCGCCTTGTCTACAGCTGAAGCGGAATATGTTGCTGCTGCATCTTGTTGCACCCAACTTCTTTGGATGATGCAGACTTTGCAGGATTTTCAAATCACTTGTACACCACCAATCCCCATCTTATGTGATAATACAAGTGCAATCAGCATCTCAAAGAACCCTGTTATGCATTCAAAAACCAAGCACATACCAATCAAGTACCATTTTCTCCGAGAACAAGTGCTTGAACAGAAAGTCAAGTTGGAGTATGTTCCTTCCAAGGAACAAGTTGCTGATATTCTCACCAAACCATTGCCCAGGGACACGTTTGAATACCTCAGGCAAAAGCTGGGGGTTGTTGATGCATCATCTTATTGTTGAACATCTTCTTATTGGTGGTACAGGCTCAGGGGGAGCACATAATGCATTGTTGGCATTATGGAGAAGGAGATCTTGGAAATAGCTGCAATATGTCTCTATCTCTTTCATGGTGGATCTCTGGTTATTTGTTGCAGATCTGGAGGAGCTTGAGCTTAGGGGGAGCATACCCTTTGCCCTTGATGTCAAAGGGGGAGAATGAAGCTGAAGTTTGTAAGGTTGCCATCAAGTCCAAAGGGGGAGATTGTTGGCATTATGTTTTCTGGTATGACTGTATGTTACAGATGTTGTACTTGATGGCAACTCCAGTGGCAAGGCTCTCAGTTTGTTGAAAATTAAGAAGGACGCAGGAAACCAGTTCAGGAGGTGCGTACCCGCAGGTACACCATGCAGGGTCCGCATCCAGCGACGCTGGCCAGCCGTTCAGGGGGTGCGTCCACCCAGCGCACACATTTCAAGGCAAAGAAAAAGCATGTGGGGGTTTCTTGTGTGGTATCTGGTCGACGGTTTTGTGTTTCTATGGTGTCGGCTCGTGGTATTGTTCCATGTTTTGGGGAGGAGCTTGCCTATATAAAGCAAAGGAGTTCATTTGGATTTAGCATTGTCTTTGGTTGAATATCTTATTTGGTGAGATCTAGTCCAGATCTAAGAGGGCGAATCTTCTAATGGACTGTGATCTCTATGGCGCATGATCAGATCTGTAGATCTGACTGTTTGGGTTAATCCTGAAGTCTTCATATCATTTATATCTGAAGGGATGCAGGTTCAGTGAAAGGAAAGCGCACCGGGACGCAGTGCAGAGTTTGGAGATCTGCGTGGGGATGCAGGGCAGACGAAGTTCAGGTGCATCTGGGACGCAGCGCAGTGACTGTAGATCTGCGTGGGGACGCAGAGAGATCAAGGTTCAGGTGCGTCTCTGATGCAAAAGACGCGGCGCGATAGTGTGTTCAGGTGCGTCTCTGTAGCGAAAGACGCGGCGCGATAGTATCTTTGGGTGCGTCCCTGAAGCAACAGAACGCAGAGCAGTTAAAGGAACAGTGCGTGGGCACGCAGCACAGCAGAAGGATATCTGCGTGTGGACGCAGAGTAGCAGAAGGTTTACTGCGTCTCTGTTTTAAGATGTTCTGTTGATTGAATTTCTCTATTGATAAGGTGTTCTGGGTTAGTTCTGTTATTGCTGATCTGATATCTATAGTGGTCTATATCTGTTATGTACTTGTTGATCATCTGATGCTTTATGAAAAGAAGTAGGGGGTTGTATCTCCCTTCCAGGAGTAGACTGGAAAACGAGAAAGAGAGAGAGTTGTAGCTCTCTGCAGGTTGCAGCCTGCGTACTGGTAAAGGACTGCACCAGTACAAAATCATTGTAAAAGAAGTTTCTAAATTGAAAGAAGATAGAGACATATTGCAGCAGGTGGTTTTCTCCCACATTGGGTTTCCACCTTACATCTTGTGTTCTTTGGTGTGACTGTCTATTTTCTTTGTTCATGCTCATTATTTTATGGTACTGATATGCAAGAATAATTCAAAAGATCAAATAAGGAAGATTTGTTAAATTGCTAGATAATACTGATTCACCCCCCCTCTCAGTATTATTTCCAACAAAATTTGGGTGGTGTTGTAGTGGCTACAACAAAAACCATATAAAAAACCAAGATGACTTGTTTGATGGCATGTTTCAGGAGCATTCAAGATCACAAACCTCCTCATATCATATCTACAAAATTATAGTGAAATAAATTATGAAATTTCTATCAAAATTACCTTGATATCTCTTCTTTGTCTTTGCCATATTTCAAAGTCTAAGACATAATAGAAAGGAAGATATAATGAAAATAAGAGAATTCAAGAAGCATAACTTCCTCTGACCATATCTCTGAAATTATTGTGAACAAAGGCATGAAATTTTATCTAGAGGTACATGAAGAGATTCTATCTATATCTTCCAACTTTCACATTCATAAACATCCTAGAAGAAAAAATATAGTGAAAATACCAAGCTAACTATGTTTGAAGAAGATTTTAGGAGCATCAGGAAGCCTAACTTATTTAGAGCATATTTATGAAATTATATCAAGCCAAGGTATCAAATTTTAACAATAGGTACATGAATATTTTTTATCTATATCTTCCAAAATTCACGTTCCAAAAATTTCGATAATAAAAAGTTATAAAGAAAATGCTAAGATGGTTGATTCACCCCATAAATCACATTTTCGCTTGCACCTTTAGAATCTAATAATCACCCTAACAATTATTCCTCGTCTCCTCTTGCGACATCATATCTCTTCCTACTTGTATTATATGAAAATTAACTCATATCCTATTTATTTGTAGTGTTTATACATTCACCTATGGGGCTAACTTGTAAAACTAGTTGGGTCGGTCTGCTCCTACTTTAGATGCATTATCCTAATGAAATAGTTATATGTCCTCATTCCTATGGAGTTAGAGGGAGTGGAATATACCATTGGGAAGGTATCGGAATAGTCTTTCCAACCATATGTATTATCCTCTCTTTTGAGCGATGAAATTAGAGTAAAAATGCCTTCAAATATAGGGTATCCAAATTGGGCATCAAAAGTCCAAAAACAATATTTCTAACAATCTTCATTTACGATATTTATCTTGAACATATGTAGTATCGTGATTTATTTGACATCAATGAAAACAATATTTCCAATATATTTCACATGGCCTAAAAATTTAGTGTAACTACTAAGGCTCTAATAATATGTTTGGGAAAACAAGGTGTGTGTAACCCTCTTATTATATTCCCCCATATTCAACTCTTGGAAATGAGTATAACGTACCCCCTACTATACCTAACCCTCAAGTAAGGGTAGAAGGAGGCATTTACTAAGATAAACCAACCTCCAAAGTCCAGTTATGGAAATGTGGTCTAAAGTTTTTGATCTTCTCAAAACTTAAAACTTATGACCTCGTTGCATTCATCTCATCGAAACCTTCCAACAATATAGAATTTTCCTAAACTCGACTCTCAGATCAAAAGATACGACCATTAAAATATTATCCTATAAGATAGTGCCACATCATCTACCTGCCACATGGTGCCCACATGGTCCCCATGTGGCATCCACATGGATTCCCAAGTTATCCATCTCACAGTCACATGGCAGCATTAACCTAGTTTCAAAACCATTCATACCAGGTCACAAATTAATTCCATTCTTATGTTCCACATGGACTAACCCATAAAAAATATATGTATATAATATTTGATGAAATGAATGTGGGTGTGGGCCCTTTATGACCACATCACCCCAGGGATAAAATCCTGACGAGTTCCAATACAACTCCCTAATGAAACTACCAAGGAAGAACCCTCCAAGCTACATGGATTTTTGGTGGTCCCTCCTCCACATGTCCCATTTCCACTAGTTACCATAGTAATCTCAAGGCTCCACCATTGCTTCCTCTCCCTATTATTGCCTCACCCCATTGATTTAATCTTAGGAGATTCTTCTCAGGGCTCCATCTTACGAATACAGGGTGCCTCCTGGAAAGTACTGGGGTTACGTAGCAATGGCTTAGACTCCCCCTTAACCTATAATGGACGTAAATTTTCATGTCATATGAAAATTCTCCCCACTAAGCAGGCCCCGTGTGCCATGTCACCCCAGGAATTAAAGTGTGGAGGTTCTACCATGTCCTCTGTTCAAAATCTCCAGGGTCCAAGATTCTAGGGTGACACCATCGACCGTCATGCCCTCCACGTGGCTTAAGTCCCACGTAAGTCTTGAACCCCTACAATTTAATTTCTTTCACATTATATGTGATTCTTGGGCCTTCCAACTTATCGCACCAATGCTTAACATAAGACCCCACCCACCATGTTGTCTTGACATTTTGACCTTGGTGGGACTTTCCCAACCTCTCATTGAATTCTCTGGGGTATCAAACCTCTGGTGCATGTGTAAAACTATACATTGCTCTGCTTATATTGATGATCCAAATAGCTTTTTCCTTTTTTCTTGGTTATAGCACCCGAATGCATGGTTGTATCAAGGCTTAACACCTTTCCTCCAAAATTTTAATGGATTACCACTTCACGCAAATACATTGTCTTACACCTACTTAGTTTTACACAACTCTTTAGAGCTATCCCTCTTGGGCTTGATACTCTTTCAAACCCCATTGTCCTGCAGCATATACATGGACTACCTGTGGTTATTCCACCTTTAACGACCTCCCACTATCTCTTATGAGCTTCCCAAGGCATTGACTCAGCTTGTGAATACATAGATATTTAGACCTATGCTTATGTATAAAAAACATTATCCTTCCTGAGCTTATGAGTAAATTATGGCATGATAGCCATGTCGTTTTGGTGCAAGCATCCATTAAATTAATAGATATCTAACCATCTCTTTTATACCCAACCATGTAGACCAACTTAAGGGCTCATGACAAACACAAGAGTAACCCACTCCTAAACATTAATGTAAGCAGTTATTGAATATGTTGCTCGCAAATCACAATGGTATAAAGAGCATGAACAAGCACTAATATATCATCTTATGGGGATCAACCATCCCTCAACATTAACATGGCATTTAGCATCATTTATCCACATAGGAATCAACATCCCTCAACATTATCATAGGCATTAAACTAGCAACTACCCCTTGCAAAACCAATAACCTTCCTAGCTTATAAAGTAGAAACAAAACCTACTAATCATTCCTTTCATAGAGTAAAAAAAATACAAAGATTCACCCATATCTTTGATATTTAGGCACACAGACCATAGTTCTAAATCAAGGACTCATGAGACTCAAGCATTATTGGAAGACCAACCATCTAATATAGGATTATGCTGAAACTAAACATAGGAATCTAAACCATTCCCAATCCATGCTTTTAAAACAACCATGTTCATCTAGACAGGAATACCTCATTCCTTAGCATTACAAGCCATGATAAAACAATGCATTAAACAAGCACAAAAAAATCAGATATGAGAGTCGTGATCAAACACTTATCTTTGATAAATTGAGCTACGCAACCAAGATTGGGACTTCAACTCTCCACCCAATCTTAGACACACTACAACCACATATTTCTTGCATTATTCACCCCCAAGCCAGATTACAAAGATTGAGGTTCAATGCTTAAGGGATTAAACCAAATATGCCAACTGAAATAGGGATTTCAGAGGACCACCCACCTCCACCCACTAGCTACTTCATACAATCAATATCTCATAGGGAACCCATAGGTCCACCACCTCCACCCCTCAGATCAACAAGGGAATCCATAGGCTATACCTCCAACCTCAATCAATAAGGGAATCCAAAGGCTATGCCTCCATCCTCAATTAGAAAGGGAATCCAGAGGTTGTTACTCCACCCTCAAAATAGCAGGGGAGTCCTAAGGTTGTTCCTCCACCCTCATAACAACAAGGGAGTCCAGAGGTTGTGCCTCCACCCTCAAAACAATAAGGGGATCCAGAGGTTGTGCCTCCACCCTTGAAACAACAAGGTAGTCCAGAGGCTATGCCTCCACCCTCAAAACAACAAGGGAGTCTAGAGGCTTGTCTCCACCCTCAAAGCAACAAGGGAATCTAGAGGTTGTGCCTCCACCCTCAAAACAACAAGGGAATCCAGATGTTGTTCCTCCACACTCAAAACATCAAGGGAGTCTAGAGGTTATGCCTCCACCCTCAAAGTAACAAGGGAGTCCAAAGCACATTGTGTAACTAAGAAAAATAGACATATGGGGCTAAAGAATTTCTCCTACCAGAAATCCAAGGAGTGGGTCTCCACCCAATCTATCAAGGGAATTCAGAGAAAACCATCTCCACCTTTTAGGCTTATAGGGAATCTAGAGACTACTATCCTCATCTGAGAGCTATTCTTCCACCTCCCAATACTTAACTGAAGAATGGATCTTCTCCCTATGTTCAAGCAACATCATAGAGTTACCATTTTCTCTTTCTTGCCCAACTGCTTTTCTTTCCTTGTCTCTATTTTATCTTCTCATCTTTAAAATCACTCCCCCCGATGTCTGTGAGTTCTCTCTTACCAAGAATATTTGTTCTATAGTGCGCATTGTATGATCATCCTGATCCTCTCCATTACTTTGTTGCAACCATTTGTTGGTTGCATGGGCAGACAATACTATCGCCCTTTCCTTCCCATACATGGTGGTTCTATCCTGTGTGGTGGTGGGGGATGTTGTGTGTCAACACTTCCTTCCACCCCACTTCTAGTTGGTCGACTTATCTGTTCACCAACTACCAATGCAACCCATGCCTTATTAAATTTTGTCCTTTCTTCCTTGTAGATTTATCCAAGGTAGTCATAGTTCTACTGTCCTTTCCAACTCAATTAATTTGGAAAACAAGGCCCTTTAAGTCACACTAGCTAGCCTTCAATGGTTGTCATGCAACAAGTCAAACTTCTTTTAAATCCCAAGAAACCTCCTTCCTCAAACTCTGGAATCTGTGTCCCAATTTCTCAGTCCTTTTAATTATAAATCAAAATATATGAATTAATGACAATGAAGGGGAATTAGCTTGGGGTTGTCATAATGTGTAACTTCTATCCCTTCAAAAAAATCCATCATAGATTAATTAATCCAACTTTGTGCTTATATATTACATAATTGGCTTCAAAAATGTCCCCGCAACATGTCCAAAATCTCAATTGCTTTTATATGTCTTTGAACTTCTAATATCAAGTTGTCTTATTCTTCATCTTTTCCAATATTAACCCTGTTTTTCTTAGAAAATTCACATCAACTTTCTCCTTTCTAAACTTGTACTTTAGTTCAAAAACATAAAATTGTAGAAAATATACCCAGTTTACATGTCTTTGTTAATATTTGCTCATTATTGATAGAACTCAATGCCCATTCCCATGATCTACGTGCAAAATGAACTTTCACACCATCAAGTATTTACTCTAATGGTTCAAAACATGCATATTATCATAAAACTCAAAACCATAAGTAGAATACTTATGTCATATAAGTGTGTGTGTTTACACACACACACACACTAAAAGAAGCTATTGGCATTTCTGGTTGAACCTCATGCCAATAAATACCAACATCACATCATAACCAACCTATAACACTTAGGTTAAACAATTTGAACATAGGATCTTTAGTAATCCTCTATTTCAAAAGCTCAAATATTTTCTTTCTATGTATGCACACTCCATTGGAATCCTTGTAACTTCTTAAAGTCTAGTCATTAATTCATAGATTCTCCTAAATCTTGTGATGAACATCTTATAAAAAATTACGATCCCATGAAAATTTGTGAGCTTTGTGACATTGAAATTACATGCAAGACATTCTACGATCATATTTCTCTAAATTCACATTCTCTTCATCTCCACATAATGTCATTGTCAAAAATAAATCATATTCCACATCCTTTGAAACATATATGACCTTTTGTTTAACCTATTGGAGTCTTATTTTCATTTCTTCTAATCATGCATATATCATCTATTATCTGTAATTGTGACTTCTACCACAACCACCTCCTTAACCAAAGTTTCTCTTCTTTTTGTTGCATCCAAGATTTTCTTCTACATTTCACATTAATTAATAGCCTTTCTCAATTGCATGCATGTTCTACAAGCTATTTTCATATTGAATGACAAATTTTAACCATTCACATATGTTGAACCTCATTTTTTTTTTATCTTCTTTAGACTCTACACTCTAATATAGAATTTTTGTAGAATTCCTTGGTGTACTCCTCTACGCATTGCTCTCTTGTCTCAAATTTTAAATTGCTTGAATGTTGTTTTATTTTAATATATAAAAAAACCTCTCTTTATCATTTCAAATTTTCCCATAATATATTAAATCCTTTAAAGATATTTCATTATCTCGAATTCAAAGTATCCCTCCATATTTCTTACACATTTAATATGTGTTTACTTTTAAAACTTCACTCTAAATAATCTTAACCTTTTCTCACATTTTTTAATTAATTAAATCTAATTAAGATTAATTAGAATTTGAAACCTAGTATCTCATATATATATATATATACCTTAACCATAATTAAAATGCACAGATTTTATTACACACTTTCTTATGGTACACAGTACACATTCCTTCCTGTTGAGCCATATTTATCTAGATGATGACTCAATCCAACGTAGGCAACTCCAAGCATCACTTAGGAAGAATTCTATGTTTTCCGACCGATATTTCTACAAATTTAACGAACTTCATAGAATATACTTTTGAAAAAGTTAATAACTTCCGGGACACGCTGTGACAACCACGGACAAAGGTAAGTTCTTACACATGAACACAGAAAACCAAACATGAGTCTTAACCAGAAGGAACAAACGCGAGTTTTCCCATCAAAATGGATTCGATGATATCATTGATTACATATTATGGTCCAAAACATGGTCAATATGGCTGAATAGGGGAAGAATATTCTGTCACTTACAATGAAAAAAATTAAAGGAGACGGATTGATCTACATAACGCCCTTTACACTCTTCCGGCTGCAACTCAATTCAATTTACATGTGCAATGTGATGGCATCGGGTGAGGGGATGCCGATGGACCTCACGTCTGTCTTCTCAACACATTTTTGCAAAGAGTCGTCACGGGTTTTGCTCTGTCAATGGTGGGAGCCATCTCGGCTTTTTCTCTGGTCGATTCCTAGGAGTGGTTGTTCAGGAGGAAACTCGGTAAACGTATCGGTGGGGATAAGGTGGAAGGTGAGTCGGTCTATTGTTACCTGTGGGAGTCGTTAAATTAGGTAACAGATATAGAATGTATATTTCCTTACCTACATGCATTTTCTGACGGGTGGGATGGAAATGGAGTAAGAATTTTGATTATGTAGTCTTGCATTCTCTTGACTTCCTCATTTATCGTTGGCCATTGAGAGGTTTTCAATGTGGGGATTTCTTCTGGTCCTCTTAATGAGATGACCCAATTTATTTTCAACCATTACTTAAAAAGAGACAAAGAAAATGAAAATTTTACTTTTCAGCTTTGTAAAGTAAAGAAGTGTTGCATTTGATCATTAATAAAAGTAAGAATATATCATGCTCCATAAAATGATGGAGTAGGAAATGGCGCACTGATATCACCATAATATAATTCAAGTGGTGTTCGTGGTTAACAAGAATGGCTAAAAAGAAAAAATTGTTTGCGATGTTACCAAAAAAAAACCATAACAAACACCATCATTACATGAAACAAGGTGTAACTTGTGCACAATTTAGTGCTTCACGAATTTTTGCATGTAACATTAGTTCAAATAATCAAATTTTCTTAATGATTTTGGTATGTGATGAGGCTCAAAACTATCAAATATGTATATTCTTGAAGAGTCATTAGTATGTCTTGAAGCTGTTATAATAGATGGATCCTTTAGATCTCTAATTACAATATCATGAGGAAAAAAATCGATAGTTTTCCAATCACTAAAGTGATTAATTTGAAAAATGGAAAGAAAATTTGCAAAAAAAATAAGGAGAGTACATTATTGAATTTCATGTCAAGAAGATCTATCATTCCTACTCCTACAACATCTAGAGGAAATCTATCATGGACAAAAATATGTTGGATTGTACAATCATCAAGACTAGAGAAAACATCCCTATGATTGACCATATAACAAAAAACCCCTAATTCTAAAATCCATCCATAAAAGGACTGACATGCAACTACAAAAATAGCATGAGGCTTAGAAGAAGTAGAAGAGGAGGAAGTATCAAATTGAGTATTATGTTTTTCATTGTAGCTTCCAATACTTGCATCTTGTTCCAATAATGTGTGTCGAGATGTCCATCTTTGTACAAAAGGATTAAGACTTAAGAGGTTTCTTCTCCTTTAATGTAGTAACTTGTTGATACTTTGGATGTGGAGGAGTCATTATAGGAGGCTTGGTTTTCATGCTCTAATTGGTTTTCCTAAATAACTTCTTAAAGGCTTTGAAGCCCTTGTGATAATGAGAAAACAATGTTTTCTACTTAGTACTTGTGTCAAGTGCACTCATATGCAAGAGCTTATGTTATACACATGTTAATTGACAACAAAGTAGCTCAAAAGTTGACATTTTAAAATTGGCTTTTAATGCATCTTTAGTTGAATAAAAAGTTGTGGACAAAAAAATCAAAAGGAGCTTTGAGTTTAGAAAGAATTGCAATTATTGTTTAATTATTTATACTATTGATTCCACAACCACCAAGTTGGAGTCTTAAGATGTTAAATTCTATGATAATTGTCAAATCAAGGAAGATGAGTTGATTTTTAGGTTGATGAATTCATATCAAATTGATTTTTATATAGAGTTAATCAAATTTCAACAAATCTTTATATGAGGTGTAATAATAAATTGAATGTGAAATTCAAAGATCTTTAGAGATAATCATGTCAATTAGAAGTCTATCTTTATCATTATGATTAAGCCATATTTTATATTTCTTTACATTAATTGGTCTAATATCTAACCTAATAATCATGCCATATAACCTTATAACTCTTAAGTAAATTCTTCAACTAAAATTTCTAAAAATAATAATTTGGGTTAGTTAATTAAACTCATAAATAATTTCGTCAAAATAAAAAATAAAATACAAAATAAGGTAAGACTTATAGCTTTATATTAATCTTTAAAAAAAACTAAATTGCCACGTCATAAATCTTGAAAATTTATCAATTTTATAAAATTTAAGATATTAAAAAAAAATATGAATGAAAACGAAACCTACCTATCTTTAAAAAAAAAAAAACAATTTTCACCGTATTAAACTAAAAAATAAAAAGTAATGGAATTATTTAAAGCATCTCCAAAATTGAATGTGGAAACTTAGGCTCGAAGTGCCATGTGGTACTTTCCGAGGAACTACACAATATGCCTTGCATGAGTTTTGACTAGATGTAATGTGACATTGAGCAGACATCTAACTATACATGATGCCTTGCATTGAGTTAGCTTAATGTTGAGTACATATAAAGGTATAATGTAAAGACATAATGTGACACTGAAAGCCATACAATGTGTTACTTGGTAATTGGTTGTTGAGTTAATGACAGTTGACTGGTGTGGGTGTGGATGTGGATGTGGATGTGAATGTGGATGTGGTTGTTATTAATTTTTGGTAATTATAAACTTTCATATGTGAAGGCTGATTATGGATTTTTTACTAACTTGTCCTTATAACAACCATTTCCATTATTATTCTCACTAATTCACTGTCTTAGCTTAGCTGAATTCTTCTTTCACCTCCTATCTCTTCATGTCCATTTTGTCCCTTCATCTTCCATTGCAACCTTTTAGCATCTATTAAACTCTTCCTTTGTTTTACTCACTTCCTTATATGTGCCAACATACACATTATAGTAGCTTTTATCATGTGTACGTGTTTCATATATGCCTTAACCATACTAGGCATCTACTTTTTTTATATGTATATTTTTTCAAATCACATGTACTTGTTTTATATATTTCTTTATGTTTTTCTTTTTTATATACCATGGCAAATTGGTAACACGTTAGAGTAATTTGGGTGGTGTTCAAGATCAAATCTAGCGGCTTCCACTATAATATCAAATGTATATCCAACAACTAGTGAGCCAAATATACCAAGAATTTATTACTTAGCAAGAGTCATGAATTCATGAAGGTGGGGAAACCTACTCCTTGGGCCTTATCACAACGGCCCAAAAATATTCCCATAGAATTTGAAACTTAGTATCTCATATATACTTTCACACATTCTTGTCACTCCGCTTCCACTATAATACCAAAAGTATATCCAACAACATGTGAACCAAATACATCAAGAATTTATGACTTAACAAGAGTCGAATTTGAAACCTAGTATCTCATATATACTTTCACACATTCTTTTTCACTCTGCTTCCACTATAATACAAAAGTATATCCAACAACCTACTAACCAAATATACCAAAAATTTATGACTTAACAAAAGTCAAGACTTCACCAACCTAGGAAAGCCTACTCCTTAAACCTTATCACAACATACCAAAAATATTTCCATAAAATTTAAAACCCAACATCTTATATATACTTTAACCATCATTAAAATACACAACTTTTATTGCACACTTTCTTATGGTACACATTCCTTTCGCACATTCTTGCGAGTCCATCTTTATCTAGATAATCATAAAGTCCAAAAACTGAAGATGATGACTCAATCCAACGTAAGCAACTCCAAGTATCACTTAGGGAAGAATTCTATGTTTTTCAACCGGCTTAGTTTATAACCATGATATTTCTAGAAATTTAACGAACTTCATAGAATATACTTTTGAAAAAGTTAATAACTTCCGGGACACGCTGTAACAACAACTGACAAAGGTAAGTTCTTAACCTGAGTCTTAACCAGAATGAACAAACGCGGTTTTCCCATCAAAATAGATTCGATGATATTATTGATAGCAGATACGCCAAAATACATGTTACGCTGCGGTTTTTCCATCAAAATAGATTCGATGATATTATTGATAACAGATACGCCAAAATACATGTTACGCTTCTACGAAAATCGAAGCAGAAGAGAAACTAAACTCTATATGGATTCAATATGGCTGAATACGGGAAGCATATTTTGTCATTTACAATGAAAAAAAATTACAGGAGGAGACAGATTGATCTACATAACGCCCTTTACAGTATTTGTTGCGCTCTGCAATAATATGATCATATATTATTTCGTTCAAGAGATCGTTGCAAGTCTGGCTGTAACGCAATTTACAGGTCTATGTATTAATTTTCGCAGATACATGTCAATATATTTCATATGAAAAATATGGGTATTTCCTCTATTATATCAAAGTTCATTGCAGAAATTGAAGGTGAGTGGACATGCTAGTCAAATTCCAGGGCATCCGATAACCAACCCACTCTTCGGTTGTCTCTTACAACTGAGGATCTTATTTCTTCTTCTGTTTTCTCGTGAGTTATTTTGAGAGGCACACCTTCAGAAATATCGTCAGTGTCTTGAATGTGAGGGTTGTCGATGAGAATGAAGGGGGCGTTACATTTCTCGCTGATTGTCTGCAGAGTTTCTCCTTCCCCAACCATGTATATCTCGTCGCACGGCCGTTCCTCAACGATTGGCCTGCCTGTAGCAAGAGCTGCCATAAACAATATGGCAAACCAGAAGAAGAAATTCAAATAAAACGATCTATTATTTACAGCTGCTGCCATGATCATTGAAAATATATGCGTTGAGAAGAAGCAAAGAATATGCACAAAAACATATGGTATAACTCCTAAACTTTTCAAACCAGTTGCAGAGAAGGAGGGGCAGCCATGAATATTTGTAGGCAGATAAGAGGATGTGAGGGACGAGTCTGGAATGTGGGTCAGGTACAATGTGATGGCAAGAGATTAGTGCGTGGGGTGAAGGGATGACCATGGATGTCACTTCTGTCTTCTGCACGCAACTTTGGCACCCAATGGGAAAGAGTCATCCCGGGTTTTGCTCTCTCATTGGTGGGAGCCATTACGGCTTTTTCTCTGGTCGATTCCTTGGAGTGGTTGTTCAGGAGGAAACTGGTTAAACGCATAGGTGGGGATAAGGTGGAAGTTGAATCGGCCTTTTCTTACGTGTGGGAGACTGGGAGTCGTTAGATTCGGTAGTGAATCTAGAATAGATATTTCCGTACCTTGGGATTTTGTAGTTAAGCGATTCGTCTACACGCATATTTTTAGGAGGGGGTGTGAATGGAGTAGGAGGACGATATCTACCATGATTATGTGGTCTTGTGTTCCATGCACTTCCTTATTCATTATTGGATCACTTAGATCTCTTTTCATGTGAGGATTTCTTTGATTCCTAATCTGGTACTTACTCTCATTTGCGAGGATTTCATTATTGTTCAGTGGTCATTTTCTTTTTTGTTTATTTATCTTATTTTTTTCTATTTATCAAACTCATTCATTTGTTATTTTATTTTTCTTTATCCATCTTATTTTCTTCTATTTGTCGATTTATCATGTGTCTGCATTTTCAGTGGTGATGATAAGTTTTTTTTGTTCTTTTCTTTGGTTTTTTTGGAAAATTGTTTGACTAGTTTTATTTTGGGATTTAGGGATTTAACTTTAGTGATTCTTTTTGCAAAATTGATTTTTATTTGAACATTATTTTGATAATATTTTTTTTTCTTTCTTTTAAGCTCATATCCATGGCCAGAATGAGCTTGACCTCTTCTTTGATCATCTCAATAATCAATCCTCAGCCATTCAGTTCACTAAGGAGCAGGAAGTTGATGGATGCCTTCCATTCCTGGATATTCTTATTTCTAAGAATAGTGATGGTTCCCTCGCCCATAGAGTTTTTCGAAAGAAAGCTCATACGGAGCAGTATTTTCATGCCAGTTCCCACCATTTCCCGGCTCAAAAGATGGGTGTTCTCAATACCCTTGCTACTCGGGCCCTTAGGATCTCGGACAAAAAGAGCTTTGAGAATGAGAAATCCCATCTGCTTGATGTCTTTGTTGAGAATGGTTATAGTAGATACTTGGGTCAGAGGGCTTTCCTTAAAGCTTCCAAGAATTCTCTGACAAAAAGGGAACCGAAGGAGCGAATTCCAGGTGTCCATCTTCCGTATGTCCAGGGGACCACTGATAGAATTGGAAGGATTCTCAGGAAGCATAGTATCCCTGTGTCCTTTAGGCCCCTGAACACCATTCGTATGTCCCTCAGATCTGTAAAGGATCCTATCGACCCTAAGGATATGAAAGGTGTTTATATGATCCCTTGTTCATGTGGGACCCCCTATATTGGGGAGACTGGTCGCTCCATCAATCAAAGGATTAGCGAACACGCAGCGGACCTGAAGCATAGGCGAGCTAAGTCTTCCGCTTTAGCTGAACATGCTGAGAAAACCAATCATCATGTTTGTATTGAGGAGGCCAGTGTTATTGCTAAGGTTTCGCATTTCCATCATCGTAAATTTAGGGAAGCGCTTGAGATTGAAAAAAGGCCAAGCAATCTCAATAGGGAGGATGGCTGGAAAATCAGTAGGTGTTGGGTCCCAGCACTCTCTTCCTAGTTGTTTTTCCGCCCTCCTCTTTGGGGTTTTTAGTATATTTTTTCTTTATTGTTAATTTTATTCTATTTATTATTTTAGGTGTTATTATTTTTATTTATCTATTAATAACTAATTTATTTTAGCTGTTTTATATTTATTTAATATTTATTTATTGATTTATTTATTTATTTGATGTTATATTGTTTCTTTATTGTTAATTTTATTCTATTTATTATTTTAAGTGTTATTATTATTTTATTTAGTTATTAATAAATAATTTATTTTAGCTGTTTTATATATATATAGATATAGATATTAATGTTAATTTTATTTTTAGTACTTTTTGTTCTTTTTTAGCTTAGACTTTTTAACTAATTTTCCAACTAACCTAACATCCTTTTGACATTCTTTATGATTAGGTCTTTTATGTTACTTTCTTTTCTTTTAATTATTAATTATTTTATAAGTTTTAATAATATTATTTTATATATTTCTTAAGCCTTTAATTGCAGATTTTAAGGTTATTTATTTATTTAGTTAATTTTCTTTATTGTTAATTTTATTTATTATTTTATTCATTCATTTAATTCATTTATATTATTTATTTAGTATTAACTAATTTATTTTAACCAATTTATTTAATTTTATTTATTGATTTATTTATTTGTTTATTGACTTTTTATTTATTTATTTATTGGTTTATTATTACTTTTTTATTTATTTTAACTTTGACTTTTTAACTAATCTTTTATGGAACCTAACTTCCTTTTGATTTTCTTTATTAGGTCTTTTTTGTAACTACCTTTCCTTTTAATTATTAATTAATTTATGATTTTTAATAATATTTTTAAATATGATTAATTTTTATATATTACTTAAACCTTTAAATTATATTTTAAGGTCCCTTATTTAACTAAATTTCCTTCTATATTATGATTAGCTTTTAATTTTTAATAATATTTTTTAACTAAATAACCTTCAAAAATTTGTTTTATACTTTTTGGTCCTAATTCTTTCTTATTAAACTAATAAAATAATTTTGACCCCGGTCCTAGAGTCAAACTAGCCATTGGTCAAGTTAGTTGTTGGGTGCTCTGCTCAGATTATTTAACTTGCTTTGCTGGATCTGTTTCTTCAACTTGTCCTGACGATGAACCACACTAGTTGGTTCGAAACGCGTCGACAAATGATATTCCTTGTGATTTTCGCCGAAAAATCTCTCTAACTTGATATGGATCACAGAAGCCTGAACTCTATTATTGAATCCCTGCACGGGAAAGCCATTGCAACCAAAGTTCATCATTTTGAACGGGCTCGCTTGCAGGTTTCAAGGTTGAAATCAGATCTAGCTTTTCTTAAGCGTTGCAGAGACTCCTCCATCATTCCCATTTTTGCCCGGATTAAGCACCGCCTTCACACTCCACGAAACCATCAGGTTTTCCTTAAGGCGAGTTTGGCATTAATAAGGGCGGAAATCAGTCGGGTCCGAATTTCCTTGAGTCAGCTTTCTCGGGTTCTTTTAGATTTACATCTTGATCTTGGTAACTTAATTTCGGCCTCCCTTTGGGCCAGAATAGATGCCTGTTCAGCTTTGAAATCTCTTCGGTTAGAGGAGATTAGGAAGCAGAATCAAGCTTCTAAGTTTCTTAGGCTAGCTGGGAATTCAGAGTTTCGAGCCGCGGGAGCTGCTTCCCGGAGCCGAGTCTCATCTGGGCAAATCTCTGCGCTGAATGAGTGGTTATCTGGCCGCTCAGGTGGGATGTCTGGTCTCCCGTCTCTGGATTCCTCGGCTCGCTTTGATGGTGCAGATTCTGGCGCTTCAGATCTGCATTCATCTTTCGGGGGTTCTGTTTTACCGGGAGGGAGTTTGCAGGGTCTTCTCGACGCAGAGGAAGAAATGGTGTTGGCTTCTCAGGTGAACGTTTGTCCTGGTAACTGCGTTACGGGAAATCAGGCCCATCCTGTCGCCAGGGATCCAGAACGCATTCCTTCTCCAAGCGTAAATCGTTCTTTTGACAGCAGCCTTGGTGTGGCGCCAGCTTGCAGCATTTCTGATCCAGCTGCGGGCATCCAGGATTCCGATCCGTTGGTTTTTAGTCCACATTCTCCTTCAGATAGCTCTGGCTCCTCAGCGCTTAGGAGGTTATCAGTTGGAGATCTGGCTGACCGGCGTGATCTGGTTAGCGTGGGGTCGGGGAATTTGGTGTCGCTGAGACTTAACTCCTCGTCCCCATTACCCAGCAAGATCGGGTTCTCTGATGGCGGTGTGGCTGGACCCGTTTCCCGGTCCTCGTTCATGAATGAGGATCCCTCTGGTAATTCGGGTTTTGATAACAAGAATTTTAATTATAATAACTGTCACGTTAATTCGAATGACTTTATTAATATAAACGGTAAGGGTTTTGTTAATAAGAATTGTAATTTTCATAACAATCACGTTAGTTTGAATGACCATATTAATATAAACATGATTTTTAATAATAATAATTCTATTAATAATAACATTAATAATTATAATAATAATACTTATTTTAATAATAAATTAATTAATAACTGTATTAATTATAATAATAATAATAAAATGAACTATTATGATAACAATAATAATATGAATAATAATGACATTATTAGTGATAATAGTTATAACAATATTTATGGTATTAGTAATAATAATAATCTTAGTAATAATTATAACAATAATGATATTAATAATAACAATTGGATGGTCAAGAGTAACAAAAACATCTCTAACTCGAAAAATAATAAGAATAAGAGGACTCCTGGTATTAATAATTTTTCTTCTCTTTCTAGTAACAATGTCATAAATCTTTCCAGTTTCGTTTTTCCCCCTTCTGTTTTTAAAGTTCTAGGCAAGGGTTTAAATTTTGCCTTAGCCCCTAGAATAATCCCCGTGGAAGATATCATTTGTGATATTGAGTTTGGGATCAGAGGTTTACCTGAAAGGATCAAGGATACTATTAGGCAAGATTGTGCAGTTGCCTTGAGAAAGGCTAGGCCGCCTAAAAGTAACCTTAGCAAGGATGAATTTTTAGCTCTTAAATCCCTAAACCAGAACAAAGATATCATTGTTCTGAAGGCAGACAAGGGTGGTGCTGCCGTCATTCTTAACAAGGTTGATTACCGAAGCAAGATGTTGGACCATCTTCATAATAGTGGTAGCTACAAAAAGCTTCCCAAAAATCCTTTGAAGAAGGTTGCTAGAAATGTGGATTTAGCCATTAAATCCTTTAGCTCCTTAAGTTCCTTGCACCATAAGCTCATTGAGAGCAACCCTATTACTCCTAGGATCTATGGTCTACCCAAGATTCACAAAGAAGGAGCCCCCTTAAGGCCCATCGTCAACACCATTGGGGGTCCTACCTACCTTCTTGCGAAGTTTCTTACGTTAAAGCTTAAACCCTTGGTTGGTCGGACGGAGTCCTTCGTTAAAGACTCTGCTTCCTTTATTGATGAACTCAAGGACATTAAGCTTGATCCTGGGGACATTCTTGTTAGTTTTGATGTTGTCTCCCTGTTCACTTGCATCCCTATTAATGAAGCCATGGAGGTGATCAACCGCCTAACTGATCCGGACACGGCCAGGTTGGTTGAGATCTGTCTCACTTCCACCTTCTTCAGTTTTGAAGGGGAGTTCTTCGAGCAAACCTGTGGGGTTGCGATGGGCTCACCGCTTTCCCCTGTTGTTGCTAATCTGTTTATGGAAGATTTTGAGTCCAAGGCTCTTAGCTCTTCCCGACTCTTGCCTAAGCTGTGGAGAAGGTATGTGGATGACACCAATGTCATATGGCCTCATGGCCAGGATGAGCTTGACCTCTTCTTTGATCATCTCAATAATCAATCCTCAGCCATTCAGTTCACTAAGGAGCAGGAAGTTGATGGATGCCTTCCATTCCTGGATATTCTTATTTCTAAGAATAGTGATGGTTCCCTCGCCCATAGAGTTTTTCGAAAGAAAACTCATACGGAGCAGTATCTTCATGCCAGTTCCCACCATTTCCCGGCTCAAAAGATGGGTGTTCTCAATACCCTTGCTACTCGGGCCCTTAGGATCTCGGACAAAAAGAGCTTTGAGAATGAGAAATCCCATCTGCTTGATGTCTTTGTTGAGAATGGTTATAGTAGATACTTGGGTCAGAGGGCTTTCCTTAAAGCTTCCAAGAATTCTCTGACAAAAAGGGAACCGAAGGAGCGAATTCCAGGTGTCCATCTTCCGTATGTCCAGGGGACCACTGATAGAATTGGAAGGATTCTCAGGAAGCATAGTATCCCTGTGTCCTTTAGGCCCCTGAACACCATTCATATGTCCCTCATATCTGTAAAGGATCCTATTGACCCTAAGGATATGAAAGGTGTTTATATGATCCCTTGTTCATGTGGGACCCCCTATATTGGGGAGACTGGTCGCTCCATCAATCAAAGGATTAGCGAACACGCAGCGGACCTGAAGCATAGGCGAGCTAAGTCTTCCACTTTAGCTAAACATGCTGAGAAAACCAATCATCATGTTTGTATTGAGGAGGCCAGTGTTATTGCTAAGGTTTCGCATTTCCATCATCGTAAATTTAAGGAAGCGCTTGAGATTGAAAAAAGGCCAAGCAATCTCAATAGGGAGGATGGCTGGAAAATCAGTAGGTGTTGGGTCCCAGCACTCTCTTCCTAGTTGTTTTTCCGCCCTCCTCTTTGGGGTTTTTAGTATATTTTTTCTTTATTGTTAATTTTATTCTATTTATTATTTTAGGTGTTATTATTTTTATTTATCTATTAATAACTAATTTATTTTAGCTGTTTTATATTTATTTAATATTTATTTATTGATTTATTTATTTATTTGATGTTATATTGTTTCTTTATTGTTAATTTTATTCTATTTATTATTTTAAGTGTTATTATTATTTTATTTAGTTATTAATAAATAATTTATTTTAGCTGTTTTATATTTATTTAATATCTATATATATATATATATATATATATATATATATATATATATATATATATATATAATGTTAATTTTATTTTTAGTACTTTTTGTTCTTTTTTAGCTTAGACTTTTTAACTAATTTTCCAACTAACCTAACATCCTTTTGACATTCTTTATGATTAGGTCTTTTATGTTACTTTCTTTCCTTTTAATTATTAATTATTTTATAAGTTTTAATAATATTATTTTATATATTTCTTAAGCCTTTAATTGTAGATTTTAAGGTTATTTATTTATTTAGTTAATTTTCTTTATTGTTAATTTTATTTATTATTTTATTCATTCATTTAATTCATTTATATTATTTATTTAGTATTAACTAATTTATTTTAACCAATTTATTTAATTTTATTTATTGATTTATTTATTTGTTTATTGACTTTTTATTTATTTATTTATTGGTTTATTATACTTTTTTATTTATTTTAACTTTGACTTTTTAACTAATCTTCTATCGAACCTAACCTCCTTTCGATTTTCTTTATTATGTCTTTTTTGTAACTACCTTTCCTTTTAATTATTAATTAATTTATGATTTTTAATAATATTTTTAAATATGATTAATTTTTATATATTACTTAAACCTTTAAATTATATTTTAAAGTCCCTTATTTAACTAAATTTCCTTCTATATTATGATTAGCTTTTAATTTTTAATAATATTTTTTAACTAAATATCCTTCAAAAATTTGTTTTATACTTTTTGGTCCTAATTCTTTCTTATTAAACTAATAAAATAATTTTGACCCCGGTCCTAGAGTCAAACTAGCCATTGCTCAAGTTAGCTGTTGGGTGCTCTGCTAAGATTATTTAACTTGCTTTGCTGGATCTGTTTCTTCAACTTGTCCTGACGATGAACCACACTAGTTGGTTCGAAACGCGTCGACAAATGATATTCCTTGTGATTTTCACCGAAAAATCTCTCTAACTTCATATCCATGTGTTTAGGTTTTTATTTATCATTTTACACTTTATTATCTATCTTGGGGATTTTTAATTTTCGAACTTTATTTTGCTTTAAGCTTTTTATATATTCTATTTACACTTGTTTTCCTAGTTTTTGTTTGGGAACTAAAGCTCTTATTAGTTTTTGTTGGTTGGAAGTTTCAATCGGTTGTTGTTCTTGGTAGTTTTCCTTAATTGAAACTTTTATTGGTTGTTGCTCTTGCTGGTTTGGTTGTGTTATAGACATTTTTGTGCCTTACAGCATTGAGCATGAAATGTCCATAATCCAAGGGATCCAAAGTCCCTAAATGAGTTGTTCCTGCCCCTAAAGGAACAAGGTCAACCAATGACAGCTTCTCCCAGAAGTTCTCCACCAAAAACCACTCAGAAACAGTCAATTCAGGATCAATTCAGAAGCTCTTCTAGCTGCCTGCGTTGCAATGCACCCCAGTACACTAGCTAGGTGCGTTGCAACGCACCTAAATGCACTACCAGGGTGCGCTGAGCGGTAAATGACAAATGGAAAGCTCATTCAGCGAGGTGGAAAGACCATGGAAGCTTCCAGAATCTTCCTCAATGACACTTGCCTCAATGAATTCGACTAGTGATGAGTAAGAGGCTCTCAACCTCCAAGTGGAAGCAAGAACTGACAGAGAGAAGCCACAAGTCAAAACATAAGCTGACTCATTCTCTCTGCTTACATCTATATATGGATCTCTCACCCAGAGGTCCAGGAGGTTGGAATTTTGTACTTTGCAGAGAATTGCTGTTGGTTTGAGATTGAGATTAGTACATTGGGTGATTTATGCTTTGTTGGAGGAGAGGAAGGGATTCCTTTGCTGGGAGGTAGATGCTGGATCGGGACTCACTTGGTTGTATCTCCTCTTGGACTTTCTTATCATATCAATAAAACTATTTGAGTTTCTCCTATATGCTTGTATATCAATGATGCTTTGTTATATTTGCATGTTTAGTTTATATCTGATCCTAAACTAGTTATGAATGTAAATCTATGTCTTTTGTGTAGTTTTCCTCTCTTGTGATCTTGCAAGAACTTCGTGAAGCTGGACTAGTGAAGGAGCAAGCACCGGGAAGCGAACAAAGGAGAGAGCGATTGGATCGACAAACTAGCGGAAGACACCGGTTAGTTACGTCCTTCTTCTCCATTTACATTTCATAAAGAAGAATACGACAATAGTTTTCCTTGTTTGTTGCTAAGGCACTATCACACCTTAGAGTGGGATAGGGGCATTCCGAATTGGATACTTTTCCCAACAACAAATTGGCGACTCCGTTGGGGATCGTATCTTATTAGTTTATTTGTGTTTCTATTGTTGTTCATCTCATAAACTCAGGAGTGCCGAATCGAACTGCATTTGCCATTTTCAAATGCAAAGTAGAGATCTGCTACTCTAGTCCATTCGCTGGGCCTGTTTATGATCTGAACAGCTAATCCACAAGTGCTCTAACAACCCTTTGTGATAGATCTTAGTCCTCCTTTAAATCATCCCTCTAATTGTACCTAATTGATAGCTTTTATCCGGCCAAAAACCGTAGATTAAACTGCAAACCGTGACCCAGAACCGAGAAACAATTCTCGTTTCTGCTTCAGCGCAGACTCTGTGAAGAGGTTCTGCATTTCAACGCAGGTCCCGTGAAGGCTACCTGCACTGAAGTTCTGTTTCTCTATGCTGGGGGTGCGCTGATCAGCCTTTGCCTTGTGCAGCTGTGGTTCCCTGCTTCCTTTTGCTCAGTTTTATCTATGTTTTTTGCAGCCTGTTATCAGTGTGTGTACCTATCTGAAACCCCTTTTCTTTGCCTCAATTTCGCCTTAGTTGTATAAAGAAACTGTATTTGTTCTTTGTGTATTTGTTACATCATTTGCAGTTTCCCATTACAAAAGTAAACTAGTCATACTGTCGCCCTTAGATCTAGACCTGTCATAAGTGTCGTTTTGATCTTAGGAGTGAGTTTGTTTGCTGTTCACAGTTGATTACGCTTTTACTTTTGTCTTTTGGTTTGAATTTATGCATTTCTAGTGTCGAAACAAGTATTTACTTCAAAGTCATAAAGTGTCGTAATCGTCTTTTTGATTTCGAAGGAAACTTGTTTGTGTTTTTCACTTGAAATCGAATTCAAATTTGTACAACAGCTTTCTTTTTAGGCATCAATATTAAGAAAGTGAAAAACAAATACATGCATATGTGCATTTGCATTTTGACAGTTTGTATGATTTGATTTAGGAAAAGTGCATTTACAGTGTGCTCTATGCTCTTTGAGAAAAGATTGTGTCTTTCTTTTCCCCTTGTAGCTAGGATTTTCATTGTTGAAAAGATATAAAAGCTTGCTTATCATCTTCAAACTGCATTTAGGAATTGTATCATACATCTCGTGGTGATCCAAAAAGGCAAACTTCTGAGAAAGATCAACCTAAAATAAATTGAATGAACTTAACAACGCTTTGTAACTTAACGCACAACATAGAGGTCTAGGCTAAAGACGTGTTCCGGCGTCGTAAAACCTGGTCACTGGTCGCCTCACTGATGGTTGGGTGATTCCTCCTGAGAGACGATAAGTGCCAGTACGGATTGTGCTCCCACGTACCGTCGAGTATATATTGGGAGACCCCTATAGGCATAAAACCTTTATCCATAGGAAGCCGTGTCGGCCGCCCTACTGATCGCAATGCACTGAACACAGCATTCGGGAAGATTGATCGCCCGTACCTTAAAAAGTATTCTGCGGTTTTGCGAAAAGTTTGGCACACCCTCTACCTAGAACTCCAGAGCAGTCCCTTTCGTTCCTTTTCGGACTCCTTAACGGAAAAGGTCCATCTGAGCACTTGTCACTTCAGGCTTATTAAAAATCGAAGGAGACTAGAGTCATCTTTTGTTTTTTCTCGACTCTTAAAAATTGAAAAAACAAGTTGTGTCAAAGCGTCTAAAATTTATTTTAAACGGAATAATCATCACCTTTCCCTCGTTGATCTTCGAAGTTAGTCTCTCTTCATCACAAGTTCTTGTAGAATCGCTAGGAAATCTTTTGGATAGACTAGATATGTCTGAACAACCATCGACATCTAGGACTGTGTCATCCGACACAGCAGCAGTAGAACCTCCTGCTACTACTCCAACAATGTTCGCCGGTATACCATCTGTCCCGGCAAGTTATCAACAACAAGCCGGAGTCCAATCAGGGACGACGACATGGTTAGTTCCTATTTCTTCATCCGGATTATCATCTGGTATTTCTTATGTTGAAACTCAACAAATTGATCCAATGTGTCTTCAAAGGCCAATCTACCCTTTAAGTACTGGATTTCCACCATATGGAGGGCAGTATGCCTTTTCATTGTTCCCTCCCGGAGAACAACCATATGGGAGTTTACAACAAAGTTCAGGTCAAACTGGAATTACATCCAGCGGTTGGGTACCAATACTGCCTCAGCAACCAAGGGTTGCATATTCAATGCAACCAGTCCACCCTGTGTCAAATATTCCCACTATACCTGGTATGGTGATTGCGTCGCAAGTACAAGCGCTACCTGTTGTATGTCAACCCCAAGTTTCTCAGGTTGCAATACAACAACCTCTTGTCTCGACAACTCAATCCCAACCTCAGGTTAGTGCCTCCTTATCTGGAGCGACTTAGGCTCAAACAAGTACTATGATTCCTCATCTTGGTCAATCATCCAGTATTGGACAACAGCAAATGGTCCAACAACCAGGGCTGGTTCAATCTCAACAACCGTAATTCCAGCAATCATATCAAGGGCCTGAGCAACAAGTCTTTGTAAGTAATGGGCAACTACATTTCCAAAGCGATTATCAACAACCATACTATAATGGTTATGCCCATCAATCTTGTCAAAGTTGCCAGCATCAAATACATTATGCTGGTATGCAAATACCCACTGCTCAGGCAATTCCATCTTATCCTGGGTATGCTTCGCCTAACCTGAATCAACAGTTGCCCTTTGTAGCAACTCTAGAATTACCAGATCTAAACCGGCTGACGAATGATCCAATTGCTTATGCCGCTTGGTAGCCAGCGATTCCGCATAAACTTCCATCAGATACTCCTAAATTTAATGGAAATCCAGGAGAAGACCCATCGAATCACGTGATGACATTTCATCTATGGTGTTCATCAAACACCCTAAACGATGATTCGATAAGGCTTCGCCTTTTTCAGAGGACGTTAACGGGTCCAGCGGCAAAATGGTATATTGAATTTCCTAGAGCTTCGTTCGACAATTTCAGTACCTTAGCCATGACTTTTTTAACCCATTTTCAATTACCGATAAGGTATGAAACGGGAATGGAAATCCTAACCAACTTCAAATAGACAACGGCCACTCACATATCTGATCATATACATGAGTGGCAACGACGTCGTAGGATGGTAAAAACGTACGTTCCCGATCAGTTATTAGCTGAATGGTTTATCAAGTCGTTACTTCCTGCCATAACGGAAGATGTGGCAAAGGGGGGAGTCGTAACGGAAGAGCAAGTTATCGCTCATGCGCAATATCTAGACTTGGTCTATACTCAGTCTGGCACGCTCTACGACAAAATACCTGACGCCCCTAGACCGGAGTTCTCAATTCCTCCTCCTCCTAAATCAAACAATGACTCTCATGCTGGCGATGGCGTGATTGGCACGACAAACACGAAATCGACAAAGGCTACGTCGAAGAAGGCCTGTAAGATTTCTAGTCAAAATGCAAATGAGGAACTTCTTGCCTCCGAAGTAAATGCCGTGTCGACTGACAAGGGCGAACAACTGAAGCAACTATGGGGCAAGAAGAAAAAGAAAGGGAGAAAAAGGAAACCCCCTGCAGGGTGTCATATATGCGATGAGGATCATTGGACAAAAGAATGTCCATACAAAGCTGAGCTTAAGAGATTCTGTAAGAGTTCAAAAACCTCAGCAGTATTGACTGATCCGTTTCCAAACCCGGGAACCAAACTGGTTGCTAATCAAAATTCTTCTCGATCCCAAGTGCTTATGTTGTCTATATCAAAGTAGCAAAATGATGCTTTGGCAAGGAATAAAGACTACAGGAATCCACAGGTGTCGAATAACAAGGCTAATGAACAACCTAGTAGTTCGACAACAACTTTGACCAAAGTTGTGCCACCCATTATTCCTAAACAAATGATAAAGTCGCCAAAGGGAGTAGTGCACAAATCGACATTTAATCCTCGTGCAAACATAGCACAGAATTATAATATAATAGAGGACCTGGCCCAATCGCCGTCCGCTATGTCGACACTTGAGGTACCGCAAAATTGCCTCTCCCAAGAGCAAGCTTTATTATCAGCAATAGGTGGGATTGACCCAATGGATTCCAATCTTGTGACCTTTGATCATAAAGGATATGACCCTCAATTACCAACTCAACTAGCTTTCCTTATTCAAGTGAAAGCCCTCAACAAAACTGTTCATCGAACAATTATTGATGAGGGGGCATCTACATGCATTATGTCGATGAGTTGCTGTAAAACTTTAGGATCTCCAACCTTGTCACGATCTTCGACGACATTAAAAGCATTCGACGGAAGGACATATACCCCATATGGTATCCTAAGTAACTTGAAAGTTGAACTAGGAGGGAAAACAGTAGGAATTGATGTTGAAGTAATCGACGGAAACCTTGATTACAACATCCTACTGGGAAGGCCCTGGATATATGCCATGGCCGTAGTTGTGTCGACCTACTTCAGGAATATTGCATTTCCCTTCCAAGGAGGAATTACAATCGTTGACCAACAAACTTTTCTCCCCAACAGTTCACAAGTTACGGGAAGCATTCCAATGATCCATGGAAGCAATCATTCGCTCCAAAATATTGGAGTAGGTCTCCTAAAAGACCCTGCCTTAATGGGTACTTTTGCCCTACCGCCTCCGAGTAATCTGGCGGAAGTGGCCACAGTGGAATATGAAACCTTCTATATCTAATGGATTTGGACTCCGAGGATGGTTCTTATCTCGTGTCAACCTCATTAAAAAATGAAACAAGGAGTCATGAGGATAGTTCTTTTACTATGTCAACCTCATTAAAAAATGAAACAAATCCCCTTTTCAAATCTCAAAGGTAAACCTTCATTCCAACCACCGAGTTGAATGCAATGAAGCTTGGGGGGCATGCACCTCGATTTGCGTTATTATGCTGGGGGCATGCAAGCTTATCATCGAGAAGTTTTAGCACATAGTTCATGCTCGTTAAAAAATAAACATAAGACCGAGCAGTGTTTTTCCGCGTTTAAGCTCGTTAAAAAATGAACTACCCTCCGGTAAATAACCACCGTGAATGTAACATTATCAGCCATTAAAGCCTTGGTCGTGTTTGCACCGTCACCTCCACTTTTCCATTGGTCGATCATTCACCTCCATTTGATTGTTTACCCATTTTGAGGAATAGCTGCGAAGAGTGATTTCACTAGCCATCCTTGTGACACTGCCGTGATTGGAAAATTCCAACCCTTACCAGGAATCAGCTGCTACCCATCTTATCACTCGTTCCTCAAAAGACGAGTCTTCTTTAAGCTCTTTTCATCTGACTCGTAAAATATGAAAAGATTGCCGAGTTTTGGCCTTCCAGCTCGTTAAAGCGACCGGAAGTGCTATCCCTCCTCTAGATTTTAATCTTTTTGGACCTGAGGGATTATTGCACAAAAAGATCGAGCGCTTGTTTTGTTCGACTCGTTGAAACTATCGAAAATTCATCCCTTCTATATTGTTTTATACTTTTTCGGACTTAAGGGATTAGATGACGAAAAAGGAACTTTGGAGTTATCTTTACGTACCTTTTCAGACTCTCTAAAAATGAAAAGGACCGAGTTATCTTTGTCGTTAAACTCGTTAAAAACATTAATAGCGACAAACTTGTCTTTAGACGAGAACGAGTTTCACTATCGCTAGGCTCGTTAAAACATAGCGATGGGTTTGCCCGAAGGGCAAATTATAGAACAAGCATATGTTATCCTCCTCAAGCTTGACAAAAATAAAGAGGTACTGGTCAGCAATGACTGGGGAAAAATTGGGAAGAAACTCAAAGAACTTTTATTGGTAGCAAGTCGCTCTTGAACATGACACTTCCACTCCGTGCCTGAGTCGGGTTGGGTTGTTTCATTCACCGGTCACATCACCATGGTCTCGCCATACCATCCATCTTTGGGGTAAATGCTACCAATCCATCACACAAGTGTCGCCGATATGTTCAAGAGAAGTCATCCAGAGAAGTCAACCGTGTCCCATCCACTACCATACATTATCCTTCATTCTTTCATGACCGCCACCCTGAACCATATATCACCAGATCGTTTTCACCTCCATAAAAATCATTTGCTCCGTTCCGTGTCACTGATGTGGGATACATTAAGGCCCTCCTTTGACGGATCGCTTCTTGTCGACATCAGCTCATTATCCAAGAAGTTGATCTAGGAACACCCCCCTTCAGTACTTTGGAGCTTGCATGGCTCAATGGCAAGTTTCTCACTTCCGGCGACAGGTATACATCAATGACCTTCGACCGAAAGATTTTGCGTGGTGTTCGACGCCAAGTCCTTTATTCACACCACGTGAATTGTACTGCAGTACCTTGAGGGTCATTATCATTATCGGTGATTCCTCTCGCGCTTGTTAACAGTTTACATCATTGACTGGTAATCAAGCGATGTCTTTCCATGTTCGACTTTAGAACATTTCTCACATGGATCGACTTGTACTTAGAGTGAAGATCGGACGAGATTGAAGACCCCGGATCTAGTTTCATCCATCCGGGCTGCGATATATATTCAGGAAAAATAAAGACATTGACATGTACTGCCTTGCAGCACAGATAATCATCCTACTAAAAGGATGATGATTTCATCAAAATCATCAGTCTACCATCAGACGATTGTCTGTTCTATGTACAGAAAAATGAATTTATAAAGCTGAGCATGGGAATGCCCGCCTCAGCTAGATCACGAAAACAGTATGAAAAATAATGTATTGTATTGTATCTTATCACAGGTCTCCTCCTAGCATCGGAAGAACTTCGGATCCTCCTAATAAAGCATTTCACCCGATAAACGGCCTCATACTTTAGGGGGCAACTGTTATAGACATTTTTGTGCCTTACAGCATTGAGCATGAAATGTCCATAATCCAAGGGATCCAAAGTCCCTAAATGAGTTGTTCCTGCCCCTAAAGGAACAAGGTCAACCAATGACAGCTTCTCCCAGAAGTTCTCCACCAAAAACCACTCAGAAACAGTCAATTCAGGATCAATTCAGAAGCTCTTCTAGCTGCCTGCGTTGCAATGCACCCCAGTACACTAGCTAGGTGCATTGCAACGCACCTGAATGCACTACCAGGGTGCGCTGAGCGGGAAATGACAAATGGCAAGCTCATTCAACGAGGTGGAAAGACCATGGAAGCTTCCAGAATCTTCCTCAATGACACTTGCCTCAATGAATTCGACTAGTGATGAGTAAGAGGCTCTCAACCTCCAAGTGGAAGCAAGAACTGACAGAGAGAAGCCACAAGTCAAAACATAAGCTGACTCATCCTCTCTGCTTACATCTATATATGGATCTCTCACCCAGAGGTCCAGGAGGCTGGAATTTTGTACTTTGCAGAGAATTGCTGTTGGTTTGAGATTGAGATTAGTACATTGGGTGATTTATGCTTTGTTGGAGGAGAGGAAGGGATTCCTTTGCTAGGAGGTAGATGCTGGATCGGGACTCACTTGGTTGTATCTCCTCTTGGACTTTCTTATCATATCAATAAAACTATTTGAGTTTCTCCTATATGCTTGTATATCAATGATGCTTTGTTATATTTGCATGTTTAGTTTATATCTGATCCTAAACTAGTTATGAATGTAAATCTATGTCTTTTGTGTAGTTTTCCTCTCTTGTGATCTTGCAGGAACTTGGTGAAGCTGGACCAGTGAAGGAGCAAGCAGCGGGAAGCGAACAAAGGAGAGAGCGATTGGATCGACAAACTAGCGGAAGACACCGGTTAGTTACATCCTTCTTCTCCATTTACATTTCATAAAGAAGAATACGACAATAGTTTTCCTTGTTTGTTGCTAAGGCACTATCACACCTTAGAGTGGGATAGGGGCATTCCGAATTGGATACTTTTCCCAACAACAGGTTGTTGCTCTTGTTGGTTTCTTTCGCTGGAACTTATGTTGGTTGTTTCTCTTGTTGGTTTTCCTTGGCTGAAACTTCTACTTGTTGTTGCTCTTGATTGAAAATTTCTTCTAGTTGTTTCCTTGGTCAGAAATTTATTTTGCTTGTTTTATTTTAGAAGTATAGGATTCCTTGCAGTGTTACACATTGGTTGTATTGTTGTAGGTATCTTTTACAACTCTCACAACTTTGGACTCTTAACTCAGTCTAACACTGATCATGTAGTGTTCTTACCATGATAAACCTATCTTGAAGATGATTCATCCATTTTCATCATGATCTAGTGGTTGCATGTTTTACATGTACAAATTCCTCATCCTTTCATGCTCTTCCAATGTTAGCATTATCTAAAAGATACTCCCCTTTTGTTAAGGGAGCAACTTCTTTTAGGTGTTGAGTTTTGTTAGAGACCCTTCATTGGGTATCCTGCAAAGTTTTTGTTGGATGCCCTTATTAAACCTTTTGTGTGTTTTATTTTTCTTTTATTCAACTAATCCAAATTGTGGTCAATATCAATTGTTATATTATAAAATATCTCCACCACTTTTATCCATTTCACCCTTACGATGTTGCATTAAGTTCCTTCTGAAGAAAACACCTCAAAAATGCAAATAAGAAAGTTTGATAAAACACATCCCAAAAAGGGAAGAGCGTTAGAGGATAAATCAAATGGGCGAAAGTTAGGTAGAGTCAAATAAGATCCAAGTAAGAGGGCAAATAACACTAGTATAGTAGATTATAAAAAGACCGTTATGATGTTTCATATAAATGAGAGGTGATTGCATATACACTTAGTAATTTATTTGAATGTACGCATGTGTGAATGTTCATTGCAAAAATGGAAATTGTGAGACTAATATCTTGCAAGATGTATTCCAAAGAAGTTGGTGATTGGGGAACACAATGGTCCTAATTATGTCATTTGGTATAAAAAACAAGGTTTTAGTTCCGAGAGAGAGATAATTGATCCAAGAAGTATGTCCAAAAGAAAAGAAAAATTTGTGTGAGGGAAGAAATTACAGAAAGAGAAGGGAAAATGATGGTAAAAAAGGATTGAAAGTTCTAAGAATATATCTAGGAGAGTTAGAAAGTACAAAACAAACTAATGGAACATAAGCAAGTGAATCTAATCTAAAAGGATAGGTATAAGAGGAAGTGAAAGAGAAGATCATAGGATTGTTGCAGCAAAATAAACTAATGAATCAACTCATACAAGTTTGAGACATATCTTTGAATTGGTATGTATACTGAAATTCTGTTGTAAACACCTATACGTTGTATGTGAGAAAGAAAATTCAAAACTTGCTTTCTTACCCCTTTTGGTGGGTATGATTCTAGATTATTATTACTCTTCATTAACATAGACTAGTAATTGTTGAAAACTATTCTATCTCCATTGGTTGCATTTAAATTCTTTGATCTGGAAATATTAATGCAAGATTTCTTTGGCTTGAACATTGAAGGTACATATTATTTTCTACTTTTGTGCTTGTTCCATAGTATATCTTAAATAAAATGACGTTATTACAAAAGTATATTATTTCTTAGAAAGATATGTCATTATTCTACTTAGTTGTATGAGCTTTGGAGGTAGTGTCTTGTTGTGTTGCTTGTCATTGTTAGACAAGAGATATATATCCTAGGTGGAGCTATTATATTACGATTGTATTGAGTGCATCTATTTCACATTGGAGTGAATTATTTTAACCTAGTTGAAGATTGACCAATAGGACATAAGTTAGCTTTTGTCAATGGATTCTATTCAGGATTGAAGTTTTCTTTTTACCTCTTTATTGAAACCTATGGATATTTGATAGGAACTTAACGCAGAGAAAAAGATAAGGTTGAAGATTGTCTCCCAATAAGAAATGATTGTTGAATTGGACAAATTGGTTTCTTGACTTTGACATGGGATTGATGGGAAGGATGAGAGAATTTGGAGGTTGCGGCACCATAAGGTAAACCTTGTTGCAAATGAACTGTAGACATCTACCTTGGAGAATTTTGATGGAGCTACAAAGATCGTTATCATAGAAAGACCTTCAGAATGTGTATTTAAGAACCTCATAGAAGAATTTGGGAATAAGATAGATCTACATGACGATTTGAGGGAGAATGGTAAAGTCCTCATACTATAATTATTATATTTGAGGATAAAATTTATTGGTTAAATAAATTCGATTTCCAATTGGAGATTGAAGCTATATTGTAGTAGTTCTATGTTGATGAACTTCATGAGCAAGCCACTCCCCTCTAGGTAGATAATGCTGAGTTGTTTGATGATACTAACATTGAATAAAAGATATAATATTGTATTGTTGTAGTTGGTTGAGAAAAATAAGACTATTTAGAGATTGCAAGGCTACACATAAGACCTTGAGAATGAATTCGATTGTATGTTTTGGCAGAGAAATCTAATGTTGAGAAGATCAATAATGTGTTTGAAATTCCATCTTAACCTACTTCAATTAATTTTCTAAAAAATGCATTCAATGATATTTCTTGTAGTCTTTTTTATTGTAAGGAGGACAATATTGACGGCATGGCCCTTCCTCATACTTTCTTGGCTACTAATAATAATATTTATCATATATTTGAGAAAAATATACAGGGATTGGGCATGGGTTGTTGAGTAAGATGGGATATATTAATTTAAACTTGGAAAGAGTGGACAGGGTATCATTGTTCCAATTTTTCTTGAGTTGAGATCAATTAGAGTTGGCATTAGATATGATGGGAACAAGAGAATGCACATGGCCACTGATCCGAATTTAAACAGGATGCAACAAATTACAGAGATAACCATAAACATAGAGATGTAGTGGAAATAATAATTCATTTCATTAATGTAAAATACTAAAATATGCTTACAAATAGAAATGGAAATAAACCAGCTAGGGCGATGGTAGCTTATCTCTGAGAAGAGATGTGGCGACTACGTGCCTCTGAATTGTGTTACAATGAGGCTCGAAGGCCTATTTATTGTTGAGAAACAATGGAAAACCCTTAACATCCAAAAAACTAACCCTAGAAGATGAAACGCTAAACTCTGGGCCCCGTTTTGGGTAAATTGGTACATCAACTTCCCGGGGTCGTAACTTTGGCATATGATCTCCATTTGACGTGCACAACATCTTGTTAGAAAGATCTATCCGAGAACTACAACTTTGGGAGGAGCAACATCAGTTTATGGAGCCATGACCCATGCTACTCCCAGTTTTCCCCAAAAAAACGTCGTTTAGGGCCTCAAAACGGCTCCAGAAGTTCAAGACCTGAAAACTGCTAAAAATAGTAAATTGTGTTATAATTAAGGAAACTGAAAAGCTGAGAGAAAAAATGGTGGGGGTCCAAGTGGACTTGGAAAGTGGCCACCAATATCCACTTGGATCATTCCTCCCCCCTTAGGAAGCAATGGTCCCCATTGCGTTGAGTTCCTCCATGAGATGAGGAAACTTTTGCTGAACTTGGTCCCCGGTGAGCCACTTGCCCTAGTAAAGGAGTTGGCCTGCTTTGACAACTTGATATAGTTTAATATTCTGTTGGCGAGTGTGCTTGATCTGTGTGTCCATGATCCGATCAGTTGCAGCTTGTTCCATGCAATCTGTATTTAATTCTGTGGGTGCGAGCTATTTTGCAATGTCATATGTGTCTAGTAATGGTGGAAAGTATGGCCGAAGGTAGTCCACATTGAACACTGGGTGTAGGCCAAGGAATGGGGGAATGCTGAGCTCAAATGCATTGTCTCCCACAGCCTTGGTAATGGTGTAAGGACCATATCGGAGTGGTTGCAGTTTCCAATAGGCTTCGGTAAGGCATCCCTTTTTGCAAATGCAACTAGACTTTGTCGCCCACCTGAAACTTGTGTGGCACCCGATGTTGATCATGTCGCTGCTTGTACTTGGCATTTGATTTCTCTAGAATGTCATGGAACTGCTGGCGAATATGTTGGATGTGCTCAATGAAGCTGGTTGCCTTATCTATTTTAGACTGGACAGGAGCCTAATCTCCGTGAGTAGGTGCAAATGGCATGGCCACATCAATGGGACATAGTGGCTGGAATTCCAATCCCACCTAAAAAGGGTTGTGGCCAGTCGAGCTATGAAGAGCTCGGCTGTAGTTGTGTTGAGCATAGGGGAGGCTCTCGTCCCATGTGCATGGATGCTTTGAGTTGTGCATGTACAAAATGTATACAATCATCTTGTTGACAACCTCTGTCTGGCCATCAGTTTGAGGATGGAAGGCTATGGACTTCATGAGTTTGGTGTCAAGCATCGACCAAAGACCGGACCAAAATGTAATGAGGAACCGACTATCCCGATCTGAGATGATAGACTATGGGATCCCAAAGTGCACCCACACTTGTTCATAGAAGAGTTTAGCAGTGGCTTCTGCTGTGATATTCTTCTTGCAAGCAGCCATAATGACCACCTTTGAGAACCTGTCGATGACCACAAAAACACAATCGTTTCCATGCTTAGTGGAAGGAAGGCTTGACATGTAATCCATGGAGATGGATTCCCAAGGTCGACTAGGGGTAGGTAGCGGGGTACAAAGGCCTTGCTTCTTGATGGTCAGTTTGGCAATGCCGCAGGCAGTGCATGATCTGATGTACTTCTCGACATCCTGTTGAAGATTCAGCCAATAGAAATACTTTTTCAGTACTGCCACCATTTTCTCAACCCCGAAATGCCCAGCAGCCTAACTGTATTGTGCTTCCCAAATCATCTTGGCACGCTCGCTTTAAGGAACACAGAGGTGACCCAGGTGGCATAACAAGGCATCCTGGAGGTGGAAATCTGGAACATGTCGACCCTCCAAGAGTGTCTGGTATGTGTGGCCAAATTCTGGGTTGCTTTTGTAGAGAAGTGGCCAATCAGAAGTCTTGTGCCCACAAGAGTTGATCACGGTGGTTAACACCATGATCGGTGGTCAACTGAGGCAATCTACAACATTATTGGTGTTGCCCTTCTTATACTTGATATTTAAATGGAACTGTTGCAAGTATGTAGACCATTTCTAATGGCGATCATTATGCAATTTCCCTTAGGTCTGTATGAACTGTAGGGGTCAGTGGTCTGTGTGGATGACTGTTTCCTTCCCCAAAATGTAATGCTTCCATTGTTGGCAGGCCTGCACAATGGAATACATCTCTTTGTCATAAGTGGGATTCTTCCGGACTGTGTCTGAAAGTGTCTCACTGTGATATGCCACTGGATGCCCCTGTTGAGTAAGGACTGCCCCAATAGCATAGTCAGAGACATCTGATAACACGAGAATTGGTGCCATGCAGATGCGATATTTCAACTCTGTGAATGCCTTCTGTTGAGATTCAAACCAAAAGAATTTTGCTTTCGCTCCTCCCTTGGTGACTTGACTCAAGAGCCAAGTGATATGAGAAAATCCTAGCACGAACCTGCGGTAGAAGTTGGCAAGACCTAGAAAGCTACGGAGCTCTGTCAGAGTGGTTGGAGATGGCCAATCTCGAATGACTTGGATCTTAGCTAGATTCACATGCACCCCCTGTTCATCAATAATGTATCCCAGATATTGAACCTGGGTCATGCCAAAAGTGCATTTTTCCAAATTGGCACATAGCTTGTGTTGTCGTAATGTTTGGAAAACCTGTCGGATGTGGTGGAGGTGCTCTTCCCAACTCTGGCTAAAGATCAGGATGACATCCAAGTATACCATTACAAATGAGTTGGTGAATGGTCGCAAGATGTCATCCATTAGCCTCATGAAGGTTGCAGGAGCATTCGTCAATCCTAAAGGCATAACCAACCATTCCAAAAGGCCCTACTTGGCTTTGAAGGTAGTCTTCCACACATTGTAGGGTTCGATTGTTACCTAGTGATATCCTAACTTCAGGTTGATATTGCTGAAATATTTTCCCCCCTTTAGTTGGTCCAGGAGGTCATCAATCTGTGGGATCAGGTACCTATTACGGACAATGATCTTGTTCAGCGCCCGATAGTCAATACAGAGTCTCCAAGTCCCATCCTTCTTCTATACCAACACGATCGGGCTCCCACAGGGTGATGAACTGGAACGGATGTGACCTCTCTGTAACAGCTCTTGAATCTACCTCTTGATTTCATCGTTCTCCGGAACGGAGCGTCGATAGATTGGTGCATTGGGCAGTGGCGCACCCGGGGTCAGATCGATGGAGTGTTTGACCTGACAGCGTAGAGGAACCCCTGTGGGGGAGGTGAAGATGTCCTCATACTCCTCCATGACCTTGTCCATATGTAGTTGTCATGCAGAGGGGCCTTGTTTGGAGGTCGTGGCCATTGTATTCTTCTTTCCTTGAGGGCGTATCATTAGGAAAACAAATTTCCCAGTTTTGGAAATGAGCATACTACATTGTTTTGCAGTAATCAAAGAGATGGCGGTAGGCGGTGCTACCTCCGGTATCCTGTACAACTTATTTCCCAATGTAACAATAACAGCACAGGGCCTTGATTCTTACACAACATTTCACTTCCACAAGTATGGTTGTCCTAATAATACATCAAAAACTTCAAGGGGAGAAATGTCACACAATACCTCATCCGTGAAGGGCTTGATGTTGTATGGAAGGTGACACCACTGGCTCACGCGAAGATCCCTTCCTTGGTGAAGCCACCCGATGGTGTACGGTTGTGGATGTGTTGTGGTCGGTAAGCCCAACTGCCTCACGACCTCTGCTGAAATGAGGTTCTTTTGGCTCCCGTTGTCGACAATGAATTGTAGCGAGGAGCCCTTTACCCACATCTGGGAGTGGAAGAGACGCTCCTCCTCCTCTGGATCTTCGGGTTCCTCCTTCTGTATCTTCATGGTGGCAACGGTGGCGTTGGGCTCCGCATCAATAATCTACTTCCCTTTGTCACTCCCCTTTTTGGGTTCTGACTCAGAGTCGGAACATGCATCTGATTCTAAAACCTTTAGCTCGGCCACCAGTGACTGCTTGGCCAGACACTCACTTGTGTTGTGACTGGAGCTCTTATGGAACTCACATCACTTTCCCATGTCCTTTTTCGGCTTCACGGCACTATTTTTTCTTGCAGTTTTGGCGGGTTGTCTTCAACCGTTCTGCCTTGGCTTTGTCCTTTGTTTTGTGGTTTGAGGGCACCATTCCCTTGCTTCGAATTTGCAGATCAAAGTCTCGCTTCTCCTGTTTAAACTTTTGCTCAACCTTGATGGCATATCGGTATGCCGTGCTAAGTGAAGGGATGTTCAAGAATTCTATTTCTTCCTGGATGTACTTGTGCAGGTAGCCGCAATATTTGAGTACCAAATGCTACTCTCAATATTTGATACCCAACTTTGTGCGAAGGGTATGGAAAATATTGGTAAACTTCGGCACATCTTGGTCCCTTCCTTACCACAGTGTGGTCCACTTTATGTATTGATCCTCATAGCTTCCAACAAGGTAGTACTGCTCCTTGATGGCAATACCGAAATGAATCCCAAGTGGGTGCAGCTGAAAATAGTGAGCCTGTACTTTCATCCTTCAGCTTGTAGTAGGTTTCCCACCAGTCCTTGACGTGGGAGGCTGCTTTGAGAAGAGCAAAAATAATCTTTTCCCGACTGGAAAGATCATGAACAAAAAAATAACCCTCTAATAGATTTAACCATTTATCTATGCCATTTGCATCTATTTGACCCTCGAAGATGGGGATTTCCAAATTAACTTGTACCTTAAAGGGCGTGGTGTTTCCAAAGGAGCTGCTGGAAGCTGATGCGTCGCCTCTGGGTAGCCGCTGAAGGATCTGGGCAAAGATGTCCATCATCACGTTCCTTTGTCGCTTGAGGGCTTCTTCAAGGAAGATTTTGATAGGATCTCCTGCACCCCATATTTCTTTTCATCTGCCATGGGAGGTTGTCGAGATTTGCGAGGCTGGTCTTGCAAAGGTTCAACCAATTCAAGCCCTAACTCCTTATATCCCGACCTCGTTGAGGACGTGCAAAGAAAAACAGAGAAAAAAAGCAGACCAATCTAATACTACTGATCCGATTTTAAACAAGAACGCAACAAATTATAGAGATAACCATAAACATAGAGATGTAGTGGAAATAATACTTCATTTCATTAATGTAAAATACTGAAATATGCTTACAAACAAAAATGGAAATAAACCAGCTAGGGCAATGATAGCTTATCTCTGAGAAGAGATGTGCGGCTACATGCCTCTGAACTGTGTTACAATGAGGCGCAAAGGCCTATTTATCGTTGAGAAACAATGGAAAACCCTTAACATCCAAAAACCTAACCCTAGAAGATGAAACGCCAAACTGTGGGCCTCGTTTGGGTAAATTGGTACATCAACTTCCTGGGGTCGTAACTTTTGCATATGATCTTCGTTTGACGTGCACAATATCTCGTTAGAAAGATCTATCGGAGAACTACAATTTTAGGAAGATAAACATCGATCCATGGACCCATGTTGCTCCAAATTTTCCCAAAAAACATCGTTTAGGGCCTCAAAACGGCTCTCGAAGTTCAAGGCCCAAAAACTGCTAAAAATAGTAAATTGTGCTACAATTAAGGAAACTGAAAAGCTGAGAGAAACAATGGTAGCGGTCCAAGTGGACATGGCAAGTGGCCATCAATATCCACCTGGATCAGCGACATAATCTTAATGAGAAAACAAACTATGAAATTGGCACATGATATACATGGTAAAACCCTCAAGGGAAAATTTCCATGGAATAAATAGGAAATTCTCAATTATTTCTTTCAAAATTCTTCTTCTTATACAATGAGGACCTAGGGATTTTATTTATAGACAAATTATTTCAAGCATACTACATGAAAACTACACATTTCTTACTAGTTCACCAAGTCAATAACTCAGAGATTTTCCAAGTTAAAATTACCTAAACTTGTGATTTATCCATGCAAGGGATACTAAAATTTATTTATTATGCATAATTAAATTATTTATATGTGCACAATTAATTAAATATCAATTAATATTGTGAATGTAATTATGCACCAACCTTGCCCCCCCATCCCCTATATGCTTGACTTGGAGCTGATAGGAAGGAAGGAGGATGTACATGCTACTTGCCTACTAATACAACCTCCTTAACTCATAGCAAGGATAAAAAATGAGGGAACCTAGCTCTAGTGATTGGCTTCATGAAAATATTTGCACTCTAATCTTCTGAATGACAAAATTACAAGTGAAGAAATTTATCATAAAGGAGTAGCTATATGTAGTGCATATTGACCTCAATGTGTTTATTGCGTTAGTGCTCAATGGATTGTGGGTAATGTTGTCTATTGTCACACTAAAAAGTTGTAGATTGATATTGAGAAAACCTAGAGGTTGTTACATGCAAGTCCCATGAAGTTGTGTTTGATGTACATCTGATGTACTTCCCAACCTTGAGAAGTCACAAATGAAAGAGCAAGCCATACTAAATTCATATTTGCAACCAAGGATAAATCTTCTAAGTAAATAATATCTTCATCATGTGAAAAACCCTTTGCAACAAACCAAGCTCCAAAGTTATCCTCACTTCCATTTACTAAAAACTTGGTTTTGTAGACATATTTGCAATGACTAAATTTACGGCTTTCATGAAGTGGAACAAGATCCCAAGTGTCATTTGTCATTAATAAGTTCATTTCTTCTTGAATAGTCACTTCCCATTCAAGTTGATCACTTGCTTCTTGATGTGATGCACCATAAGAGCTAAACCACATATAAAAAATTGAGAGTAGGTCTTACAAGGTTGGTTAGATCACCAATTAAAGTGCGAACAATTTCCTTTCTTTATAAAGTTTACAAAAATAATTTATTGGGTTTAGAATTTTCCTTGTAATATCAACCCTCTAGATCCATTTTGGAATTAGAGTAGTTGGAGATGTAGGATTTGTAGATTGAACTATAAGAGTGGTGGCTTCCAGTATTGTAGCAATAATGCTACAACTCCTAGAGCTTCCTTCTCTAATTTTATCAACCCGGTAGTTCGTAACAAACTTGGAAGCGACGGTGCTGTATGCACAAGTACTAGCTCTTGTCGCAGCTGTCACTTGGTCAGCTGGCACAAGTCCGCTAGGGCTCAAGCCAACTTCTATGAGCTCTCAGAAGAAGCTTTTTAACTGATGAATGAAAGCTAACTCAAAGGAAATTAACCTACTTTGCAAAAATGAACTGAAAGCCAACAAGAAATGAAAACCCTAGCAAACCCTAATTCTACCAGCTAGTCCTTCTGATGCAACGGTGGGAATGCAAACTACTAAAATTGATGCCATTACTTCTATTAAGGTGAGATGCATGTGTCTAGACTACTTTCATCTGAAGAGAACATATTTTTGTATTTTTGCTCCAGTTGTTGGAATTATTATGCATGTGCTTCTAACTGGGTCTTGACTGTGCAGGGATAGATCAAGGGGAGGAATGCTTGGAAGAGGTCAGGAAGGCTCAGAGAGGGTCTAAGGAGTCCCTAACATCCTTTCAGAGAGTTTCACAAAGTCTGGATGCCAAGCAACCGTGTTTATGAGCTTCTACAGGAAGTCTGCAGGGGTTCTACAGGATGTTCAGAATTTCTACAGGAAGTTCAGTAATTCCTACAGGATGTTCTACAATCGGATTTTTGGGTGATGGATGAGTGGAAGAGGCTGCATGGATGGATAGGGAGGTAGGAGGGGGGTTTATAATGGCTTATGGACAGAGAGATGAGATGAAGAGGGGGTGTGCAAAGCTGGTTGGTCTAGAGGAGGGTAGAGGGAATGGAAGGCCGAAAAGGTAGAATAACGTGGGTGATAGAAGAGTTAGGAGGCAAGTGGTCTAACTGGGAGATGAGTAGATGGCCTAGGCACAGCTTAGAAGGATAAGGGAGTGAGGGAGTAGTACTGCACAGTGTAAATGAAACAAATCATCCACGTCTTGCACATAACCGAAATTTCATCAACCTATTCTAACTGTTTTAATAAAACCAAAGAATAGCAACGTTATTTCTGAGGAAAATCATGCATGGTGCTGAAGCAAAGAATCATTCCACAAGATCTAAACACATGGACACTTCTACAAACAAAAATATTGCATCAAAGATTGCATGAACATGTAAAACAATGTTTTTGGTGGGTGGCACGGTCTGCAATTCCAGTCCCTAAACAGAGGTGAAAGTGAGTGTGCAGTCAACCCTTTTTGGAACTCTTATTAACTCCAATCTCCTTACTCTAATCTAAACTACTGAAGCAACTCTGTTCATAAAAATAACCTACTTAACCACACCAAGAAATTCAACTCAGCAAACTGCGTTTCCAAATGCATGTAAAGGAAAAGAAATACAATGCTGAAAGAAAGGTAACAATACAAAGGAAGGAGGCCTTAGGCTCTCAGGTTGGGCCCAACCCCGAGAGCTATGGCTCCTTTAAGAACTCAGAACTGAACTCAAATCTGCCTGCTTTTCATTAAAAGATAATAGTCATAAGTCAAATAACATGCCAAAAATGGCTTACAAAAGAGCAAAACAGAGCTATCAGCTCGTAGTTCAGAATATGCAACAAGGTTTCAAAAAGTCTTTTCTCGAAGGCTACAGCCTCATCATTTATACATTACGAGGGCCAAGCTGGCCTCCTAAATTAGTGGGGTTTGGCTGACCAAATTAAGAGTGATCTGCTGCTTCCTCAAAATCCGTTTGGTTGCCTTCTAGCTCGGTGGTGGTGGCTGTTGGAGCTCGGAGTTGGGGGTGAAGATCACGAGGAAGGTCATTCAATGTTGTGGAAAACCTTCCTACAAAATCGCAATCCCATCTTGGCTGTCTCCTAGCCCTCATCTGCGTGGTTTTGCTCCATTAAATGTCAAAAAACCTGAAATAAGCATGTGTTAGCCACCTAGGAATAGTGACTGCCCTCATTCGTACAAATGACATAAATATACTAAAAAATGATGCATAAGTTATGAAAAATGAAGGGTTGAGCAAGGGTAGTTAGGCCAAATGAGCCCAAAATGTTACCAAATTTGGGGCTCATCATCACCCCCCAGCTAAAATGATTGCTCATCCTTGAGCAACTAATCCAGCTCCTCGTCCTTCATTGCCTTCACTGCCACCCTCACATCCCAAGCTTCTGCAGTAGTGTCCTCCTTACTGACATGGAACCCAGCCTTTCTTTCCACCTCTTCCCACTATTCATGCTCATCTTTCTCTGTGCTGCCTTCCATCAATCCTAACAGCAGAGGTGGGCTTAGCTTGAGGCCAATCCAGCTGGCCTGGAGGTTCTGCATAGATTTCTTATAGAGGGGCACCCGTACTAGAGCTTCCCTCATTCGAGTTGGAGTGTGATATTCTCTGATTTTTAGACTGTGGGCCAATGTATTCCATCGGCGGGTGCAAGCTTGAACACAGTTGTCCCCTAACAGTCTCTCCATATCCTCAAAATGCGCTATGGCCTGGGCCTGCTGATCCATATATTTCAATAAAGCTTGAGGGTTGGTGGATAAGTGTTGGTGTGCCGATATTAATGCAGTTGGATCCCCTGGTTCTGCTCTAATTAGTAATGGCTCATTCAGCTCTCGGTTCATGACCGCTTTGGTTTCTGCTGCTCTTTTGTCTTCATGGTTCAACCATGAGGCAATTGCCATTAACTGCATATCCCCTAAGACCGTGTTGGGATCCCATGAAGTCACATTAGGAAGGGCCAAATTATGGAGGTAGAACTCCGATAGTTTGGCCTTATCCTCTGATGAACTGGTATTGCATAATTCAGTGAACTGCTGCGGGTCTTGGAGCTGAGAGATACCCCTTTGCGCCAAGGTATTGATTTGAAATTGCAGCCACTGGTCTCTCAGGTACAGGCCATAGGATTTGGCCGGCTGTCTGCATTGTATAGCATCCATGGCCCAACTGGCCATGCAGGCCAATTGTGCCTCTTTCTGCTGCAGCTGTTGTTTGAGAGCTTGCACCTCAATTTGCGCTTGCAGTTCTGTTTCCTGTAGATGCGTGGTTGGCTCCCCAAGACTGACTTGCAGTCCTTCTCTGCCTTGTTGTTCTGCTGTGATGTCCCCTAAGGATGTTCTCGTTCCTCTCCTTAGCTCCTGTAGCTGCAGTCTAAGTTTTTCGTTCTCTTCCTGTAGGAACACCCGCTGGCAATTTTCCACGTGTTTAGCCATAGCTAATTCCTTTCTTGCCTCCTTGAGTTGCTCCTCCAAGGGGCCTATGTGTGCCACACCTTTTGATTTGGCTATTTTCATCCACGTGTGGGTTCGTACTCTCTCTTCCTCTAATGCAAAGAACAGTGGCACAGTGAATTTCTGTGGTATAATTTTGCCAGCTTCTAAGAAGTTATAATATGAGCTCGGGCTTGGCTGAGGGCTAAGCTCCGGAATATGCTCTTTCTCTTCTTCTCTTGGTGGCTCTACTTCGTCTTCCCTCGGTGGTGATGAGGGTGCTTCTCCCTCCATCCTCTCTGTCTCCTTAAGTCGGGCTAAGGTTTCCTGTAGAGCAGCCTCAGCATCCTGTAGCCGGGCTTTTGAGGCCAACTGGTCCAACCTCTCTTTCCAAGTAGTTGTTTTCGGGCTCCCCCTCTCATAGGTGACTGATATCTTTGAGGGGGACCTCTCCCTGGGCGAAGTAGGGGCATCCTCTATAGTGATTGGGCTGCTAGATGGAGGCTGTGGCTTGCCCGTTTTGATTATCACACTTCTCCTAGCTTTAAAATATAGAGGGGCCTCCATCTTTCTCTTTTCCTTTGGCTTAGGAAGTGTACTGAGGGCGGCTAGCACGGCTGCTGCCTCCCTTGCAAGAATTTCGGCTCTCTTTTCCTTGGGTTTTCCTTTCTCAGGGCTTCCTGTAGAAGGCCCTTTATCAGCTGATTTCTGGCTTCCTGTAGAAGCCGGTTTTGGTTTTCCTGTAGAAACAGGTGGCACCGTTTTAGTTTGTTTTTCTGAGTGTGTTTTGCTTTTTGACTTGGTCGAGGCTGCTGTCAAGGTGCCTTTACTGACGTGGACTGGCTCAGTCCTATCCACCCTAATTTGTAATCTTTTCTCTCTGGGCATTAATATGGGTGTGTCATCCTTCTCTTTGGCACCCTTTTTCTCTTGTTTCTCCTTTTGCTCTTTCTTCGGTGCTTTGGCCGTGGGTCTCTGGCCTTTTTCTTTCTTCTCTGTGGGTACTGACTCCTTCTCCTCGCTGCTGGAGGAACCAAGCTTTTCGGTCAACATTTTTATATCGCCATCCTTAGTCAAATTTTGGAAGGCTTCCCACGAGAGAGGGACCTTGTATGTGTGGAGTGCATCCTCCACGAGGAGCTTAATGAGCCCGTGATGAGCTACCTGGTCTGGTGTGCCTTCTCTCAACTTGGTGGCACATTCTGTCATAGACTGCAGTAGAAAGTAGGGAACACTTAGTTTGTTCTCTGCAGGTAGGTCCATCTGATGCCTTAACTCTGTGAGTAGCCGAAAATGGTACCCATACACAATGCTAAACCGTCCTTCACATGTGATGTATTTCATAATTTGGAGGCTGACTTCGCTCCAAAGTGGCAGTAAGCTAGTTCTGCGAACCCCGTTCTTATCTTCTGAGAATTGCTCCTCTGGTGGGAAGAACTCTTTTTTAGCCTTTTGGCCTAATTTCCTCTCCTCTTTGTCCCACGGTACCCCCATTGGGAGCTCAGTGACTCGGCTGATGAATTGTGGGGTGAGTCTGAGACTCAAACCCCTGAAATTGACAGTGGCCAGTGTTTTGGATTTTGGCTTCAGAGCTCGCAAGAACTCCTCTGCCACCTCATCATCATATCCTTGCAATTTGTCGCAGAACGACATCCATTGTGCGCGAGTGAACAGTTCTACCACCTCAGGGTTCTCCCTTAGTTTCTTTGAGTCAGTTGGTTCCTTTCTGATGAATCCACCCGGCATGGTGAAAACCTGCTACGTTAGCTGGAGGTGGCGGGTGCGTATTCAAAAACTAGCCTTTTGGGACAGAGCGTAGGATCACGCCCCTGCCACGCACACAATTCGCAAAGACTATCTACAGATGAGCCTTAACAGGGCTTAATTACAAATCACATCCTGTAGAAAACCTTACATACACCTCGACGACAATTCATGCAAACGGAAGACAATACTTGCAACTTTTTATGATCAGACTGTAGAACGTCGACTCCACCACCTTCGAAACCAATTGCATGGGAGGCACAGGTTCAGGCTTACCTTTTTAATTCGCCACCTTTGATGTGAAGAGACTAATTTTCCTCGTGGCATTGAGCTTCCTGTAGCGGAGCTTTCCTGTAGAAGCAACGCACGGGTTCTGGAGAGCACTGCAGTGGTTCTGCACCTTCTGTGCTGCTACCAGACGTTCGAACAGGCTGAAGACTTGGAGTATCGAGCTTCAGAGGAATTCGGATGCTCACTCGACTTCTAAACGGCTGATGATAAATGCGTGGGGTGGTGATCTAGCCGATAGATTTGAATCCGGCGGAATTCGTGGCGCGGGGGTGAGCTGTCCCTGCCGGACCGTTGGACGACGTCATCTACTCATTCCACTGCAAGTTCCCTGACTGTTGCATCATTCTCCGCAGATCCGCTGCCGTCATTTCTGTTAAAACGCACTTCTCCCCGACTGGACGGTTCTCACGTGTCCACTACCCGTTCCTCTTGCCACGACCACCATTTTACACATCCGACTAGACCATCTGACTGGTCGACGTGGCCAGTCGAATGGCCATACGACTGCTCAACCCATTCATTTCATACTTGCAAACATTTCAAAGTATTATTCATGTAATTCGACGAAAGAAAGGGCGAGGCACTTACCTATGCGGCCGCGACATGATTTTCCAGGGTTCAGGACGATGATGATTAGATTTGCTTGCTGCTGCTATTTGAACAGGCCCAGAGTTCCTTCCTTTTCGCAGGCTGCTGATGGTTATGATGCTTATTACCTGGCTGCGGGTGGTGCATGTGCCTGCTCTATTATTGCATGTTGCAGGCGATTTAATGGTGTACACTCTAGCTGGCTGAACTGCTACGGGATTCCTGTAGGATGTCCTGTAGCAGTTTTTCCTCCTCGGGTGCATGCTGAACGATGAAGACAGTGGCATCACGATCACGCTCGCAGGGCCCTTGGATAGCTGTGATGAGTATTGCATGGCATCTCGACGTCTTTTTCCATTTGAGAATCACTTCCTCTTGATAATTCAATGATCTGTTTTGATTGTGCAGGTATTTTCATTGCATGGCAACTGGGGTGGTAGAAGGAGGTGACAGCAGTGTGTGATGGAGAGAATAGTAGCTTGCATGCCTCCATGCCAAACCTTGGTCGTTAGATCTCCTCACACAATTAGTTCTGGGCCGTCCAAAACTTCTACAGGAAGTTTCCTGTAGAAATACAGAACTTCCTGTAGAAAGTCTGTAGCTTCCTGTAGAAGACTAAGCTGTGATGAAATCGTGCCCATACCTTGGAGAAGATGAGTGTTTTCGGAGGGGGTGCTGGTGAGGTCACCTGATAGCATAATAAGGACCCTTGTCTTTGAGTTGAGGGACCTCTCTTCCTTCATAGAATACCTGCAACCTGCATGCATTGCCACATTGTGAACTTGTTGTCCCTGTTTTTTTGTTTATTGTTTTTTTTCTCTTTTTTCTTTTTTTTTTGAAAGACAGCAGGGGTGCCTCAATGAGGTTTTCACCCTTGCCATCTGCCTTAAGCGCCTCAGAGAGGTTTTCACTCAAGGGTCTTTTTCAAATCTCTTTTTTTTTTTTTTTTTGAAAAACAGCAGGGGCGCCTCAATGAGGTTTTCACCCCTACCATCTGCCTTGGGAGCCTCAGAAAGGTTTTCACCCAAGGATCTTTATTTATTTATTTATTTTTATTTTTTTTTTAAGATCTTCAGGGTGTGCCCAAAGCAGAGGCAGAACCCTTCTCTATGACCAGCACTGATTTCTCCACAGTTTTGATGAATTCTTGTCTTGAGAGAGGTTTCCTGTAGATCTTCAGTCGATGCCCATTGACAAGCATGGGGATGGCCTCCTCATCAATGGTCCGAATAAGAACAGATCCATTGTCATGACATTTTTCCACTGCATATGGTCCCAGCCATCTGGTTCTCAGCTTCCCCTTGAAATCTTTATGCCTGGAATCATACAACAGCGCCCAATCTCCCGGCTGAAATTGCTTGTCATTGAGGTGTTGGTCATGCCACACCTTCCTCTGAAGTTGAACCACTTCTGAGTGAAGAAGGGCCTGCATTCGGTGCTCGTCCAATCCATTCAGCTGCAGTAACCTTTCTTGTTGGGCATGGCTGAGATCTAGGTCCAGCTGAGCTGCCATCCTCAAAGTGTTGTATTCGAATTCAATTGACAGAAAAGCTCTCTTCCCATAGACCAGCTCATAAGGTGTGAAGCCGATTGTGGTCTTCCAAGTGGTGTTGTAAGCCCATGTGGCCTCAACCAGGCGATCTGCCCAATCTTTCCTGCTACTGCTCACCACTTTAGTCAAGATCCCTTCCAATGCTCTATTGGTGACTTCCACCTGCCCATTTGCTTGAGGATGATAGGGGGTGGAAGTCCTATGCTTGATTTTGTGATGAGCTAGTAGGTCTTCAATTAAGTTGGAGGTGAACTGGCTTCCTTGATCAGTGACTAGCTCTCTTGGGTAGCCAAATTTGTAGAAGATGTTTTCTCTTAAGAACTCAGCCACCTTTTCTTCTGTCGCTGCTTTGATTGCCTTAGTTTCTGCCCACTTTGTCAGGTAGTCTGTGCACACAATGATGTAAGACCTTTGCCTCGAAGGAGGGTTGATTGGACCCACAAAATCCATACCCCACTTCTCAAATGGCTCAAGAGTCACTTGAGGTTGGAGAGGCATCTCATCCCTTTGAGTCGGTTTCCCCATCCTTTGGCATTGGTCACACTGGCTGATATACCTTCTGACATCTTGATGAAGCGTGGGCCAATAGTAGCCTGCCTGCAGGATTTTGAAGGCAGTCCTCTTTGCTGCAAAATGTCCTCCACAAGGCCCATCATGACAGGTGAGGAGGATATCAAAGACTTCCTCCTCCCTTACACAACACCTTAAGATCTGATCAGGGCCAAGCTTGAACAGGTTTCCCCCGATCCAAGTGAATGAGGCACTTTTTCTGACGATTCTGCTCTTCTCTCTTGAGGATAGGTGCGGAGGGAACTGTGCTGAAACAAGGTAGTTTGTTATATCAGCAAACCATGGAGAGAGTACTGAAATAGAAAACAGATGTTCATCGGGCATCTGGTCATCCACCGTTCCATCCTCATCTGCAGATAAATCCAATCTAGACGAAAAGTCAGCAACAACATTTTCTTTACCTGGTTTGTCAACGATAGTCAAATCAAACTGCTGCAACAAAAGTAACCATCTAATAATACGAGCATTCACATCTGGTTTATTCATTAAATATCTAATTGCAGCATGATCAGTATGTACAAATGTTTGATAGCCAGTGATATAATGTCGGAACTTGTTCAGTGCATGGACCATGACCAAGAATTCTTTCTCAGTTACAGTGTAGTTCAGTTCTGCCTTGGATAAGTTTTTGCTAACAAAGTAAATGGCATATGGAAGTTTTTGTTCAACTTGTCCTAAGGCTGCCCCTATGGCTTTGTTCGAGGCATCAGTGTGGATGTGGAAAGGTAGGGCCCAGTTTGGACCTCTCAAGATTGGGGCAGACACCAACTTGTCCTTTAGTTCATTCAGAGCCCTCTGACAATCGTCAGTCCATTTAAACTCCACATCTTTTGCCAAGAGGCCAAACAATGGCGAGGCTAGCTTGCTGAAGTCTTTAATGAATCTCCTGTAATACCCTGCTAATCCTAAGAAACTTCGGACATCCCTTACCTTCTGAGGAGGTGGAACCTTCTTGATGAGAGCAATTTTGTTAGGGTCCACCTGTAACCCTTGGCAAGAAATGGTATGGCCTAGCACGGTCCCTTCAGTCATCAAGAATTCACATTTTTCAGGACTAAGGGACAGGTTCATCTCAATGCATTTGGTTAGGACTTTTCCCAGATTGGACAATGCTTCCTGGAAGTTGGACCCATAAGGAGTGAAGTCATCCATATAGATTTCCACCGCATCATGGACCAGCTCAGAAAAGATGCTCAAGACGGCTCTCTGGAAGGTGGCAGGAGCATTGCATAGTCCAAAGGGAAGAACTCGGTAAGTGAAGTTACCCCAAGGACAAGTTAAGTTGGTCTTATCTTGGTCTTTCGGGCTGATTTGGATCTGGTTGTACCCGCTAAACCCATCCAGGAAAGAGAAAAACTTCTTTCCTGCCAATCCATCCAACACTTGATCTATGAAAGGTAGAGGAAAATGATCTTTCTTGGTAGCTTTGTTCAGTTCTCGGTAGTCCACACAGATTCTCCACTTACCATTTTTCTTGGGAACCAACACCAAAGGGGACACCCATTCGCTATCCGAGATGGGGTAAATGAATCCGGCATCCAACAATTTTTGCAATTCTTCCTTGATGATGTCCTTAAGGGCTGGATTCATTCTCCTCTGGGGTTGCCTAACCGGTTTACAATCCTCTTTGATGTAGATGTGATGGGTACAGACCGAAGGATGGACTCCTTTCATCTCCTTATAGCTCCAAGCAAAAGCATCTAGATGACTGGCCAACAGACTACACAGCTCCTTTTCCTGGGAAGGAGATAGGGAGGAGCTGATCTTTAACGTTCTCTCAGGGCCAAACTCCACATTTTTGACTCTGGGAGTGATAGGGTTGGTCGCACAAAGGTCCACTAAGGTGCTGGCTTGGGCATCCTCCACCAATTCCTCTAAGGACAGTGCACTGGGAGGTGGATTCTGGATCAAGGTCTCAATCAAATCATCCTCGGTTGGGGAATCTCCCCTAGTGGTGTCTAGGGTGCACAATGGTGCTGAGTACACCTCATCCTCTTCTCCTTCCTCTAACCAAAGTGGTAAGTCATGCTCTAATGAGGGTTGGGCAGGAGGGTATAGGACTAGCTGCTTGGACATAGGACCATTTTTGATGGTCATGTTTCCTGCACGACAGCTTATGTAAGCCTCTGCAGTGGCTAACCAAGGCCTTCCCAAAATAAGAGGGTATCTAGTAAGCTTTGCCTTTGGTTGCAGAACCAAGAAATCTGCAGGGTATTCCCAAGAGTCAACAGAGACCAAGACATCCTCTACAATCCCTTCGGGAGTCACGGTGGAGCGATTTGCTAGCTGTAGGACTGTTGAGGTCTTTCTCAAGGAACCCTGAAGGTTGAGTTTGAGCATGGTATCTCTGGTCATCACATTAATGGCAGCCCCCAGATCAATCAAGGTGTGAGGTATGATGGTGCCATTGATGTGGACATCTACTACAGGACTCCCAGGATCTAGATACTTTGGGCAGATGACTTGTCCCAACATAAGATCAGACAGTTGTCCTATGACATTGATGGTTGAAGCATCTCTCTTTCGCCTGCCTGGGTGTCTGAAACACTTTTCCTTAACCAGTTTGTTGTATATCGGTACATCTTTGATGGCTTGGAGAAGTGGTATTTTCACACACAACTGTTTGAGTTCTCCCAGAAGCTCGTCCTCCTCTGGGTTGGGTTGTGTGGTGGCTGTTAGTCTCTCAGGAAAGGGTGGAATAGCCTTTGGTTCACTTTCCTGTTTATCTTCCTCGTCCTCTGGGGGAGGAGGTTGGTGATCCGGAAGAGTCTTCCCAGATCGCAGATTGATCTCCTAGATCTCCACAGCATAGGTAGGGCATGATGTTTCCCCAGTATATACCTGCTGGGCCTGTCTGTTGTTGGGGTTCGGGTTCAGTTGAGCAGGCATTTGAGGTTGCCTTGGAGGAGCAGGAGGTAATGGTTGTGGTTGAACTGGTGGTGGAGGCAAAATGGCGGGAGGAGTATTGTACTGGGGCCTCCACCCCGATTGAGGTGCATTCCACTGAGGTTGTGGCTGGGCGTGTGAGTGATATGAATGAGTAGTGGGTTGAGTATGGTACTGAGGTGGGTAAGACCATGGAGGAGGCATAGACCAGGAAGGATGAGCAAGGGGACCCCAGGAAGGCATAGGAGTGGATTGGTTGGGGCTGTAATAAGCTTGGGGTGTCCCTTGCATCCCCTGCTGGTAAGGTCTAGGTCCTTGTGGCCTCCTTTGGTTGAGGAAATAGAGAGGTTCAGTGGGGGCTTCTGTCCCTTGATACATGGCTTTAAGCCTAGGTAAGGTTGGACATTGGTTTGTGGGGTGGTCCTCCTCACAAACAAAACATACTTCAACCGAATGTAATGGGCATTCGTTCTTAGGGTGTTTCCTTGTACACCTAGGGCAGAAGATAACCAAGGCCCTCTCAGCTTCTTCTTTCTTCTGCTGGATTCAGAATGTATCAAGTTGCATGGCAATGGTCTGTCTCACCTCACTCTTGAGATCCTCTAATTGATTTGCAAACTCATGTTTGGAGAAAGGAATACCAGCTGAGAGGAGGTTTCCTCTACCTCTTTTCTGAGCTGCCCTAGAGTGGTTTCTAAACACAGTCTTTATGTCCTCATAAGACAGTTGGTAAATATCTCCTCCAGCTAACATGTGAAGGGTATCTAAGAGGTCTTCAGGGACTCCTCGGAGTAGGACCAACTTGAGGGATTCAAGGTCAAGTGTGCACCTGGCCCTTTTATAGCTAAGTTGGAACCTTTCCTCGTAATCCTCTAAGGACTCATCATTTCCCATGGTCATCCGAAAGATTTCTCCCTTGGTTTCCTTGGACCTACAGTAGTCCCGGTATTTGGTATTGAAAGCTTGCTGCATCTGAGCCCAAGTGGTGATACTGTTCCCAGGTAAGCCCATGAACCAGCGTAATGCTGCATCCTTAAGGGTTGAGGGGAAGAGTTTCAGCTTCTGCTCACCTTCAGTATAGTCATAGGTTTGACAAAGGACAGCAAACTCAAACAGGAAGGTATCAGGATCTTCAGTAGTCAGTCCATGGAAGTGAGGTAAAGCGGAGGGGCTAATGTTCTTCATTTTCATGTCTCCATTGGTCTCTCGGATGGGGAAGGCACCTTCTATTCTCTCATCTTCTCCCCTATTGTCAGCCATAGCTTCAGATGGAATGGTCTCTAACTCTTCTTCTGCTATAGGATCTTCGTATATCTCAGGAGGTTCACCTATAGGTTCTTCTGGATCACTGTCGCCACAGAAGAGAGAAGGGTGACTCAGTGATGTGGTGGGGGTGTTGGGTAAGAATTTGCCTGTTTTATCTCGATTCCTACGAGGCATGAAATGGAAAGACTTTTGATTGCTTTTGTTTTTTTGTTTTTTTTCTCTGGTACCTGCAAAAACTGAAACAGATTTGATCTACAACTAACTATCTTGCTGAAGTGAAAATGCAGAATTGAAATGAAAGCAGGAAAGAACTAGTCTACTTTGCTCAAATGAAATTGCAGGAATTGAAATGCTAGTCTACGCTTGCAGAATTGAAATGCTAATCTACACTTGCAAAAATGAAATTGCGGAATTGAAATGTTAATCTATGAAAGCAGGAAATGTCTATGCTACTTTTGCAGAATGGAAATGAAATAAACTACTTAGCAGAAGGCGAGAGTAGGAAAAGTAGAAGAAAAGCAACAATTACTAATACTCTGACGCTTCCCCGGCAACGGCGCCAAAAAGATGGTGGGCTCCAGTATTGTAGCAATAATGCTACAACTCCTGGAGCTTCCTTCTCTAATTTTATCAACCCGGTAGTTTGTAACAAACTTGGAAGCGACGGTGCTGTATGCACAAGTACTAGCTCTTGTCGCAGCTGTCACTTGGTCAGCTGGCACAAGTCCGCTAGGGCTCAAGCCAACTTCTATGAGCTCTCAGAAGAAGCTTTTTAACTGATGAACGAAAGCTAACTCAAAGGAAATTAACCTACTTTGCAAAAATGAACTGAAAGCCAACAAGAAATGAAAACCCTAGCAAATCCTAAGTCTACCAGCTAGTCCTTCTGATGCAACGGTGGGAATGCAAACTACTGAAAGTGATGCCATTACTTCTATTAAGGTGAGATGCATGTGTCTAGACTACTTTCATCTGAAGAGAACATATTTTTGTATTTTTGCTCAAGTTGTTGGAATTATTATGCATGTGCTTCTAACTGGGTCTTGACTGTGCAGGGATAGATCAAGGGGAGGAATGCTTGGAAGAGGTCAGGAAGGCTCAGAGAGGGTCTAAGGAGTCCCTAACATCCTTTCAGAGAGTTTCACAAAGTCTGGATGCCAAGCAACCGTGTTTATGAGCTTCTACAGGAAGTCTGCAGGGGTTCTACAGGATGTTCAGAATTTCTACAGGAAGTTCAGTAATTCCTACAGGATGTTCTACAATCGGATTTTTGGGTGATGGATGAGTGGAAGAGGCTGCATGGATGGATAGGGAGGTAGGAGGGGGGTTTATAATGGCTTATGGACAGAGAGATGAGATGAAGAGGGGGTGTGTAAAGCTGGTTGGTCTAGAGGAGGGTAGAGGGAATGGAAGGCCGAAAAGGTAGAATAATGTGGGAGATAGAAGAGTTAGGAGGCAAGTGGTCTAACTGGGAGATGAGTAGATGGCCTAGGCACGGCTTAGAAGGATAAGGGAGTGAGGGAGTAGTACTGCACAGTGTAAATGAAACAAATCATCCACGTCTTGCACATAACCGAAATTTCATCAACCTATTCTAACTGTTTTAATAAAACCAAAGAACAGCAACGTTATTTCTGAGGAAAATCATGCATGGTGCTGAAGCAAAGAATCATTCCACAAGATCTAAACGCATGGACACTTCTACAAATGAAAATATTGCATCAAAGATTGCATGAACATGTAAAACAATGTTTTTGGTGGGTGGCACGGTCTGCAATTCCAGTCCCTAAACAGAGGTGAAAGTGAGTGTGCAGTCAACCCTTTTTGGAACTCTTATTAACTCCAATCTCCTTACTCTAATCTAAACTACTGAAGCAACTCTGTTCATAGAAATAACCTACTTAACCACACCAAGAAATTCAACTCAGCAAACTGCGTTTCCAAATGCATGTAAAGGAAAAGAAATACAATGCTGAAAGAAAGGTAACAATACAAAGGAAGGAGGCCTTAGGCTCTCAGGTTGGGCCCAACCCCGAGAGCTATGGCTCCTTTAAGAACTCAGAACTGAACTCAAATCTGCCTGCTTTTCATTAAAAGATAATAGTCATAAGTCAAATAACATGCCAAAAATGGCTTACAAAAGAGCAAAACAGAGCTATCAGCTCGTAGTTCAGAATATGCAACAAGGTTTCAAAAAGTCTTTTCTCGAAGGCTACAGCCTCATCATTTATACATTACGAGGGCCAAGCTGGCCTCCTAAATTAGTGGGGTTTGGCTGACCAAACTAAGAGTGATCTGCTGCTTCCTCAAAATCCGTTTGGCTGCCTTCTAGCTCGGTGGTGGTGGTTGTTGGAGCTCGGAGTTGGGGGTGAAGATCACAAGGAAGGTCATTCAATGCTGTGGACAACCTTCCCACAAAATCTCAATCCCATCTTGGCTGTCTCCTAGCCCTCATCTGCGTGGTTTTGCTCCATTAAATGTCAAAAAACCTGAAATAAGCATGTGTTAGCCACCTAGGAATAGTGACTACCCTCATTCGTACAAATGACATAAATATACTAAAAAAATGATGCATAAGTTATGAAAAATGAAGGGTTGAGCAAGGGTAGTTAGGCCAAATGAGCCCAAAATGTTACCAAATTTGGGGCTCATCAAAGAGGAGGAGCTAAAGATGTAAGATCAATAGATTAAGTTATTTATTGCACTATATGAGGAAAAATTAGATATGATGGTCTAGGTTCATCATCTGAAGAAGAAGAATAATTATTTGAAAAAAGACACAAGCCCTGGAGAAGTAAAATAAAAGGAAAGAAGTGGAAAAGAAGATGTAGTCACAGAGGCCAAGGGGAGTTCATCAAATCAAAAATATCTCCAAAGATGACCTCTAAAGAGTGAGGTACAAATATCTAATAACTTTTTACATCTTTAGCATGGTAATAAAAAATAATTGCACACACCTTGATTGCATCACTCACTCTATGGCTTCACAACCAAACACTTTAAAGTGATTAACATTAGGATTTATCTAAAACCAAGTTTTCTTTTGGAGTTAGATTCTTACAAATGCCATAGGAGTATGATTCAAGCTGTAACTAGCAAAATTTATATTATCTGTCCAAAGCTATGGTGCTAATTTATTTGGTTGAACCATATAATTAGCCATTTTCTTAAGTGTTTGATTCATACATTCAACTAGTCCATTTTTATATCAAATGTAAGGCATTGCATATGGAATTTAAATGACGCGTTTAAAGAAAAAATCAATGAAATGTTTATTAATATATTGTATACAATTATTAGTGCAGATCCGCTTAATGAGATGACCCAATTTCTTTTCAACCAATGCTTTAAAAGAATCAAAGAGATTGAAAACTTCACTTTTGAGCTTTACAAAGTAAACACAAGTGTGTTACATGTGATCATCAATGAAAGTGAGAATGTATCATGCTCCATAAAATGATGGAGTGGGAAATGATCCACTGATGTCACTATAATATAATTCAAGTGGTGTTGGTGTTTAATATTAATGTCCAAAAAGAAAAGAATCTTTGCAATGCTTAACCAAACTGAAACCATGACAAACACCATTATGACATGAAACAAGGGGTAATTTGTGCCAAATTTAGTGCATTAAGAGTTTTTACATGTAACATTACTTCAAATGATCAAATTGTTCCTGACAAAGTTTACTGTAAAATGATTGTGATAGACGATGAAGGCACAAAGCTCTCAAATATGTATATTCTAGTAGAGTCATCAGTACATTTTGAAGTTGTTACAATAGATGGATCCTTTAGATCTCTAATTACAATATCATCCAGAAAAAAAAACTCGATAGTTTTGCAATCACTAAAGTGAGTAATTTGAAAAATGGAAAGTAAATTTGAAGAAAATAGTAGGACCATAGAATACATTATTAAATTTCCTTTCAAGAAGATCTATTGTTCCTACTACAACATCTAAAGGAGGGATATCATGGACAAAATTATTTTGGATTTTATAATCATCAAAATAGAGAAAACATCCCTATGATTGACCATATAACAAGAGGCCACTAAGTCTAAAATCCATTCATACAAGGACTTAACATGCAATTATAGAAAGAGCATGAGTCTTAGAAGAAGTAGACGAGGAGACAATATCAAATTGAATATTATACTTTTTCATGGAAGCTTCCGATACTTGCATCTTCTTCCAACAATTTCTGTCAAGATTTCCATCTTTGTACAAATGGATTAGAGCTTAAGAGACTTCTTCTCCTTTGATGTAGTAACTTGTTGAGACTTTGGATGGGGAGGAGTCACTATAGGTGGCTTGGTTGTCATTACTCTATTTGGCTCCTCGAAATAGCTTCTTGAAGGGATTGAAGCCCTTGTGATCATGAGAAAATAATGCTTTCTACTTAGTATTTGTGTCAAGTGCACCGATGTGCAAGAGCTTGTTTCATTCCACGGGGGATTCAATCAGTGAACCTCTCACATATCACGTGCACTCGTGTCATATTAAAAAATACTGTTAATTTGACTATATATTGGAAATTCCCTCTAAAATTCACATTATTTAACCCCCTACCAATATGAACCCAATACAACTTCCCAATTTAAAAAATCCCTACTTTCACTAGATATTGTAGGTATCCATTTTTTCATTAACACTTCTTACACCCCTTTATATTTTTCATTAACTTTGAGCTCCATTTTTTATATTTTCCAATATAAAAATGCTTTACCCCCTATACATTCCCCAATATATTATGTCATTTTTTTGTCAATATATATCCCCCAATATGAACCCACGTGGTATGATATTACTCCCCAGTGAAGCCCCCATGTCTCATTGACATGTCAATTGATCACAAAGTAGCTCAAAAGTTGTCATTTTAAAATTGGCTCTTAATGCATCTTTAGTTAAATAAAAAGTAGGGACAAAAATATCAAAAGGAGCTTTGAGTTTAGATAAAATTGCAATTATTATTTAATCATATATATTATTGACTCCACAATCACCAAGTTGGAGTCTTAAGTGGTTAAATTTTATAATATAGTCCTTGAATTGAAAAATAAATGTCGAATCAAGAGAGATGAGTTGATTTTTTGGTTGATGAGCTCCTATCAAATTGGTTTTCCTATGGAGTTGTTCAAACTTCAACCATGCTTTATGAGGTGTATTAGTACACCGAATGTGATATTCAAGATCTTTAGAGATCATCATGCCAATTATAAATCTAGCTTTGTTGTTATGGTTAAGTCATCTTTTACATTTCTTTATGTCAATTGGTCCAAGAGTTGTCCTAAGGGTCATCCAATATAACCCTTTACTTTTGAGTAGTTCATTCAAGTATAATTTCTAAGAATAATAGTCTGTGTTGGTTAATTAAACCTCTTATAAAAACAGAAAATACAATGCAAAATAAGCAAAAATAACTTGTACCACCATATTGATTTTGAAAAAAATGAGAAAATACAATTACACAGAACTTTGAAAATTATCCAAATTCTATAAAAAAGAGATTAAAATAAAATAAAATGATAAAGTTATGAACCTAAAAGATTAAGAAATGAGAACTAACTCTAACCTATCTTAAAATAAAATTATTTCTCACTTTATTAGATTAAAAAATTAATGGAATCATTTATTTTGTTTAAAATTTATTTTCAATTTTGTTTCGAGGAGCAATTCAATTGACGATTTTGTTTTACTGTCACTACTATTCGGTGATTGGGCCTTGAGTTAATGACATAATGTCACTTAGTGATTGCGTGTTGAGTTACTGACGTAATAATTATACGTGGCAATCTGCCGGGTAGGTATGTGCTGATGTGGTTATTAATGTGAAACTGATACGAAGACACGTAAAGGGAAAGGGACGTTATAATTCAAACATTAATGAAAAAAATAGTTCAGGAAAGCCGTGTGAAATTTGCGTTTTTTTTGTTCACATGTATTAAGGTGCCAAGAAGAGGGCGGCCCAATGGAGAGGGCCACGTGGTTTAAGCAGGCACCACGTGGTCGAGGACGGTGAGAGCCACGTGGTCGAGGAGGGCGGCCCAGTGGAGAGGGCCACGTGGTTTAAGGCACCAAGTGGTGTAGGAGGGCGGTAACAAAAGGTGATGCAGCCGGCCGTGGCCCAGACAAATGGGTGATCGCGTGGAGGGAAGACTGGTGAACGGAGGGGCGCAGAATCATAATGAAAATTGGATTGAGGTACCACGTCAGCGGAGCCGAGAGAAATGGAAAGGATAGGCCGATAAAAAAACACCAATTGTAACAATAATTTTTCCCGAAAGTGGCAAAACCTATCAAACTCAGGTGTCAAACCAACAGTGAGGACAGCCATCTCTGGCTGCTATCCGCGAATGTCGGTTTGACTCATCACTGTTATCAAGGAAAACCACGCCACCTGTAATAACCCGCTGGTGGTCCGTATAATTGCCGATAATATGCAGGAATTATTTTTCAAATTAAACTTTTAAATAAAAAATAAAATCTCTACTTTTTGAAAAATATTACGTACTAAGCACCTGGTTGCAGGGGAAATATATAGATGTAAAGCATATAAGATGTTGACTTTGATGAAACAAGAGGAGTCTGTAGTTAATTTGACCACTCCAAATACAAATACAAATACGATGGTGTTTTTGTATTATTGGGAAAAATATTCAAATCATGAAAATGAAAATATGAGAAGTGATTAAGTGATTTAATTGTAGAATGATTTGGTTATCAATTTAACAAGAACTAAGAACTAGGGGTGGTTTTAAATCACTTTGATACTATGTGAGAAAATGTACATGTATATGATCATAGGATTTTAGTGAAATATCAAACTTACAAAATGGTATAAGATATATATGGTAAACGCATATTTATAGAGTAAATGGACAACGCTAAGTTATTATTTTTGGGCTTGTTTTGGTGTATAATGAAGATTTGGCTTTTTATTTGGAGAATAAATGCTTGTATATATTGGTTTTTTTTGCTAATTCACTAAGGTATAGTGTAATTATTTGACGTTTTGGTTTTTTGTGTTGAAATATAACAATATAATTTTAGTCTATATGGTGATTTTTCATTGTTTAAAATATGTTATTGAATGCATAAATAGTTTCAATAGCTGGAAAAATCTTTGTAGCACTCAGATTGTACAAATTACACAATTTAAACTTACAATTCCAACATTTCCCTATCGGGTTTCAAGCAAAATTCCCTGGAAAAGAGTTAAACCATTGAATAGTTAGACTACTCTATTCACTAAGCCAATAACTCAGAAATTCTTCAAGAGTACCTAAATGTGAGATTTCTCCATGAAATAAATAAGTACAATTTATTCATTGCACATAATTAAGTTATTATCATGTGTACAATGAATTAAATATTATTTGATATTATACACATAATTATGCACCAATAAAGGATCTCAACAACACATAGCAGTGGATTTACAATTACTATCACATTGTTTGTAGTAGGTGTATATCATCAAAATTGATTTGTAGGAATGTAAATTGATTGTTCATGATTATATTGAGTGAACCAAAGATTTGGTTCATAACTATATGTAGAGTTGAAAACTTTTATTGTATATTATAATATTATTAGTGTATATATTGTCATTATAAAGAATGAAGGAATGTGCCTAGGAATTGACATCTTGGAATGATGACAATACTTTTTATATATCTTTGCAAAATAGACGTAGAGAGCACATTTTGGCCAATGCTAACTATTAAGGTTGAGTTTAGTTGGACAAATTACTAGTCATCACAACATTTGAACATGTGCTTATGGAGTTTAAATAGGTATATATCATTGATCCATTAGAACTATTTTCTCTTTATTCTTGTTGAATAAGTAGCCTAGGTGATTAAGTTTTCATTACTTCTATTAATCAAGTAAATTTCAACTAGAGTTTTTCTTAGATAGTGATGCACTTCACATATTTTTCTTTTAATTTCTATTGCATTGTTTTTTCATCTTATTTAAGGGGATCCTATTGATCTTTATTGATGATTAAACTCAACATGTGATGTGTTAGCCTCTTACTCATATTCAATCATAAAGTCCTAGTATACCATCTTTATGTATTTCACATCATGGGATCTAGGTTTTTTTTGTATGTTTCTAGATCATATTTTGTCTCATCCTACTTTATCTTTTTGTGAAATTTCAAGGTGAGAGTATTTGAGGTGGTTTGATAATTGTATTATATATTTGCATCATTGAAAGATGAAATAGAGAATGTGTGAGACATTATGACTTGAGGCATTTTTTGCCAAATTCATTGTCTCTTGTCTTCTCCTTATTGTGAGCTATATTTTATCAATTGATATGAGAGTTCCTATAATTCTTAGGGCTTATAGCACTCATGGTATTGATCCATGAGAAATCTAAAGAAATATGGGAGTTGTACTCTCACACTGATCCCATAGGAAATCACATGATAAGAAATATTCTCTAAAGAGCATTTCCCACCCCATTCTTTTATCAGTCCAAATACCAAGACCTTTGAGAAATAGATTTTCTTGAAATCAAAAATTTGTTGCAGGATTAAGAACTAGAATGTAGAGAGTGTCAACAAAAAATATGAATGTGTGAGCAAGTCTCAACCTCTCCATCAAAGTCAAGCATTAATGCTCAGACCGAACACCAATCATGAAGGCAGAGCTCAAATAGGCATTGACCAAGGGCGAACTCGATTTGTTGGCAATGGTTTGGAATTTGGATTGGTTCTCACAAAGCGATATCTTCACGTAGAGCTTGTATCAATACACAAAGCTATTTTTCAAGGCGTGAACCCTTAACCCGTCTCTAGAGATTGATCGTAGTTTAACCAAAGTATTGGGACTACACTCCAGGTATTGAACTAGCATAATCACATAAATAAATGTAGTTAATAAACGCTAATAAGCCTATATCAACCACATTTATAAATACACATCAATACACATTAATATTTATATACATTTATATGAACTTCCATATATAATACTGTCCATTTATATATATGAAATGTACATTATTGTGCATATTAGTATATTAATGTATTTAAATGTAAATTAGTATATTAATGTATTTAAATGTACATTACTGTGCATTAATGTACTTTAGTGTATGTACATTATTGTTATGCACACTAATGTATATTAATTAAAGTACATTGATGTATAGTAATGTATATTAACATACATTAATGCACTAGCAAAACCACATTAAAAATATTAATGTGGTTGATATAGCCAAAGGCTTCATTTGTATCTACCAATGATAAATTTATAACAATAGAAATAACAAGGGATTAATACCAAAAACCCCGGGGTTTATAATCCCTTGGGATTTTACTATTAATCCCTTGGGTTTATAATATCAATCCCTTGGGTTTAATACTAAAACCGCAAGGGATTATAAACCCAAGGCAATAATATTAACCCAACGGATAATAAACCGAATGGATTAATATTAAAAACCCAAGGAACTATAAACCCAATGGAATAATATTAATACAAGGGATTAATACTAAAAACTCCAAGGTTTATAATGTGTTAGTAAATGTGGTTGATATCTGCCAAAGGCATATATCAATCACATTATTATTATTATTATTATTATTATTATTGTTACTACTACTATTATTAATTAATAATATTATTAATTAGTATTATTAGTATTAAACCCAAGGGATTAATACTAAACCATATGAATAATATTACACCATAGGAAAATGAACCCTTAGATTAATAAACCCAATGGATTAATGTTATAAATTAAAGGGAGTAATAAACCCAAGGGATTAGTAATAAAAATACAAGGGATTATAAACCCAAGGGAGTAATATTAAACCCAAGGGATAAACTCGAGGGATTAATATTATAAACCCTAAAATAAATACTATAAACCCTAAAATAAACATGGCTGGCTATGTTTTACCATGGTTGATTTTCAGTTTGAGACAATCTTTGTTAGAATGCGACATTTGATCATGGTTGAATATGGTTGATTTTCATATTGAGACAATATTTGTCACAATGTGACAATGGACCATGATTACACACGGTTGACCATGATTATAAACCTAGAGGACTTATATTAAACCTTATGAATAATATTGTGCCCTAGGAATATGAACTCTTAGATTGATAAGCCCAAGGGAATAATAAAATAAAGGGATTAATACTAAAAACCCAAAGGACAAATATTAAACCCAAGGGATAAATATTATAAACCCAAGGTATATAAACCCTAAGATAAATATTATAAACCCTAAAATAAACATGGTTTACCATGGTTAACCATGGCTAATTTTCATATTGACAAAATCTTTGTCGCAATTCAACATTGGACTATGGTTGACCATGATTGATTTTCATATTGAGACAACCTTTCTCACAATGCAACATTGGACAATTGTTGACCATGTTTGACTATAGTTGATTTTCATATTAAGACAATCTTTGCCACAGTGTAACGTTGAACCATGGACCCAAGGGATAAACCCAAGGGATTAATATTATAAACCATAGGTATGTAAACCCTAAGAAAAATACTATAAACCCTAAAATAAACATTGTTGACCATGTTTTACCATGGTTCATTTTCATATTGAGACAATATTTGTCACAATGCAACATTTGACCATGGTTGATTTTCATATTGAGACAATCTTTGTTACGATGTGCCATTGGACCATGGTTGCACATGGTTGACCATGAATATAAACTCTAGGGAATTATATAAACCCTAGGATTAATATTATAAACCTTATGAATACTATTATGCCCTAGGAATATGAACCCTTAGATTGATAAACCCAAGGGATTGATCTTATAAATCCAAGGGATTAATTCTAAAAACCCAAGGCATTATAAACCCAAGGGAACAATATTAAACCTAAGGGATTAATATTATAAACCCAAGGTATATAAATCCTAAGATAAATATTATAAATCCAAGAGAATAAGAAGCCCAAGGGATTAATATTAAAAAATCCAAGGGAAAATAAACCCAAGGGAATAAGATTAAACCCAAGGGATAAAAATTATAAACCCAAGGTATATAAACCCTAAGATAAATATTATAAACCTTAAAATAAACATGGTTGACCATGGTTGATTTTCATATTTACAAAATATCTATCACAATGTGACATTGGACTATGGTTGACCATGATTGATTTACATATTGAGACATTTCTCACAATGCGATGTTGGATAATGGTTAACCATGGTTGATTTTCATATTGAAACAATATTTGTCACAATGTGACATTGGACCATGGACCCAAGGGATAAAGCCAACTGATAAAATTATAAACCCTACGACAAATACTATAAACCCTAAAGTAAACATGGTTGAACATGTTTTACCATGGTTTATTTTCCTATTGAGACAATCTTTCTCACAATGTGACATTGGACCATGGTTTTGCATGGTTGACCATGATTATAAACCCAAGGGATTTATATTAAACCCTAAGATTAATATTATAAACCTGATGAATAATATTATACCCTAGGAATATGAACCCTTAGATTGATAAACCCAAGGGATTGATATTATAAACCCAAGGGACTAATTATAAAACCACAAGGTATTATAAACCCAAGGGAATAATATTAAACCCAAGGGATTAATATTATAAATCCAAGATATATAAACCCTAAGATAAATATTATAAATCCAAGGGAATAATAAACTCAAGTGATTAATAATAAAAATCCAAGGGATTATAAAACGAACGGAATAATATTAAACCCAAGGGATAAATATTATAAACCCAAGGTATATAAACCCTAAGATGAAAACTATAAACCCTAAAATAAACATGGTTGACCATGACTGCTTTTCATATTGACAAAATCTTTGTCACAATGTGACGTTGGACTATGGTTGACCATGATCGATTTTCATATTGAGACAACCTTTTTCACAATGCAACGTTGGACTATGGTTGATTTTCATATTGAGACAATCTTTGGGTTTAATATCATTCCCTTGGGTTTATAATCCCCTAGGTTTTTACTATTAATCTGTTGGGTTTATTATTACCTTGGGTTTACAATATTTTTCATCCGTAGTTTTAATTATGCTTTGGTTTCATATCATATGATTGCTACATTCTCTATCTATCAACCATATTTCATTAGATAATTCTTGAGAAGTATTGCATGTAAGGAATAAAGATTCTTCTCACTTTTCATAAGTATAGTTTGCACCTTTTCCATTAAGATAAACTTTGTTTTTTCTGCATTCATGTACATAATGATCCATCTTAATACAATCATAGCACTTAATTTTTTATCTCTAATACCTTTGATATGATTTCAAACTTATATTTTTGCCCCCGCCTCCCCCCCCCACCCCCTTGACTTATGAGGATTTTGATCAAATCTCCTTTCTTGTTGTGAATCTTCTCTCTGATTGTTGCTTCTATTGTTCCTACCTCTTCCTCTTGATTTTGATCCTCTTCTTCCTCATGACATAGAAGCCTATAATTTGAATGCATTTTCGAAAGATTCCTCATGCATGTTTATTTGTGATTCATGGGATAACAATGTTGGAACATGGTTGACCATGGATGACCATGGTTGTCACAATGTGACGTTGGACCAAGAGATATTTGTCACAATGTGACCATGGTTGACCATGGTTTATTTTCATCCCTTGGGTTCTTCATTCTAATCCCTTGGGTTTATTATTCCCTCAGGTTTATAATATTTATCTTAAGGTTTATATACCTTGGGTTTATATTATTAATCTCTTGAGTTTAATATTTTTCCCTTGGGTTTATAATACCTTGGGGTTTTAAAATTAATCCCTTAGGTTTATAATATGAATCCCTTAGGTTTATCAATCTAAGGGTTCATATTCCTAGGGTATAATATTATTCATAAATTTTATAATATTAATCATAGGGTTTAATATAAATTCCTTGGGTTTAGAAGCATAGTAAACCATGCACAACCATGGTCCAATGACACATTATGACAAAGATTATCTCAATATGAAAATAAACCATGGTCAACTATGGTCAAATGTAGCATTGTAACAAAGATTATCTGAATATGAAAATCAACCATGGTAAACATGGTCAACATAGTTTATTTTAGTGTTTATAGTATTTATCTTTGGGTTTATATACCCAGGGTTTATAATATTAACCCCTTGGGTTTAATATTACTTGCTTGAGTTTACAATCCCTTGGATTTTTAGTATTAATCCCTTAGGATTATAATATTTATCCATTGGTTTTATTAATCTAAGGGTTCATTTTCCGAGGGTTAATATTATTCCCTTGGGTTTATAATACCTTGGGGTTTTAGAATTAATCCCTTGGGTTAATAATTAGTAATAAATAATTATTATTAATATATAATAATTAATTAATACTAATTAATGTTAATAGATAATAATTATAATTAGTTCTGTATTATTATTATTATTATTATTTAATGAATTATTAATATTAGATGAATTAATTTTTTAAATTTTATCTATAAATTTCAAATAGAAATATAATTATAATTTAAATGTTCGTATAAGGTAACATTGTTCTTTTTTTTTTTCTTTTTTCTTAAACTTTAAATTTAAATAAAAATCACTAAAAAATAATTAAAATTCAAATATATATTTTTTTCATTTACATCTTTAAAAAATAAAATGATTATTACATAGATAATAAAAAATCTGATTTTAATTTTAAATTAATAAAAATAGTTATGTCTTTTGGCTTATTTAAAACCATAACAACTAATTGTTTACTTTGTACATTTTAAATATTAAAAAATAATTATTACATACCTTAAATTTATGAAAAATAAAGTGAACATTATAAAATAGGTGAAAATTATAAGGTGGACCGACTGCAGCCATACTTTCCTCTATTGTTGGACACATCCAATGTTGTTGATAAGCTGTCAGCAATAGAGCTCAACCGAACTTGTATTGAACAGGCCGCAACTGATAGGATCATGGAAACATAGATCAAGAAAAATTGCCAATAGAGGATCCAACTATATCGAGTTGTCAACACAGGCCAATTCCTTCACCAGGGCAAGTGGCTCACTAGGGACCACGTTGAACAGGAATTTTCTCACCTCATGGAGGCTTTGGATGCAATGGGAACCTGTTATGAAACCAGCTCAAGAAAAAGATAGAAAAGATAGATCAACGCCTTAGAATTCAGCCTCTTCAAGGGGGCAACCTCCTTTACATTACATAAATGAACAATTCTTTGATGATACAAATGAAAAGACCTCCTTTCTATATATAGGAGTCTAAGGGGTCATAACATAATCAAAGCTGACATAACAATAATAATGTAATGGCACAATAATAACAATACTGGGCTTCTATGTGGCACAATAGTAACAATATGGGCACTACATGGGTACATCAATATAGTAAGTGGGTTGTACTAATAACAATAAGGGGTTACACTAGTAGTATAGGGGCCTAACATGCCCCTCTCCTTCAAAAAGTGTTGTCCTCAACGCTTGAGTAGTTCTTGATGCTTCTGTATAAAATTCTTGTCCTCCCATGTGGAATCTTCAGTGAGTAAGTTCTTCCACTTGGTGAGATACTCTGAAATTGATCGATTTCATAGCTGTCGGGTTCTTGTTTCTATGACTACTCCAGGTTGCAATATGCTTTTTCCTTCCTCTTCAATTTCTAGCAATATTGTTTGAATTGAGATCTTTTGCAACTTTTGAATAAGTGGCCATAATTCTTCGTCCTTCTTCCATTCATCCCTTGCTTCGTTTATCCAATCTGGTTGGATAATAGAAATAGCACAAAACAATGCTTCCACATCCTCATCCTTGAAGAGTCTTCCCATTCGGTAAGGTCGCCATTTTTTAAGTGCATGTAGTATTGCCAACATTTCCTTCTCATAAATATCTTGATTGAGATGTAGCAGTAAAAATACCCATTCACCTACATCAAAACATTTTTCACTACGATGTTGATCTACTTGTTGTTTCGTTTGATTTTGCGCCGAAGTGGCGTTATCCTTTAAAAGTTGGAGAACTTGTTGTTGATGCTTGATGTGATCTTTCTCTGCTTGAACCTTTTTCTTCTTGATATGTCCTTCTATCTCTAGAGTTTGAGGAGTGGTAATTTCTTCCAATCCTTTACAAGATATGGTTGGATTCATTTCTTGATGCTCGATGTGATCTTTCACTTCTTGAACATTTTTCTTCTTGATATGTCCTTCTATCTTGATAGTTTGAGGAGTGGTAATTTCGACCAATGAATTACAAGATATGGTTGGATTCATTTCTTCTTTCTCGATGTGATCTTTCACTTCTTGCACCTTTTTCTTCTTGATATGTCCTTCTATCTTGAGAGTTTGAGGAGTGGTAATTATTGCCAATGCTTTAGAAGATATGGTCTGTTTCATTTCTTCTTTCTCTAGGGTGGGGTTCTTCTTTTTATGTTTCTTGATCCTTTTCTTCCTCCTCTTCATATTCTAAGTAAAATAATTTCTTCTCAGCACACTTATGACCTTTAGTTCATTTTCTATCACAATTGTAACAAAGCCCCTTTTCTCTTTTTTCTTCCAATCATTGTGGTGTAACCCTTGTAGGTTGTGGAAGGCTGGGAGAAACAACATTTCCATCTTTATAGCTGTGAGGGGTATGCTTCCTGGTTTCCATAATTTTTCTTTCCACTATGTCACAAAGACCTTTTACTCTTTCCAATTGTTGTGGTGTTGCTCTAAAGAAGGTGTTGCTCTTTGTATCCTCATAATGTGCTATCATTTCCTCCATGAAAATTGACCACGTAACAAGTTGTTTACGAGAACAAAGCCCTTCATACCATAGAAATTGATCTGGTTCTAAATATGAAGATGCAATACATACCTTTTGTAGCAGTGGTACACCATGTAGATCAAAATATTGCTCCATCTGAAGTATCCAATTTACCGGATCCTTGCCATCAAACTTCCTCATCTTGCTTTTTCTTGATTTTAGGAGCTCAATCTTGAAACGACTGTAACCATATACTTTCGGATCTTTAAGTTCTGAAATTGCGACCTGTAGTAGCCCTCTGCGTTCTTTTCCCAATGCCACCAGTCTGATCCAAATTGGATTCTCCAAGGACGAGTTATGCCAAATCTCCCACAATGACCTGATTATAAACTAGTTCAGTAGAGCGAACTTGCACAACATGCCACGTGTCCCTATTTCAAATTTTGGCTCTGAAAAATATACACAAGAAACTAAAATCCGTCCTCTTTCTGTACCTTCTTACGAAATTTGAATCTGATACTTAGAGAGAAATTTATGACGATTTTCCCCAGGTCACCTGTTTGGAATGTAATTCAGGAGTCTGCAAAAAGACCGACTTCCTTAGATCATATCTCCGCAAATATAGCACGAAAAGTGCTGAAATTCGGACCCGAGATTCAGCGCGATTTCTTCTCAAATGATTTTTATTTTAGTTTCTAAAACGTCGCAGAAAATTTTTTATAGTGAAAATGCCACAATGACCTATTTGGAGCAGCGAAACCCTAGAATCCAAAGCTCTGATACCAAATGTTATGAAACTAGCTCAAGAAAAAGATAGAAAAGATATATCAACGCCTTAGAATTCAGCCTCTTCGAGGGGGCAACCTCCTTTACATTACATAAATGAACAATTCTTTGATGATACAAATGAAAAGACCTCCTTTCTATATATAAGAGTCTAAGGGGTCATAACATAATCAGAGCCGACATAACAATAATAATGTAAGGGCACAATAATAACAATAGTGGGCTTCTATATGGCACAATAGTAACAATATGGGCACTACATGGGTACATCAATATAATAAGTGGGATGTACTAATAACAATAAGGGGTTACACTAGTAGTGTAGGGGCCTAACAGGACCATTGTTTCCTAAGGGGGGAGGACTGATCTAGGTGGATATTGGTGGCCATCAACCTATTCTACCTGGAGCTTTAGTTATTTTCATTAGTTTCCTCGATTATAGCACAATTTACTATTTTTAGTAGTTTTTTCGGGTGCTAAAATTCCGCAGTTTTTTTGACCCTGTAAATGGCATTTTTTAGGGCCGCAACATGCACATAACCATATGAAATGTAGGGATCTATAGTTAATCTTGTAGTACTTGGAGTGAAATTTCTAACAAGGTATCATACACGCCAAACGAAGATCATATGAACAAGTTATGACCCTGGGAAGTTGGTTTCCCAACTAACCCCAACGAGGCCCACAAACTCTTGGCATTCCATCTCCTAGAGTTAGGGTTTTGGTTGTTTAGGGGTTCCATTTTTTGATCAATAATAAAAAGGCCCTTGAGCCTCATTGTAAAATAGTTCGAAGGCAGGCATCTACCACGTATCTTCTAAGAGATAAGCTACCATCACTTGAGCTACTTTATTTCCATTTTTTGTGTAAGAATCTTTAACTTCTTTGATATTAATGAAATAAAGATTTATTTCTGCTACATATTTGTGTTTATTTTTATATATGTATTATGTTTTGTTCCTGCATAAGTCAAGATCACCTCCACATTTTCCACTATCTTCCCCTATTCCATGTCTAGCATGGCAAGCACCTCAAATTGTTTACAAGATTTCCTATTTAATGGAAAACATGTTCCTCCTTTGAGTCCTTCTCTAGGAAGTGGAATTTTCCCATTTCCTGGTTTTACGATGGGTTCAAATCCTTTTACCTTGTCCCCCATGCTCAAAGTATCCCTACAAGTGAATATTGGTAGTCCTCCCTTGTGGTGAAATTCCACTAAAGAGTGAAGGAGAATTTTTGAGGTGACAATGGAAATATCTCCTCATTATTGTTACAATGTCTAGTTCTCGCCTTGTGAACTTCATCACAAGGTATACTAGATTTTGTGGCAACACACCCTTAATCACAACTTCTTTAATTCCCAACATATATTGTAGTTCATAAAATTCCACTACTGGAAGATACATTATGAAAGTGTCAACAAGTTGATCATATTTTGGGTAAATTAGCAGTTCAAGAATATGATCATGAATAAGTTTTTGGTGAAATGCATTAGTAGTTCAATTTTTTGATGCATTGATGTTGAAATATATATTTGGATAGCTTGATGGAACTATGATTGTCACACTAGAGGGTGATTGGATGTTGTTGGAATCCAAACTCTAAAAGGTTCAATTGAAGCTAAAAGGTTTATTATCTTGCATTAACTGCTACTTAATATTTTATTTCTTTTCAAGCAAGAGTAATATCATGTTGCTTCTTACAATTCCAAGTGATAGTTCTTGAACCAAGAATGAAAACATAAAATATAGTATACTTTCAATAATTAGGGACACTAGCCTAATCAAAATTAGTGAAACCAACCAATAAATGAGTCCCCCCAGGAACTATAGTGTATCCCAAACTGAACTAGAGCTTGGATATATTGAAGTATCATTTTTTATGACTTTCTAATGAATTTCATGTGGTTTTTTCGTATATCATGAAACAATACTAACAACAAAGAAAAAACTAGGATGTATATGAGTCAAATGTAAAAGGATACCAACTAACTGATGGTATAAAGTGGCATCTACTTATGGTATGGTGGAGGTGGTAGAAAATTTGAGTCTATAATAGAAGGGAAAATGGATTTGTTTACAATATTACATTTGAAAGAAGTGAGGAAGGTCTCATGCATACCTAGATTGGGAAAGAGAAATTCCTTTGTAATATGTGAAGGCCACAAAAATAATGCAAATATCCTATGTATGTGATTTCAAACTTTTTCTTAAGGATAGATTTGGTTGGAATTCACAATTATTTGGAGAGGAGCAGTGAATCAATATAATGAAAATTTTACTTATTTAAATCCAAAAAAAATTATAAAACATTAATCTCATAAATTGAACAAGTAACACAATATATATGTGGAAACCCTTATAATAGAAAACCACAAAACTTATTTATATGAAAGATCTTGTAGGCACCAACCTACATGACACACCAATACCCTCTATTGTTTTGTAGGAAACAACTTACAAGAAACACCAATCCTCCCTTCTAATTTGTATGCACCAACATACAGGAGACACCAAACCCCTATACTACATTATAAGAACCAACCTATAGAAGAAACAAATCCCCTCTGCTACTTTGTAGGCACCAAATCACAAGTGACACCAATCTCCTCTAGTAATTTGTTGGCACCAACCTATAGGAGACACCAATCCCCTCTACTATTTTGTATGAATCAACTTGCAGGAGACACCAATACCATTTGTTTTTTGTAGGCACCAACCTATAGGAGACACCATTCCCTTCTATTTTTTTGAAGGCACTAACCTACATGATACACCAATCCCCCTTGTTGTCTTGTAGGAACCAACCTATAGGAGACACCAATCCCCTCTGCTATTTGTAGGAACCAACCTGTAGGATACATAAAGCCACTATGTTTTTTGGTAGGAACCAAACTACAAAACATACCAATCCCAATCCCAATCCCAATTGTTTTTTTGTAGTCACCAACCTACAAGAGACACCAATCCCATATGCTGCAAATATTTGTAGGCACCAACTTACTCCACTGAGTCTGCTTCCTTCTTCACGATGTCTATTACTTTCTTTTTCTTTCACTGAGTTTATTTGTTGCTTTTACCTTCATTCAATTTATTAATTTCAAGTTTATTAATTTTTATGCCTTCACTACTCATTTCTTATTCTTTCACTAAGTCTACTTCTCCCAAAACTTGTTTCTTTTAGATTCTTTCGAAGAATGAACTTGCACAACATGCCACATATCCAATTATGTAAATCTAGTGTTAAAAAATATATCATAAATACCTAAATATCTCTTCTCTGCCTCCTCTATATTCCACAACCTAAAACATCTAAAAAAGAATGTTGTAACAAAATTTCCAAGCTAACATGTTTGAAGCATCTTTCAAGAGCATTCAGGAACACTAAATCCATCAGATCATACCTTCGAAATTATAGTGAAACAAGGTCTAAATTTTCTAACATAGGTACATTGATATCTCTTCTCTATATCGTCCATATTTTAGAGTTTCAAACATCTCAAAAAGAAATTTATATCAAAATTTCCAAGCCGACTTTGAAGCATGCTTCAGGAGCATTCATGGACAAAAATATCATCATATCATAGATATGAATTTATAGTGAAATGAGGTCTGAAATTTCTATCAAAATTATCTTGAGATATTTTCTTTGTCTCCTTCATATTTTATAATTTGAAACATAATATAAAGAAAGAGATAATGAAAATACCAAATTGAGCTGTTTGAAGTAGATTTTAGGAGTATTCAAGAAGCACAACTTCCTCTAACCGTATATCTAAAATTATAGTGAACCTACTTAACCAAACATAGGGTCCGATCAACCTAACATAGGTTCCAAAACCAAAATTTTCTGCAGCGCTGCCCTGGACCCAATAAAGTGGGGTTATGGGTGCACCTCAAACCCCCTATTAACTACATGGAAAGAATATAACACAACCCAACAAAAGTGTTGTTTCATACCCTAAAAGATCATTGTCAACTAATTACATCATTCCCCAAAAGTTCCACCTGAAAAACCATATAGAATTGGCCTAAACTGGACCTTACTGAAAGCTCCACTGTCAGGGTGCGATGCATACTGACTTCTACACTAGCCAGGTGTGATGCATACTAAAGAGGCCTTCTGTGGGGTGTGATGAGCAAGAATGGACAAATGTCCGAGAAATTTTGCTAAGTGGATGCTCATGGAATCTTCTAGAAACTTCTCCTATGACACTTGCCTCTCTGAATTCACCCAGGGATGAGTAAGAGATCCAAGAAATCTCCAAGTGGAACAAAAAATAACAAATGGAATGACACTAATAAAAAACCCAAAGATGACTCACACCCTTGCATACATCTATAAATGGATCCCTCAGCTGAGAGATCTAGATGCTGGAATTTGGTAATTTGTAAGGAAGTGTTGATAGTTTGTATCTGAGAAAGAGCATTGTATTGTTGGGTGATCTTGCTTTTCATGAGGTGAAGAGGGCTTTGATGCTGGGAGGAGGATGCTAGATCAGACAGTTGGGTTGTAATTCTCCCTTCTATTTTAATAAAGTTCTTTGAGTTTTCCTCCATACAATTGTGTATTTGTGAATGTTGTTATTTGTGAATTCCATTGTATGTTCATTGTATTTCTAATTCTGTAATGCTTATGATATAATAGAACAAGATGCTTTGATGGTGTTTTGTCACTTTGTTTCTACAGGTATTCTCTAAGCAGGATAAGTAGGAGAGGAGGTGCAAGCTCTGTCAAGGGGGAGAGAGATCAAGCAAGGAGTTAAGCGGAAGATCCAGGTTGGCTCCTTTGCCTCTCTCTTATCTATTATACATAGAGAAACTCACAAATTGCTTTAAATTGTTTGTTTCTAGGGTAGCTGCCAATCCTAGAGGGCTAGTCGATCGAAAAGACACTAGTTTTCCCAAAAACAAACCCCTAGATCTACCGTGAAACAACTTCGTGCCCAACCATCGCGCCACAACCTTGGTTCTTAACCAACATATGTGGTGGGTTACATTTAAGGTGGTAGTATTTTTCCATTGGGAGGAGGTGTCTAATAGCTAGCCTTGGGTCCTAGGTCACATTACCGCCATATATCCACACCCAAAGAGAAAGGGAGTGGGGCGAGTGGGAGCTATAACCCCTGGTTTTTACTATACCACGTGACCACGGGAGGGAGTTAATGGGAGGGGTGAGGCACTTGGCCCTAGCCCCAGGTTCCTCAACACCCACATGACCACAAGCGGAGCCCTATGAGGAGGGTGCGGGAAGATAAGCCTTGAACCTTGGTTTTTGGTGGTAAATATGACAACAGGTGGGGCCACATGCAAAAGGGGTGGGAGGTTAGCTCTAACCCCTAACCACATTACCACAACATGACCACACCCCAGCGTAAAAGGAGTCAAGATGGTGAGGGCAGACAGTTGGGCCCAATCCCCGACCTTATGGGCGCCATGTGACCCTGATATGATGCATAGGGTTATTGAAAAAATTAACGAGGTAACAAATTTCACTTTTTAGGGTAGGAATCTCATCGGTCCTGGGAGAAATTATCACTCGATAGACTAATAAAAGGGAGAAATTGTCACGAAGTTAGCAGGTTTTGCTAATTTTCGGGACAAATAACAGAGCTTGGCTTGGGGAAGCATGTCTTGCTCAATTTTTAACCCTTTTTAGCTTAAGAAGAGCCTAGATGGGGTTTTTTTAGTGTCTTGGACTCAACAACAGCCTCAATTTTTTAATTTGAGCACTTTATGGTGGAATTTTTGCATAATCAAGTCTTTTAGTGCTAAAGGCAGAGTCAATTTTGAAGTATTTTTGAGGATTACTTGAGCATGGAGAGAGCATAGTTAGAGGTTTTCCAACCTTCCAGTTTCATATGCAGTAGTTGTTACTTTTGTAGAGAAGCTATTTTAAGTCTTTTCTCAATGTATTAAGAAGAGAAGCCATTTTTAACTCTTAATTGTGGAGGAGTTGTATGTTTATGCTTTTGATTTTTCATGGAGTATAAGGATGTATTGTGTGAGAGTCCTTTTATGTTGACATTTTCATGACTTGTTGTAGGAAGTCATTTTTCTGATTGCGAATTCTTTGTAGGAGAATGTTTCTTTGTAGAGGAAACAAGCCGCTCAATTGTCAACAAGTTGTATGTACTCATTTACTGTTGAAATCAATATATTGATCTAGTTGTTAGAGCAGGCTCAACGATGTAGGCTAGGAGGGGTGAACTCTGTCATAAAATAATAGTTTCTTCTCTTCATGTTTGTCATTTTTGAGATGCATGTGAATTTGTTTCTCTTTTAAATTCATGTGAAAAATTAACTCACATTCCTGAAGAAGTTGTGAAAGTTGTTTACCTTTAAAGACCCATTTTTTTAACTTGCAAAGTGTTAGAGGAAAATTGTTTTTTGATATGAGGAGTATTCATCCATTTTCAGATTAGTTGAGTCTAAAATTAAATTTTGTAAAAGGGTCTGAATTATTAGCTAACATTTTTAGTTTCCATAAAAATCCTCTGACAGTATGGAACCTGAAAGCTATGTTAATTTGCTCAAAAGATATATTAATGAAAACATCAGTATGAAAGAAAGAGAGGACTAACAGAGATATAATCCTTAAATGGAATAAAGAAACACCTGGAAAGGAAGTGAAGACCAACCAAGAACCAGGAATGGATTCAGAAGAATTATTTCCCCAATAAGGCCTTTTACTTCTAGTATCAAAATCTATTTTATGGCTATCGCTTCTCATGTAATATTTTTTTTCATAAGGAAATAGATTTCAAAGAATATGCAAGAAATTAATTTCTAAAGAATAGGAGTAGGGGATCATATAAGATCTCAATTAATGGTTGTGTGAGAAACAATCCTTGAATTTTTAATGAGAATCATGTAAGAAATTACAATTCATTTACCCATTTATTAGGTTATGTTGAATGTTTCAAGTGCAAAAAAATTTGGTACAAATCTCAAGATTATAGAAGTAATATATTGAGGCATCTAAATCAAAGTAGAGGAGAAGATGTTGTCACAAATGGAAATCAAAGAATAAAGGTATGGATAAGGAATATTATGTGCTCTAGCTCTATGTGTTTAAAACAAAGATAGCAAGTGGTATATAGTGAGTGGATGTTCAAGGCATGTGATAAGAGAGAAAAGTAAATTTCTCTCTCTAAAAAGGGCCAAAGGAGGTAGCATCACCCTTGGAAATAATGATTAACTCGAAATGGCACAATAAGTATTGATGATGGAAGGCAAAAAACTTAGAATATTTGGTTGGTTGAATTTCTAAAGCATAATATACTCAGTGTAATTCAAATGGTTGATCAAGGGTGTGATATCACATTCCATTCTAAAGGATGTGAAATAAGAAAATTAGGTTCATGAAGATTGGTAGAAAATGTAATCGAGTTTCCAAACAATGTATATGTCCCTAATGAAATTAAAAGAAAGAAAAATTAATATACCTAACAACTCTTCATTAAAAGAAAAATATAAGATAAGTGAGAAACTATAACACCTCAAACCACATGAAGAAGATCAAAACTTTTGAGAGTGAGCTACAAGAGAAGTATGATGAAAGGGAAAGTTTGTAGGATATGAATTAGTAGTTGAAAGTGAAGTGAATGGTGAAATCAAATTGGAAAGAAAAGAAAAATGGGGAGAGTTTAAAATAAGGAGAAACATCAGCTCAAGGGGAGAATCCATTTGATGTTAAAGGATTTAAGTTGTATACAAAAGGAAGCATAACCTCAAGGGGAGTAGTCCCAGAAATAAGAATTAAAAGAAAGTTCAATCACAGGGGGAGAAATATCAAGAGCAGAGATACATGAGAGGAAATGTGGCATTCAGGGATAGATAGACATAACCTTGATAGGGGATGCTAGTTGCAGAGAAAGGAGAAGTAAGCAATCATAGCAAGTAATTGTTTTGTGTTAAGATATTAGGGGGAGACTTTGTAGCCATAACTAAAATCACCCCATTTCAATTGATGTCATAGGGGGAGAATATGTGAACATAAGGAGAGAAAAAAGGCAAGGGGAGTAGTTATGATTACTAAGAGAAGTTGCGGATAGAGGTAGAGTTACAGGCGCTAGGAGAAGTTACAACTAGAGGAAGAGTCGCAGACACTAAGAAAAGTTGCAGATAGAAGAAGAGTTACAAATAAGGAGAAGCATAGGTTTATGAAGAGTATCCCTTTTCCATTGATGCCAAAGGGGAAGAAGTTGTAGGCACAAGGAACATTGTAGATGAGGGGAGTTCTTCAATATTATTATAGAATTGACTAAGGGTTCCCTTCAATGAAAAAGGGAGAAATTGTTGGAAACATTTTTTTTATTGATGTAAATGAGATGGGGAGACTACATATGTCCAATATAAATATTGGAAAATGAATATTGTTGGAAATATTGTTTTTGGACTTTTAATGCCCAATTTGGATACCCTATATTTCAAGACATTTTTACTCTAATTTCATAGCTCGAAATGGATAATAAGATACATGGTTATAAATATTGTTCGTATACCTTTCCAATGGTATATGTCACTCACTCTAACTCCATAGGAATGAGGATATGTGAAATATTTCGTTAGGATGACCCATCCAAAATACAAGCAGGCCAACCCAATCAATTTTACAAGTTAGCCCCATAAGTGAGTGTACAAACACTATAAATAAAGGGAATATAAGTTAATTTATGTATAATCTAAGGAAAATTATATTTTAGGTCTCAAGAGGAGCTAAAGAATATTTTTTGGGGTGATTATTGTAGTCTAAAGATGGAAGTAGAAATGTGATTTATGGGGTGAACAAGTCATGTTGGAATTATCATTATAACTTTTTTTGGGGATGTCTCGGAATGTGAAAATTGGAGGATACAGATAAAACATATTCATGTATTGTGCTTAAAATTTTAAAACTTGGCTTGCTATAATTTTGGATGTATGCTATAAGGAAGTTAGGCCTCTTGAGTTCCCCTCTAAACTTCTTCAAGTAGGTTAGCTTGGTATTTTCTCTATAAATTTTCTTCTGGGATGTTTCAAAATGTGAAACTTAGAGGATAAAGTTAGATATTTTCATGTACGTGTTGTTAAAATTTTATACCTAGGTTCACTATAATTTTAGAGATATGGTCATAGGAAGTTGTGCTTCTTGAATACTCCTAAAATCTACTTCAAACAGTTTAGCTCGGTATTCTCATTATATCTTTCTTTCTATTATGTTTCAGATTCTCAAATATAAAGGAGACAAACAAAATATATAAAGATAATTTTGATAGAAATTTTAGACCTCATTTCACTATAATTTCATATCTATGATATGAAGATATTTTTGGCCATGAATGCTCCTGAAGCATTCTTCAAAGAAATCATCTTGGAAATTTTGATATAACTTTGTTTTTGAGATGTTTGAAACTACGAAGTATGGAGGATATAGAGAAGAGATATCAATGTACATGTGTTAGAAAATTTAGACCTTGTTTCACTCTAATTTCGAAGATATGATATGATGGATTTAGTGTTCCTAAATGCTCTTGAAAGATGCTTAAAACATGTTATCTTGGAAATTTTGTTATAACATTCTTTTTGAGATGTTTTAGGTTGTGAAATATAGAGGAGGCAGAGAAGAGATATTTAGGTATTTATGGTATATTTTGTTAAACTAGATTTACATAATTTGATATGCGGCATGTTGTGCAAGTTCATTCTTCAGAAGAATCCAAAAGAAACAAGTTTTGGGAGAAGTAGACTCAGTGAAAGAAGAGGAAATGAATAGTGAAGGCATAAAAAATTAATAAATTGAATGAAGGTAAAAGCAACAAATAAACTTAGTGAAAGAAGAATAAAGTAACAGACATTGTGAAGAAGCAAGCGGACTCAATGGAGTAGGTTGGTGCCTACAAATATTTTCAGCAGATGGGATTGGTGTCTCTTATCGGTTGGTGCCTATAAAGAAACAAATGGGATTGGGATTGGGATTGGTATGTTTTGTAGTTTGGTTCCTACAAAACAACAGAGTGGAGTTGTGTCTCCTATAGGTTGGTTCTTACAAAATAGTAGAGGGGATTGGTGTCTCCTGTAGGTTGGTTCCTACAAGACAACAGAGGGGATTGGTGTCTCATGTAGGTTAGTGCCTTCAAAACAATAGAAGGGAATGGTGTCTCCTATAGCTTGGTGTCTACAAAAAACAAAGGGTATTGGTGTCTCCTACAGGTTGGTTCCTACAAAATATTCGAGGGGATTGGTGTCTCTTGTAGGTTGGTGCCAGCAAATTAGCCGAGGAGATTGGTTTCTCTTGTGATTTGGTGCCTACAAAGTAGCAAAGGGGATTTATTTCCTCTATAGGTTGGTTCTTATAATACAGTAGAGGGGTTTGGTGTCTCCTCTATGTTGGTGCATACAAATTGGAAGGGGGGGTTGGTGTCTCTTGTAAGTTGTTTCCTACAAGATAACATAGGGCATTGGTGTGTCATGTAGGTTGGTGCCTACAATATCTTTCATATAAATAAGTTTTGCAGTTTTATGCTGTAAGCGTTTCCACATATATATTGTGTTACTTGTTCAATTCATGAGAATAATGTTTTATGAGTTTTTTTGGATTTAAATAAGTAAAATTTTCATTATATTGATTCACTCCACCTCTCCAAATAATTGTGAATTCCAACAAAATCTATCCTTTAGAAAAAATTTGAAATCACATACATAGGATATTTGCATTAACTTTGTGGCCTCCAAATATTACAAAGGAATTTCTCTTTCCCAATCTAAGTATGCATGAGACCTTCTTCACTTCTTTCAAATGTAATATTGTAAACCAACCCATTTTCCCTTCTTTTATAAAGTCAAATTTTCTGCCACCTGCACCATACCCTAAGTAGATTCCACTTTGTACCATTAATTAGTTGGTATTCTTTTACATTTGACTCATATACATCCTAGTTTTTGCTTTTTTGTTAGTATTTCTTCATGATATATTAAAACACCACATGAAAGTCATTAGCAAGTAGTAAAAAAGGATACTTCAATATATCCAAGATCTAGTTCAATTTGGGATACACTATAGTTCCTGGGGGGACTCCTTTATTGGTTGGTTTCACTAATTTCTACTAGGCTAGTGTCCCTAATGATTGGAAGTATACTACATTTTATGTTTTCATTCTTGGTTCAAGAACCATCACTTGGGATTGTAAGAAGCAACATGATATTACTCTTGCTTGAATAGAAGTAAAATATCAAGTAGCAGCTAATGCAAGATAATAAGCCTTTTGGCTTCAATTGAACCTTTTAGAGTTTGGATTCCAACAACATCCAATCACCCTCTAGTGTGGCAATCATAGTTCCATCAAGCTATCCAAATATATATTTCAACATCAATGCATCAAAAAAATTGAACTACTAATGCATTTCACCAAAATCTCATTCATGATCATATTCTTGAAGTGCTAATTTACCCAAAATATGATCAACTTGCTGACATTTTCACAATGTATCTTCTAGTAGTGAAATTTTATAAACTACAGTCTATGTTGGTATTTAAAGAAGTTGTGATTAAGGGTGTGTTTCCACAAAATCTAGTAGACCTTGTGATAAAGTTCACAAGGTGAGAGCTAGACATTGTAACAATAATGAGGAGATATTTCCATTGTCACCTCAACAATTCTCCTCCACTCTTTAATGGAATTTCACCACAAGGGAGAACTCCCAATATTCACTTGTAGGGATACTTTGAGAATAGGGAACAAGGTAAAAGGATTTGAACCCATCGTAAAACCAAGAAAAGGGAAAATCCCACTTCCTAGAGAAGGACTCAAAGGAGGAACATGTTTTCCATTAAATAGGAAATATTGTAAAGGATTTGAGGTGCTTGCCATGCTAGACATGGAATAGGGGAAGATAGTGGAAAATGTGGATGTGATCTTGACTTATGCTGGAATGAAACATAATACAGATATAAACATAAACACAGAGATGTAGAAAAAATAAATCTTCATTTCCTTAATATCAAAGAACTTAAAGATGCTTACATACATAATGGAAATAAACTAGCTCAGGTGATGGTAGCTTATCTCTGAGAAGAGATGAGGAATATTCCTACCTCTGAACTGTGTTACAATGAGGCTCAAGAGCCTTTTTATTATTGAAAAAAAAAATGAAACACTAAAAAAAAAACCCTAACCCTAGGGGATGGACGCCAAGAGTTTGTGTGCCTTGTTGGGGTTAGTTGGGCAACCAACTTCCCGGGGTCGTAACTTGTTCATATGATCTTCGTTTGGTGCATACAATAATTTTTTAGAAAGGTCTCTCCAAGTAATACAAGATTAAAAATAGATCCATACCTTTCCTATGGTTATGTGCCTGCTGCAATCCTCAAAAAAATGCCATTTACTAGGTCAAAACAATTGCGAACGTTTAGCACCCAAAAAAAACTACTAAAAATAGTAATTGTGCTATAATCAAGGAAGCTAATGAAAATAACTAAAGGTCTAGGTAAAATAGGTTGATGGCCACCAATATCCACCTAGATTAGTCCTCCCCCTTTGGAAACAATGGTCCCCATTGCATCCAAAGCCTCCATGAGGTGAGGAAATTCTTATTCAACCTAGTCCCTGGTGAGCCACTTGCCTTGGTGAAGGAGTTGTCCTGCTTTGACAACTCAATATTGTAGGATCCTCTGCTAGTGAATTTTCTTGATATTTTTTCCATGATCCTATCAGTTGCATCCTATTTAATACAACTTGGGTTGAGCTCTATTGGTGTTATCTTCTCAACAACGTCGAATGTGTCCAAAAATAGAGGAAAGTATGGTTGTAGTTGGTCCACATTGAATATTGGGTGCAGAATAAGGAATGGTGGAATGTTGAGCTCGAAAGCATTTTCCCCTACAAGCTTAGTGATGGTGTAAGGCCCATATCGAAATAGGCGAAGCTTACAGTGGGCACCAACAAGGCGCTCCTTCTACAAATGTAACCAAACTTTGTCGCCCACATAGAACTTTTGTGGCACCCAATGTTGATCATGATGTTGTTTGTACTTAACATTTTTTCTATTCAATATGTCATGGACCTACTAGTGGATGTGTTGAATACCCTCAATGAATTTGTTAGCTTTGTCATCTTCGACCTTGACATGAGCCGAATTTTCCTAAGTAGCTACAAGTGGTATGTAAACATCAATGGGACATAGTGGTTAGAATCCCAATCCCACCTGAAAGGTGTTGTGGCCAGTTGAGTTATAGAGAGATCTATTATAAATATGTTGGACCTAGGGGTTGATCTCATCCCATGTTCATGTATGCTTCGAGTTGTATATGTGCAAGATGTGCACAATCATCCTATTGATGACCTCTATCTGGTCATCCGTTTGGGGGTGGAAGGTCGTTGACTTGGTGAGCTTGGTATCCAACAATGTGTTAGAAAATTATATATTACACAGCAATGGAACACATAAAATATTGTAGAAATATAAACATAGAAAACGCATAAAACAAGAGAGACACAGATATACGTGGTTCACCCAGTTTGGGCTACATCCACGGAGAAATAACCATTCCTTCCTTTTATATTATCCAGCAAACTGAAGATATACAACCTACAGCAAATCCGCTGTAACACCCTCTTCGCTCTCAACCTCCTCTCTCTTTCTCACTCAGAATACATATCTACATAGATGTAATACAATTCCCTCATATATAGTGAGGGGTTGCCTTCTAGGGACAAAACCCTAAATTAAACATAACTTCTACCGTTAGATCTCCACTTAATGAATGACCCAGATTGACTAGAAATTACTATACTTTTACAAGGCAATTTTACATATATTCTTAGCTTCGGGGGTGCCGCCCCCCCTGGACCCCCCTGCAGCGAATCTTTTATGGGCGGAGTTGCCACCCTATTTCGAACTGGGGTCCAATGCGGCAATACCTTTGAATACCAAAGATAATCAGGCTCCACACCCAACAATCTCCCACTTGGAGACTGATTATAGCAACTCTAGCGCTGCTTCATTTTCTGGACAATGACTCCTCTTTCGACCTGGCTGTTTCTCATCTTCTTCATCATACTTGAAGACCAATTGAAACTGAGCAGATTCTCAGTTTCTCCCTGGTTACAACTCTTGTTAGCATATATGCAAGATTTTGGCTAGTGTGTATCCTTTCCAGCTTCAACTCTCCATCTTCCAACACTGATCATATGAAATGGTACTTGAGCTGTATGTGTTTAGTCCCGGAATGAAATGTTGAGTTCTTTGCAAGATGAATGGCACTTTGGCTATCACTGTATAACATGCCGATATCATGCTCCTTACCCAATTCACCCATAAACCTTTGTAACCAAATCATTTCTTTACTAGCCTCTGTAGCAGCAACATACTCTGCTTCTGTTGTTGAAAGTGCAACAACACTTTGGATTTTTGAAACCCAACTGACAGTTGTTCCACCTACAGTAAATACATATCCTGCAGTGCTCCTCCTATTATCTCTGTCACCTGCCATATCTGGATCAACATATCCCTATAGAGAAATGTTTGAACCACCAAAGCATAATGCTTGATTTGTGGTACCTTTCAAATATTTGAGAATCCATTTCACTGCCATCCTATGTTCCTCTCCTGGATTGTTCATGTACTTGCTTACAACTCCGACTGCATGTGCAATATCAGGCCTTGTGTAGACCATTGCATACATTAAGCTTCCAACTGCTGATGCATATAGAACTTTAGACATATAATCCATGTCTTCTTGGGTCTTTGGGTACATTTCCTTACTAAGTTTGAAATGGCTAGCAAAAGGTGTACTAACTAGTTTTGCATTGTGCATATTAAATCTTTTCAACACCTTTTCTATGTACTCATTCTGAGACAATGTTAATTTGCGATTTTTCCTGTCTCTAGTTGTTCTCATACCAAGAATTTGTTTTGCAGCTCCCAAATCCTTCATTGCAAATGAATTTGCCAATTTTCTTTTGAGCACATTTATTTCCTGCATGTTAGACCCTGCAACAAGCATGTCATCCACATAGAATAACAATATAATATAGCTGCCATCATTTTGATTTTTCAGATAAACACAATGATCAGAGTGACATCTAGTATAACCTTGTTCAGACATAAACTTGTCAAATTTTAGATACCACTGCCTTGGAGCCTGTTTTAAGCCATACAAGCTCTTCTTCAATCTGCACACTAGTTTCTCCTTCCCTTTCACCTCATATCCTTGTGGTTGCTGCATATATATCTCTTCCTCCAAATCCCCATGGATAAAGGTTGTCTTAACATCTAACTGCTCAAGATGAAAATCTTCAACTGCTACTAGACTTAAAATAGTTCTGATTGAAGTCATTTTAACAACAGGAGAAAATATTTCATCAAAATCAATACCTTTCTTCTGTGCAAACCCCTTTACCATAAGTCTAGCTTTGTACCTTTATTTTCCTCCATCTTCTTCCTTCAGCCTGTAAACCCCTTTATTCTTCAATTTAGTTTTTCCAGCAGGCAACCTGACTAAATCCTAAGTCTGGTTATGCATTAAGGAGTCCATCTCTTCTTCCATGGCTACCTCCCACTTCTTCCTGCTTTCAACCTGCATTGCTTCTTCATAACATTTAGGTTCACCAGAATCAGTCAACAATAAATAATATAATGAAGGAGAGTATCGTTTAGGGGGTCTACTTATCTTGGTAGATCTTCTAACACCACTTTTAGGTGTTTGGGGTTCCTGTTGCTATGGTGGTGGTTGTTCTTGTTGTGGTTGTTGATTATTATTATTTTCAGGCACCTTTACTTTTTCAGTGATTTCATCAAGAACTGCGTATTCCTTGTTTTCTTTTTCCTATTTATTTTCCTGCAACTCATTCTTATACAAGACCTTTTCATTGAATATTACATCTCTGCTCCTAATGATTTTGTGATTTTCGTAATCATATAAGCGATAACCAAAATCATTAATACCACATCCAATAAAGGTACATTTCTTTGACTTTGCGTCAAGCTTTGCTCTATTTTCTTTATTAATATGGACAAAGGCCTCACAACCAAAAGGCTTTAAAAAAGAGTAGTTTACCTTTTTACCTGTCCATGCTTCCTCTGGAACACCACCATGCAAGGAACTTGAAGGCCCTCTGTTTATTAGATAAACAGCAGTATCTACAACATCTGCCCAAAATTGTAAAGGCAACCCTGCATGCAATCTCATGCACCTTGCACGCTCCATGATTGTTTTGTTCATCCTTTCTGACACACCATTTTATTGTGGTTTTCTTGGAGCTGTCTTCTTTCTGTGAATTCTATGCTCTAAACAGTACCTATAAAACTCTTTGCTGCAATATTCAGCTCCATTGTCTGATCTGAGACACTTCAATTTCTTTCCTGTCTCAATCTCAACTAAAGCTTTCCATTTCTTGAAAGTATCAAATACATCAGATTTATTCTTAATATAATAAATCCAAGTTTTTCTAGTTGCGTCATCAATAAAAGTAACATAATAACGAGAGCCACTAAGAGATGCTACCTGAGTAGGTCCCCATACATCTGTATGCACAAGCTATAATTTTTTGTTCTTCTTTTCTTTCCCAACTTTGAGAAATCTGACTCTCTTCTGTTTTCCATAAATGCAATTCTCACAGAAGTCCAAATCAACATTCTTCAAACCCAGCAACAAATTCTTTGAGTGAAGAATCTTCATCCCCTTTTCACTCATGTGTCCAAGCCTATGATGCCATAATGCTGCATCTTCTCCTTTGGAAGTTAAAGCATTAATAGAGTTAGAAGTACCATTGCATAAATACAATGTACCAACCTTTTCACCTTTTGCTATTACCAAGGCTCCTTTGGTGACCTTCCAAGCTTTATCTATGAAAGTTGTCACACAACCTTCACCACCTAACTGCCCTATTGAAATCAGATTTTTCTTCAGATCTGGAACATGCCTTACCTCCTTTAGTAGCCATTGGTTTCCATTATGTTGTTTTACTAGAACCTTACCCATTCCAACAATTTTATAGGATTTATCATCACCCAAATGGACTTGTCCAAAATCTCCTGGAACATAGTCATGAAAGTATTTCTTATCAGGTGTGGCATGGAATGACGCCCCTGAATCTACCACCCAGGAATCAGTAATATTTTCGAAAGAAATAATCAAAGCATCTTGTAACACCTCACCTGTCACATTTGCTTCATGATTGTTTTCTTGTTGTGCATCTCCTTCTTTTCCCTTCCGAGATCTACAGTCTTTCTTTAGGTGTCATTTCTTTCCGCATTTCCAGCACACTATCCCCGATTTGGACTTGGATCTACCTTTCCTTGATTTACTACAATATCATGAGCTCTTTCCTCTTTCCATTTTTCTTCCCCTAGACTCTGCACTCAAAGCATTACCCGATGTCTCACCAGAGCTTTTCCGTCACATTTCCTCACTAAGGATAGCACCGACAACATCATCAAACTTTAAAGTACTATATCCAGAAATAGAGTTACTAATGGCCATTACTAAACCATTCTAGTTTTCTAGAAATGAGCACAAGAATAACAGAGCTCTAACTTCATCATCAAAGTTTACCCCTACATAACTTAACTGACTTTTAACAGTATTAAAATCATTTAAATGGTCTGCAACAAATCCACCTTCCGACATCTTCATATTAAATAACCGTTTCATAAGAAATACCTTGTTTGAGGTCGAGGGTTTTTCATATAGTTTCACCAATGCCTTAATCAAACCCTCTGTTGTTGTTTCCTTCGAAATGTTGAACGCGACCGATGCTATGAGGCACAACCATGCTGTTCTGAGTGCCTTTCTATCGAGAAGGTTCCATTCTTCATCTGTCATACCCGTTGGCATCTTTGTTTTTCCGTCCAATGGTAGGTACAGATCTTTCTGATACAAATAATCTTCCATCTGCATCTTCCACAATGAGATGTTTTGGCCGTTAAATTTATCGACCCTAAACTTACCATCTTCCACCATTGCTCCCACTCGAATGAGGAACCCTTCTTTCCTGCCAGTTTATCAGCCAAATAGACCTTTGGCTCTAATACCAGTTGTTAGAAAATTATATATTACAGAGCAATGGAACACATAAAATATTGCAGAAACATAAACACAGAAAACATATAAAACAAGAGAGACACAGATATACATGGTTCACCCAGTTTGGGCTACGTCCACTGAGAAACAACCAGTCCTTCCTTTTATATTATCCAGCAAACTGAAGAGATACAACCTACAGTAGATCCATTATAACACCCTCTTCGCTCTCAATCTCCTCTCTCTTTCTCACTCAGAATACATATCTACATAGATGCAATACAATTCCCTCATATATAGTGAGGGGTTGCCTTCTAGGGAAAAGAACCCTAAATTAAACATAACTTCTACCATTAGATCTCTACTTAATGAACGGCCCAAATTGACTAGAAATTACTATAATTTTACAAGGCAATTTTACATCTATTCTTAGCTTCGTGGGCACTGCCCCAAAACCCCCCGCCAGGGGGGGCTCCCCAAAGGTCGCAACCGCCCCCCCCCCTAGACCCCCCCTACAACGAATATTTTATGGGCAGCGTTGCTGCCCCATTTTGAACTGGGGTCCAATGCAGCGATACCTTTGAATACAGAAGATAATCAGGCTCCACACCCAACACAATGACCAGAGACTTGACCAGAATGCACTTATGAACCTATTGTCCTGATCTAAGATAATGGATTATGGGATCCCAAAGTGTACCCATACTTGTTCAAAGAAGAGTTTGGTAGTGGCTTCTATTATGGTGCTCCTTACAGGTCGCTAGAATGGCCATCTCAGAGAACTTGTCGATGACCATGAAAACACAGTCAATGTCGTGCTTGGTAGAAGGAGGGCATGATATGTAATCTATGGAGATGGATTCCAAGGGTCGGATAGGAGTAGGTAAAGGAGCATACAGGCCTTGCTTCTTGAATGTATGTTTGGCAATGGTGTAGGCAATGCATTATTTGATGTACTTCCCAAATATTGCCGAAGGTTTGGCCAATAAAAATACTTCTACAACACTTCCAATGTCTTTTCTAAACCAAAAATGTCTAGCAACCTGATTATCATGCGCCTCCAAAATAATATCGGCATGCTTGCTTGAAGGAACAAAAAGGTGTCCCAGGTGGCACAATAGTGCATCATGGAGGTGAATGTTTGAAACTTGCTTAACTTCCAAGAGAATATGGTATGTGGCATTGAATTCTGGATCACTGTTGTAAATATGTGTCCATCCCTAAGTCTCGTGTCCATAAGAGTCGAGCACAGTGGTCAACGCCATAACCGATGGTCGACTGAGGAAGTCTGCAACATTATTGGTGTTTCCCTTCTTATACTTAATGTTCAAATGGAAATGTTGCAGATATGTGGACCATTTTTTATGGCAATCATTCTGCAACTTTCCTTGTGTCTGTATGAACTGCAGGGATCGACAGTCTGTGTGGATGACTGTTTCCTTCCCCATAATGTAATGCTTCCATTGTTGGTAGGCCCGCATAATGGAATACATATTTTTATCATAGGTGTGCTACTTTCGGAATATATCTGAAAGTTCTTCACTATGATAATCCATCATATGCCCTTGTTGGGTAAGAACTGCAGCAACAACATAGTCGGAGACATTTGTCTAAATTTCTAATGGTTGGTGCATGTATGGTAATGTGAGCATTGGTGCAGAGCAAAGGAAATGTTTCAAATCCTCAAATGCCTTTTGTTATAATTCAGAAAAGAAGAAATTTTCTTTCACTCCACCCTTGGTGGCTTGACTCAAAGGCCAAGTGATATGAGAGAATCCCAACATGAACCTGTGATAGAAATTAGAAAGACCCAGAAAGTCGCGGAGCTCTGTTAGAGTGGTTGTGGCTGGCTAATCATGAATAACTTGTATCTTGGCCGGGTCCACATGAAAACCTCGCTCATCAATGATGTACCCCAGATATTGAACCTGGGTCATACCAAAATTGCATTTCTCCAAATTGGCACACAATTTGTGTTGTCGTGGGGTTTGGAGGACCTATCAAATATGATGTATGTGCTCTTCCCAATTCTAGCTAAAGATTAGTATTTCATCTAGATATACTACCATGAACGATTTGGTGAAGTGCCACAAGATGTCATCCATCAACTGCATGAAGGTTGAGGGGGCATTCTTCAACCCAAAAGGCATGACTAGTCATTCAAAAAGGCCCTCCTTGGATTTGAAGGCAGTCTTCCACACATTGGAGGGTTCAATTGGTACCTGGTGATAACCAAAATTTAGGCCAATCTTACTGAAATATTAGGCCCTCTTGCACTGGTAAAAAAGGTCATTAATATGTGGGATTCAATACCTATTCCAAACAGTGATCTCTTTTTAGTGCCCGATAGTCAATACAAAGCCTCCAGGTTCCATCCTTCTTCTATACCAATGTTATCAGGCTCCCACATGGTGATGAACTTGGCTTGATGTGCCCTTTCTACAACAACTCTTGAATCTGCCTTGATTTCATTGTTCCCCATAATAGAGCGATGAGTAGATTAGTCTATTAGGTAGCAGCACACCTAGGCTCATATCGATGGAGTGCTTGACCTGAGAGTGTAGGAATATCCATGTGGATGAGGTGAAGATGTCCCTATACTCCTCCATGACCTTGTCCATCTGTTGTTGTCGTGCGAAGAATCCTTGTCTGGAGGATATGGATGTGGCCACAATCTTCCTCTTGGTTTGAGGGCGAATCATAAGGAAGAAAAATTTCCCAATTTTGGAAATAATTTTACTGCATTGTTTAGCAGAGATCAAAGAAAAGGCAATGAGCGACACTACCTCTAGTATCCTATACAATTTATGACCCAAAGTACTTATAATAAAACAAGTTCTATATTCATATACAACATGACGCTTCCATAGGTATGGTTGACCTAATATAACATCATAGACTTCCATAGGGGCAACGTGGCACAATACCTCATTTGTAAAGGGCTTGATGCAATAAGGAAGGCAACACTTTTCGTTGACACAGAGATCTCACCCTTGGTGGAGCACCCAATAGTGTACAGTTTTGGGTGCAGTGCCATTGGAAGCTTCAATATATTAATGACCTCAGCTAGGATCAAGTTATTTTGACCCCGTTGTTAATGATGAATGACACTGACAAACCCTTTACCCACATCTACGAGTGGAAGAGGCACTCCCCCTCTTCTGTATCCTCAAGTTCCACCGTTTGGAGCTTGGTGGTGGCTACTATCACAATGGGTTCAATGTCAATGATTTGCTTTCCTTTTCTGGTTCCTTTTTTTGGTTTCGACTTAGAATAAAAGCATGCATCATTCTCTAAGTCTTTTAGCTAGACCACCAGCGCCTACTTCACTTGACATTCGTTCTTGCTGTGAGTGGTAGTTTTATGGAAATCACGCCACTTGTCAATGTCTTTCTTTGCCTTCCCATTATTCTTGGCTTGCGGCTTTGAGGGGTTGTCTTGGGGGGTCACGACTTGACTCTGCCTTTTACTCTATAGCTTGTGGGTGCCTTTTCTCTTCTTTAGGTTCGCAAATCCAAAGTCTCACTTCTTTTGCTTGAATTTTTTCTCAATCTTGGCAGCATATCAACATGATGCACCATGTGAGGAGATGTCCAGGAACTCCATTTCCTCCTGAATGTATTAGTGAAAACAACTTCGATACTTGAGCATTAGATGTTTCTTAGAATCTTTGATACCAAAATTTGTGTATAGGGTATGGAAAAGATTCATTGGCTCATGCACATCTTGATCCCTTTGTTATCATACCGTAGTCCATTATATGTAATTATCCTCATAGCTCCCCACTGGGTAATATTGTTCCTTGATGGTGTCTTAGAAAGAATTCCAAGTGGGTGCGGCTGAAAACGGTGAGGGTTCTCTCTCATCCCCCTGTTTACAGTAGGTTTCCAACTAGTCCTTGACATGGGGGGTGGATTTGAGGAGTGTAAAAGTAATCTTTTCCCTATTACAAAATTCTTTAACTGAAAAATATCCTTCCAACAAATTTATCCATCTATTTATGGCGTCTGCATCTATCTTCCCTTCCAATATGGGAATGTCAAGGTTGACTTGTACCTTGAAGGGAGTGGTGCCTCCAGAGTGGTTGTCGGATGAAGATGTGTCTCCTGTGGGCACCTGCCAAAGGATCTAGGAAAATATGTCCATCATTGCATCACTTTGTCGCTCAAGGGCTTCTTCGAGCAATATTTTGAAAGGATCTCCTTCTCCCTCTTCTTTCTTTTCTTCTGCCATGGGAGGTTGTCAAGGTTTGTGAGGCCAATCTTACAAAGGTTTAACCAGTTCAACACCTAACTCCTTATACCCCGACCTCATTGAGGACATGCAAACAAAAACAGAGAAAGAGAAGACTGCTCTAATACCACTGATCTAGACTTATGCAAGAATTAAACAGAATGCAGATATAAATCTTCATTTCATTAATATCAAAGAATTGAAAGATGCTTACATACAAAATGGAAATAAACTAGCGTAGGCAATGGTATCTTATCTCTGAGAAGAGATGTGGTGGCTACTTGCCTCTAGACTGTGTCACAATGAAGCTCAAGGGAATTTTTATTATTGAACGACAAAAGGAAACCCCAAACAACCAAAACCCTAACCCACGGAGATGAAACACCAAGAGTTTGTGGGCCCCGTTGGGGTTATTTGGGCAACCAACTTCCCGAGGTCGTAACTTGGTCATATGATCTCTGTTTGGTGTGTACGATACCTTGTTAGAAAGGTATCTCCTAGTACTACAAGATTTGTAGCGGGTTGGCATGGGCCTATTACAGGCCTCAAAGAAATTTCATTTAGGGGGTCAAAATAGCTTCGGATGTTCAGGACCCCAAAAACTACTAAAAATAGTAAATTGTGTTATAATCAAGGAAACTGATGAAACCGATTAGAGGTCTAGGTGGAATAGGCAGGTGGCCACCAATATCCACCTAGAACATTATGAGATTATAGGAACCCCAACTAATAGAATCCCAAAAGTGAATGCGCTAGCATAAGAAGCAGAAGGATGGGTGCCCCCACTTAGGTTTGGAGTGGAGGAAGGCCCAACATTTATAGAAACTAGAATAAACATAGATAAAATGGAGAGAGGAGGGGTGACTCCTCTTCCACCGAAGACAGAAGATGTGGTGTGGACACCCTTAGTTCCAATAGTAGTGTTAGTGATACTTATGTTGTACATCATGAAAAAAGGAGAAGACAATGGATTATCCTGAACTATATCTCCTACAAAGGATATAACCAATAAACCATCCCATGGTAGGGGATTAATGTTAAGACGAGAATTATCTAGGATATATTTGACTTCAAACTAATATAAATTACCCTATGAACCTCATTAAAAAATAGTTCCAATAAGAACATAATCGATAAGATCCAAAGAAACCCATAAGTGTCGAGTTCCTCCTCTGATGGCGATCCTTTGGGAGGAGGGTTCACTTCCTCTATCTCTGGTTTAATTGGCTCTAGTGAATTGGTATCACCTAGCCTATGCCTTTAAGGTTAAGTTTTCACACTCTTGGGAGAAATTTTGAGAATACTTCTCAATTGTTGAATTGATCAATTAGCCACCTTGAAAACATAAAATAAAAATGACCCAAATTTCCCTATGGAAATCTAGGATTATTATAGCCCTCAACCAAAAACTCCTAAAGAAACAGACAAGAAAACAACTATCCAGTATTTCCAACTGGGTGATTAGTACTAGACACCAAATACAGAAGAGTGGATATCAAGGACTTTCAAAAACTAGGATATATCTTATATACATGAGATCACCCATAATTCCATATAATGACATGACCATATGGGTTGTGGCACAAGTTGAATTACAATAGGAAGCCATTGTTAGTACCAAAAATAAATTTGTGGCCTCCGTGAAGGTTGAATCTTTCCATCATATATATCATGTCAAGCCTCTTGAAGTTAAGCTAAAGAAATAGTTCCTAGAAAATTTCTTTCCCACTCATCCTAAATTCATTAAGGTTCTGAAGGGATGGTGGTGGGATAGTTTTTAAATCAAAGAGAGCACAAACAAGAAGTACCCCACTTAGCACTTGCATGCATTGTCATGTCATCTCAAAATGGTGATTAATAGGTTATATAGTGAGTTCAATGCCTCTCACTTTAAAATTGAATGGTTTCCTCTAGTGACAGAAATAGTTTCCATTGGTGATATATTCAATTTGTCGAGTATTTTTTCAACCAACTTGTTGAAATCCCTCTTGAAAATAAAGGGAGCCCCAGCAAATCAGGGCCTCTCTTTCTATATGCCATCCTACCTAGTATATGTTTTCTATGCTGCCAATGAGTTTCCTGGTATGAACTAGAAGTAGACACCCATTCCAGCCAGATCCACATCTACTCTCAATGGTTGTGGGCAGACTATTACTATTGTCTAGGTAAATCCTCTCTACGGACAAAGACAATCCCTCTAGCCCAATGAGTGGGTCTAGCAAATTAAGTGAAAATCTACCAAACACTTTCCTAAGTTACAATTAAAAAGAGAGATGAAGAAGATGGCCTACCTAATTTTGATGCTATCTTGATCTCCTTTGTTGAATACCTTGAATCACTTGCATCACAGGCTCGTTCCTACTCCTCACAACGTTTATGTACCTGCACAAGAGATTAAGACACAACAATGCATGTAAATACAAAGAGCATATTCAAAAGTAACCTACTTAACTAATCAAGGAATGTTAAGCTAAATGATACATGAGTATACACATTTAGGGAAAATGAACCAGCAATTGTATATTAATAGAAAACAAAGGGAAGCATACAACCAAGCCTTGATGTTGATAGGATATCCTTGAATGAATATCCAAGTCCAAGATAAGCTCTCCAATAACTCCTTCTCCAAGCCAAATGAGTAGCATCTAGGCACAATCTTAGCATAAGGGTGAAAACAGACATAGACCAACCATTTGGGAACGTGAGAGGATGAATATATAGGCTGGGAAAGATAGTTAGGATGTCTCCAAAGATAGGAGTAGGCCCTTATCTCAAGGAGGTAGCTCATAGGGATAAGACCAAGAGGCCAAGTTGGGAGAATTCGACCTCATCTATGTCAAACAACCTCCAACACATCGCTTTGGAAGCTTCTAGATCATGAAGCTTCTCATCCTCTTTGGGAAAATTTCCTTTTTGGGATCATCACAGGTATACAAGTGAACAAAGCGATTCCATTGCGAGTTAAGTACATTCCAACAGGAAACCGTTGTTGTTTATAGTCTCATAAGGGTGATGATTCTCAAATTAGGACTTTAGAGCTATTTCCTTCAGGGTAAGCTCAAGGCATTCTCCAATAAATGTCTTAGGAAGGATCTAAACTACATATATTAATGAGTACACTGCATAATGGTCATGTTTCAGGCACTTCGAGGTATGTCAAGGGGAAGTGTTGGAGGTGTGAAAAAATATTGTGAAACAGATGCCCCCTAAAGCATGAAGGAAGAATGATGAGTGATGGTTGAGATGCTTTACAAGATTTTGCAAGGATGTGGAAAAACACTATAAAGAGACCTGCAAATCAAGGACGCATATCTGAGATAAAAAAATATGAATCCATGGTATGGACGCAACCATCTGGATGATAAGGAATATATGAAAGGATCCATGGTATGGGCACAACCATCCAAATGAGAAGGATCATATGTGAATATAAGATCCAAGGAATGGTCACAACCATCCGATATAGAAGGATCATTATAAATGTAAAGTCCCACGGTATGGTCACAACCATATGTATAGCAAAAAAATGTGTACAATTATGAATGACATATAACTCCATGCAGCCTGAGTCATATTAGATAAGACTCAGGGTCTTGTGCTCCAGCCCGACCCTATCAGAGTACGAATTCTAACATGCGAATGAATTTGTTGAAGTCGAACATGCTAGAAAACCACCTGTTTACCGGCCAATGATGTGGACCGTTAATAGGTACGAGAGAAACCACCAATAATGACAATGTCTCTCAAGGTACAACAATGCAATTCGTGAATGTGATAATGAAACTAAAGTTGAAAATTTTTGAAATCATCTGATCGAAGGCCAATGATGAAATCTGTCGTCGAATGCGAAGAACTTTCCATTAAGGCATGCAAGCTCTAAGTTACTGAAAGGGAGTCTCTAAGTCATCTTCTTGGATAATGAGCTGAAGTCGACAGGAAGTGACTCATTGAAGGAGGGTCATAATGATTCCCTCATTATCGACACAAAACAAGGAATAAAGTGGAATAAACAAGTATGAACCAGGACTGTGACAAAAGGTCAGATAATGTATAGGTAATATACTGCAGATATGACTTCTCTTGAACATATTGGTGACACAACTTCGGAATGTGGCAACATTTGACTCAACATAGGACTAAGTATCATAATGATGAACTGGGATAGTCAAATGAGAGGCAAAATGGATCACCTGAACCCAGAAAGACAAGTCACTGAGCGAGGATATCCCAAACCCGACACAAGACGCAGACAAGTGTCATGTTCAAGATGACATGCTGCCTATCCAAGATATGTTTCACTTTCATTTTTCCCCAATATTTCTAGCAAGTAACTCTTTATTTTTACACAAGCTTGAAGAGGATAGCATATGCTTGTTATATAAGTTCACCCTTCGGATGAATCCATCCTAGTAAGTTTTACCAGTCCTAGGAAGGAGAAACTCGGTCTCATCATGGTGACGAGTCTTTTGTCGTAAAAATTTTAACAAGTCCGACAGAAGAGTAACTCGGTGTCTTTTTCATATTTAGAGAGTTTGAAAAAGAGACAAAAAAGAAAACTCCAAAGGGCCCTTTTCATAGTTTGTCTCTCAAATCCAAAAAGGTAGAAAACAATATTCGAGAGAACCTCCTAGCCATGTTCAACTAAGGTGTTCCTTTTTCGTAAATAGTATATCTCAATCCAGAAAAGGGTTAAACTTATACTGCCTGGAAGAACGAGTGGTATAAAAGGATAGCAATTGGTTCCGATGGTGAGGGAACTGCTCAAAACATGTAAAGGTCAAGAGGCTGGCTAATAAGACCACTCATTACAAATGTTCCTCAAGCAAGGGTAAAACAACCAAGTGAAAGCGAATGATTGGCCAAAGAGATGGTGATGATGGAATGAAAGAACCAAGGCTCATCTGGAAAAAAAGTGGCTAATAAAAATGGCAATCACGAGATGTAAAGTGGGAATGGTTTCATTTTTACACAAGCTTGAAACATCGGAAACTATGCTTGAGTATACTTGAATATGGTTTCATTTTTTCACAAGCTTAAAATGGAAACAAACTATGCTTGGGTTTGGTTTCATTTTTACACAAGCTTGAAATAAAGATAATGATGCAGGAGCATCTGGTCGACAGGGAGAATACCGAGAGAAGATGGACACAGTTTCGGAAGAAGATTGGGAAAGTTGAAAATTTCATTAAACTGGACAGCAAGCCTGTCAGAGTTCTTAGTTTTTTTTTCCTTTATGTTGTTTAATTTCTTTCAGGGTCAACTACAGCATTAAACTCTGTTGTCCTAATTTATGTTTATTTTACCTCAATTACTGTAACAGGTTTTAGTTAGAAGTGTTAAAGATAGATTAGTGTTAATAAGTATGTAACAGCAAACCCTTATGGCATAAAAGGGGCAAGTGAGCCAACAAATAGCAAAAGGAAACGTATGCATGTATCAACTGTACAAAACCGAAATAGCATAACTACCAGGCAGTTAATCAACTGCTCAAACTATTGTACAAAAGGGCAAACGAAACAACCCAGAGGGGTTCAGTTCAGGAGCGGAACATGTAAAAGAAAAATACCAGAAGTACATACATTATTTTCCTTCATCAAATACAGTGCACCATTAAAAATACAAGTCTATGATTTATGTCCTCTGTAATAATCTGTACATGCATATCATCGTAATTTCAATTCATTTCAGGCAACCCAAAATAACAGAGTTCTTTACAATTCCAAAGAGTCCTTCGACTAGCTAAGAAGAGAGTGAGTACAAGACGGGAGGGCGCAACCCAACACAGCAGAACGAACAGACCACAGTCTAAACCGGTAAGCCACAAAACCATTACAAATAGTTCATATGCCATAAAAATATTACATAGTATGCCTGTGTAAAACAATATATACAAAACTGTGTCACGAGGGTTCATAGAACCGAGCTATCAAGAGCTCACAGAAAAACCCCAAATTACGGTTACGGGTTGGAGGTAACCCTGACATACACAGGTCCGACAAATACACAGAATGCACACAGTAGACAAGAGTAAATGCGGCCAAGACCAAGAAAAACCGTGAGAAAGTAAAGCAAAGACAGAGCTACCCGGTAAAGAGCGATTGTAGCCTTGGTGAATCCGCGGAATCCGGCCACACCTGCCAACACAAAGCAAGGTGAAGAGTTAGGGTCTGAACACCGATAATAGCCCTGCAAACAAAGTTGTGAAATGAAACTGCAATCAAAACAAACAAATCCGTGTAGGAGGGTGACGGAGGAGCCATACCTGTAGTGAGCCGAGACCCAGGCCAGCGGAAACGAAGTGCTAACCCTGAACACAAAGGGGCTGCGGAACGTTAGTTCCGGGACAAACTGTGGACACAAATATTTAGCATGGAACGAGGCCATACCTGTTCTATAAAGCCGAGCGTTGGAGAAAAGCCAAGCTGGAGAGTCTTCAAACTGTGAGTTTGACAGCGGAACAGAGTAGCAACCACTCATCACCAACATTCACCACAGAATTGCCAAAAAGACCATAACGAACAGTAATCACCAGAACAGAAACAGTAAAGCTCACACAGTCGAGGAACAAGTTGAACGCGCAGAGAAGGACCGTAACTTACCAAGAAACCCTGAAGTAAGCCCTTTGACTCCCATAGCACCGGTTTGATGGAGTGGAAGAGCATTGTTACACCATAAGAAACCAGCGGAGCTCAACAGGGTTTCTCCCACAAACAGAAAAACTAGAGGCGGAGCGAGACCAGAACGACAGAGCAAGTCACAGAGTGAAAATGACTGAACAGGCGCGAAATGGCGGAGGAAAAGTGCATTAAGGGGATTAGGGTTTGTCAACCCCGAGGAGGGCAGGTGTCGTGAAGAGAGGCCGAGTAAGGTACCATGTATTGAATGCCAATCAACCACCACAAAAATCATTTACAGTCACTTTATTATCAACCAAGGATTAGTGTGAGTCCGCGTAGACTGAGTTGGCGGGGGGACCACGTGGGCTGGCCCCATCAATTGGTATCAGAGCACAGTTTTTTTTTCATATAGAGGAAGATGGCAGAAGGGCAAGTGCCAAGACGAGGACGTGGAAGAGGTGCACGTAGAGGAGCAGATGAAGGATTGAGGGAACAGATTAGAGTTCTGACAGCTCGCTTGGAAGCAGTGGAAGCGGGTAGACGAAGAGACCCGGAACTGGGAGATGACAGTGAGGAAGAAGTGGTAGCTGCTACAGACGGGTCCGATGAGGAGGCTCCAGAATTGAGACTGTTGCGTTCAATTTTATTGGCCAGCAGCAAACCCAAAACAGAGATTTCGAATTACGATGGCAATCTATCTGCTGATATCCTATTGGATTGGATAAGCGAACTAGATAAGTATTTCGAAAATGAGGAAGTTAAGGAGGATAAGAGAGTCAAGTTCGCTGCTACTAAGTTGAAGGGACATGCCCTCTTGTGGTGGGATAATGTCCAAGCAGACAGAAAAAGACTGGACAAATTACCCATACGGAGTTGGTCAAGGATGGTAGCAAAATTGAAGGGCAGATTTCTGCCGAAAGATTACCAGGTGGAACTATGTCGGCGGGTACAGAACCTGAGGCAGAGAGGTATGACTATCAAAGAGTATACGGAAGAGTTCTACCGGGTAAATCTACGTGCTGGTTACATGGATGAAACTCTAGAAAAAACAGCGAGATATGTCAATGGCTTGAGGATGGAAATTCTGGATGAAATTAGCATACTTTCTCCCCAAAATATTGAAGAAGCCTTTCAGAGCGCTGTAAAGGCTGAGGAAAAGATTAACAGAAAACAGAACAGCAGAAGAGGGAGAGGAAGTAGCAGAGGACGGGGACAATCCTACGGTAGAGGAAAGAGTGCTGCGAACAGCGAAGAAGGCAGCAGTTCAAAAACTTCAGGGACAGCAGAAAAAGGAGATAGCACCAGAGGAGGTCGGTCATACCAGAGAGGACGAGGGAATGGCCGCGGAAGAGGGACTAATGTCCAGTGCTACAGGTGCCACAAATGGGGGCACAGAGCCTTTGAGTGTCCAGAAGTTGAACAGGCCGGTCAGAGGGGAACGCTGATGGCACAGCCTGAAGAAGCTGAAGCACAACCCCGGGAGGTGGAAGACATGGCGGAGACAGGGGAAGCTTTGATTTTGAACAAAGTACTGTTAAAGCCAACCAAGGAAGTGGCTGAACCAACACAGCGGAAGGCACTTTTCCGGACAGTCTGTAAATCGCATGGTAAATGCTGCAAGGTAATAATAGACAGCGGGAGTACGGATAACTTGGTTGCCACAGAGATGGTGGAAAAACTGGGGTTGAAGCGGCTGAAACACCCCACACCTTACAAGGTGTCGTGGCTGCAGAAAGGCCACCAGCTGTTGGTTGATGAACAATGCGAGGTGGAGTTTCGCATTGGCAAATACCACGATACAATGGTCTGCGATATTATGCCGATGGACGTGTGCCACATACTGCTCGGAAGACCATGGTAGTATGACAGGAAGGTGACACACGATGGGAAAACTAATTGCTATAAGTTTGTAAAGGATGGGGTCAAACACACACTTGTACCCATCAAGGAGGAAGATTCAGCAGAATCAAGTGGGACAAAGGCGCTATTGATTGGCGGAAAACAGTTCGTAAAGCAGGTTGAGGAAAATGAAATTAATTTTGCAGTTGTGAGGAGGATGAAGCCAGTATTACTGAACTTGGAGAAATCAGAATTGCCTAAAGAAGTACAAGAGCTGTTAGAAGAATTTCCAGCTATTGCAGCTGATGAATTACTTGATAAGTTGCCTCCCAAGAGGAGCATCAACCACCATATTGATTTCGTACCAGGAGCAAGCTTGCCAAACAAGGCAGCATACAGAATGAGTCCAAAGGACAATGAAGAAGTACGAAGACAAGTGCAGGAATTGTTAGATAAGGGACTGATCAGAGAGAGTTTAAGCCCCTGTGCGGTACCTACAGTCCTCGCACCCAAGAAAGGTGGAGAATGGCGAATGTGCACAGATTCGCGGGCTATAAACAAGATCACCATTCGATACAGGTTTCCCTTGCCTAGAATGGATGACATGATGGACTGTCTCAGTGGGGCAGCATATTTTACAAAAATAGATCTAAAAAGTGGGTACCATCATATCAGAATCAGAGAGGGAGATGAATGGAAGACAGCCTTCAAGACCAACGAAGGGCTGTACGAATGGCTGGTCATGCCATTTGGGTTGAGCAACGCACCGAGTACTTTTATGAGATTGATGAACGAAATGTTAAAGGAGTTTATTGGAAAGTTCGTGATAGTCTATCTGGACGATATTTTAATTTTTAGCAGGACAAAAAGAGAACACCTTCAGCATATTCGAAGGGTATTCGAGAAGCTGCAGCAGAACAAACTGCTGATAAATTTAAAAAAATGCACTTTCTTACAGAAGGAGTTAATTTATTTGGGATTTGTAGTGGCAGAAAATGAGTTAAAGATGGACCCGGAGAAGATTGAAGCGATCATGAGTTGGCCGTCACCTAAGAGTTTATTCGAGGTACGTAGCTTTCACGGCTTAGCAAGTTTTTATAAAAAGTTCATAAAGAATTTTAGTGGAATCTGCGTGCCCATGCTAGAGACCATCAAAAAGGCCAGCCAACCTTTTTGCTGGACTAAGGCAGCAGAAGACAGTTTTCAACTTCTGAAGCGTAAGATAACGGAGAGGCCAATCTTGAGACTGCCCGATTTCAGCAAACCTTTTCAGGTTCGGTGTGATGCAAGTGGGACAGCTATTGGCGCTGTACTCAGTCAAGAGGACAGACCAGTGGCGTTCTTTAGTGAGAAACTAAATGAAAGTCGGCAGAAATACTCATCATATGACAAAGAATTCTATGCAGTGGTTCAAGCCTTGAAGCATTGGAGGCACTATTTACTAGGGAGTGAGTTCATTTTGTTCTCTGATAATTCTGCGTTACAGTATATAACACAGTAGCACAAACTGAACCATAAACATGCCAAGTGGATGGAGTACCTGCAAAGTTTCACTTTTGTGTTGAAGCACATCAGTGGGCAAGCCAACAAAGTGGCGGACGCTTTAAGCAGAAGAGCCCTGCTCTTACAGGAAAGTGGCATACAGGTGATGGGATTTGAGTATTTGAAGGATTTGTACCAGACGGACGCGGATTTCAAAGAAGCTTTTGAAGCATGCCAGAATCCCGTACTGAGAAATACAAGCCCATGGCTAGATTTCAATTTACAAGAGGGATTACTGTTTCGAGGGGGACAGCTATGTGTTCCAGATTGTTCGATGAGGGAAAATCTGGTGAGAGAGAAACACAGTGGCGGACTAGCGGGACATTTTGGCATCGATAAGACATTGGAGCAGCTCGGGCATTTTTATTACTGGCCAAGGATGAGCCGGGACGTATAGAGGTGTGTAACCAGATGTAAAATCTGCCAACTGGCGAAGGGACACAGCCAGAACACGGGGCTGTACACACCTCTACCTGTTCCAAGCAGGCCGTGGGATTCGGTCAGCATTGACTTTGTCCTAGGATTGCCTAGAACGCAGCGGGGGTATGATTCAGTGATGGTGGTGGTGGATAGGTTCTCAAAGATGGCTCATTTCATCCCTTGCCGGAAGACTAGCGACGCCACAAACGTGGCACACCTTTTCTTTACGGAAGTAGTACGATTACATGGCTTACCTAAAACTATAGTTTCAAACAGGGATGTGAAATTTACAGGTCATTTTTGGCGCACCCTGTGGAAAAAGCTGGGCACACAATTAAATTTCAGTTCTGCGTATCATCCGCAGACTGACGGATAGACAGAGGTGGTGAACAGAAGTTTGGGCAACTTGTTACGAAGCTTGACAGGAGAAAACTCGCGATTGTGGGATCGAGCTCTGGCCCAGGCAGAATTCGCTTATAACGATTCGCCCAACCGAAGCACCGGGCTTAGCCCATTTCAAATCTTGTATGGTATGCATCCGCGAGGAGTACATGAATTACGAGATTTGGGACAGCTGGAAAGGAGGAGTGCAGACGGAGAAGATTTTGCCGAAGCGATGAGTGAACTGCATGAAAAAGTTAAGTCAAGATTACAATACAGCACGCAGAAATATAAGAAACATGCGAACACAAAGCGGCGAGAGGTAAATTTTGAGATTGGGGACGAAGTCCTTGCGCATCTGCGCCGGGAACGGTTTCCTAAAGGTACGTACAACAAACTGAAATTCAAGAAAATCGGCCCATGCAAAATTCTGCGCAAATTTTCAGCGAATGCATATGAAATTCAGCTGCCACCTGATATAGGCATATCGCCCATATTCAACGTGGCAGACATGTTCCCATATCGTGCTCAGATGGAAGTTGATAGTATGGTACAGCCACAACGGGACACCCAGTTCGAGAGCAATCTTTGGAAGAAACAGCTGCCTTCGGTCCGGACCCATGAGATCGAGGGAATCCTCAGCACACAGGTGGCCAAGAAGATGCGCAGGAAAGAGTATCTGCGTTATCTCGTCAAGTGGAAGGACCGTCCAATGGAGGACAGCTCCTGGCTCAATGAGACACAGATTCGGAAAGCTGGCTAGTCGGTGGAGGAACTCATGGAACGGAGCCATGAGCTCTCTCTTTTACCCCGGCAGCCTGATGCAGGAGCATCTGGTCGACAGGGAGAAGACCGAGAGAAGATGGACACAGTTTCGGAAGAAGATTGGGAAAGTTGAAAATGTCATTAAACTGGACAACAAGCCTGTCAGAGTTCTTAGTTTTTTTTTCCTTTCTGTTGTTTAATTTCTTTCAGGGTCAACTACAGCATTAAACTCTGTTGTCCTAATTTATGTTTATTTTACCTTAATTACTGTAATAGGTTTTAGTTAGAAGTGTTAAAGATAGATTAGTGTTAATAAGTATGTAACAGCAAACCCTTATGGCATAAAAGGGGCAAGTGAGCCAACAAATAGCAAAAGGAAACGTATGCATGTATCAACTGTACAAAACCGAAATAGCATAACTACCAGGCAGTTAATCAACTGCTCAAAATATTGTACAAAAGGGCAAACGAAACAACCCAGAGGGGTTCAGTTCAGGAGCGGAACATGTAAAAGAAAAATACCAGAAGTACATACATTATTTTCCTTCATCAAATACAGTGCACCATTAAAAATACAAGTCTATGATTTATGTCCTCTGTAATAATCTGTACATGCATATCATCGTAATTTCAATTCATTTCAGGCAACCCAAAATAACAGAGTTCTTTACAATTCCAAAGAGTCCTTCGACTAGCTAAGAAGAGAGTGAGTACAAGACGGGAGGGTGCAACCCAACACAGTAGAACGAATAGACCACAGTCTAAACCGGTAAGCCACAAAACCATTACAAATAGTTCATATGCCATAAAAATATTACATAGTATGCCTGTGTAAAACAATATATACAAAACTGTGTCACGAGGGTTCATAGAACCGAGCTATCAAGAGCTCACAGAAAAACCCCAAATTACGGTTACGGGTTGGAGGTAACCCTGACATACACAGGTCCGACAAATACACAGAATGCACACAGCAGACAAGAGTAAATGCGGCCAAGACCAAGAAACACCGTGAGAAAGTAAAGCAAAGACAGAGCTACCCGGTAAAGAGCGATTGTAGCCTTGGTGAATCCGCGGAATCCGGCCACACCTGCCAACACAAAGCAAGGTGAAGAGTTAGGGTCTGAACACCGATAATAGCCCTGCAAACAAAGTTGTGAAATGAAACTGCAATCAAAACAAACAAATCCGTGTAGGAGGGTGACGGAGGAGCCATACCTGTAGTGAGCCGAGACCCAGGCCAGCGGAAACGAAGTGCTAACCCTGAACACAAAGGGGCTGCGGAACGTTAGTTCCGGGACAAACTGTGGACACAAATATTTAGCATGGAATGAGGCCATACCTGTTCTATAAAGCCGAGCGTTGGAGAAAAGCCAAGCTGGAGAGTCTTCAAACTGTGAGTTTGACAGCGGAACAGAGTAGCAACCACTCATCACCAACATTCACCACAGAATTGCCAAAAAGACCATAACGAACAGTAATCACCAGAACAGAAACAGTAAAGCTCACACAGTCGAGGAACAAGTTGAACGCGCAGAGAAGGACCGTAACTTACCAAGAAACCCTGAAGTAAGCCCTTTGACTCCCATAGCACCGGTTTGACGGAGTGGAAGAGCATTGTTACACCATAAGAAACCAGCGGAGCTCAACAGGGTTTCTCCCACAAACAGAAAAACCAGAGGCGGAGCGAGACCAGAACGACAGAGCAAGTCACAGAGTGAAAATGACTGAACAGGCGTGAAATGGCGGAGGAAAAGCGCGTTAAGGGGATTAGGGTTTGTCAACCCCGAGGAGGGCAGGTGTCGTGAAGAGAGGCCGAGTAAGGTACCATGTATTGAATGTCAATCAACCACCACAAAAATCATTTACAATCACTTTATTATCAACCAAGGATTAGTGTGAGTCCGCGTAGACTGAGTTGGCGGGGGGACCACGTGGGCTGGCCCCATCAAATAAACTATGCTTGAGATAAGTTTGGATGCCCTCAACATGATGACGCAATTCAAGGTACATGCCCCCAAAACTTCATTTCATTCACCTAAGTAGACTATTGGTTACTAACATGTGGATGGAATGAAGGTTTACTTACGAGATCAAGTGAAAGACTCGACTAGGATTTTATGAGATCTAATCAAAGACTCGAATTGGAAGGGGATTTGTTTCATTTTTTAACGATCTTAACACAAATAAAGAAACTATGCTCATGGCCTATTTCATTTTTAACAAGGTTGACATAGTAAAATAACTATCCTCATATCCTTTGTTTCATTTTTTAAGGAGCTTGACACAAGACAAGGAACTCTGCTCCATGGCCCTTGTTTCATTTTTTAACGAGCTTGACACAAGACAAGGAACTCCTCTCCATATCTCTTGTTTTATTTTTTAAGGAGCTTGACATAGAATAGGGAACTCTGCTCCATATCCCTTGTTTGATTTTTTAAGGATCTTGACACAGGACATGGAACTTTGCTTGAGCCCCTTGTTTCATTTTTTAAGGAGCTTGACACAAGACAAGGAACTTTGTTCCAGACCCTTCATCACAGACCAAAAGAGGCCATGGATTCCAAGAGGTTATCATCAGATGGGAGAACAACACTCTTGAAGGGATACATGTCCAGGGATCTGATGGAAAAATCGGGCTCTAATGCCCCCAGTACATGGTGTACTACATCACCTACTAGATCGTCAATAGATGTGGGCATGGAACAGGTGGAAACGTAATTTACCTGTGGAGGGGGTGGCACCGCTTATATATAAGAACCATTTAGGGATGATGGTTGAGTGGGATCTAATTCAGACCAATGATTGTAAGCGGATCAATGATCACAATGCTTCCTTCATGCGGGAAACACATCACTCAAAAGAGAGAAGAGACAAGACCTCCCATGACATAAACATAGTCATGACCAAGGAGTAGATTAAAATCTAAAGGGCCTTAAGAAACCATCACGTCTATATAGATAGTCTTTCCTCCCAAAGTAATAGGCAACTTAGGAAGGATCCCTAACTGTTGACTAGTTCCTCTGTTAAAAGCTAATATATTATGGGTGACAGGGACAAGCTGTGGAGAACCTGGAGCTTGCTAAGTAGTTGAGGACAGAATGCTAACAGATGCACCCTCATCTATGATTGTGCTAGGTACGGCCATATGGTAAGCCTGTACTATAATATGGAAATGCACATAAGACAGAAGATGATATCCTGCCAGTCGACTCTAATCAAAATAAGTGACCAACCTACTTGGAGAGGGTGTCGTAGGAACATGAGAGTTGCCCTTTTTCTTGATGGAAAAGGAGAACTACTCTCATGCACCTCGGGAATGGGAGGATTTCCCTCCAGTTCATTCAAAACTGAAGAAACTAGAAGAACTTGAGCAGTATGGGGTTCACTCTCTACCTGAAAGGTATGGTTAACTGAAGGTGGAGTCAAGTCTATCATTTTCGTGACCAATGGTTGTTTGAGAACGGACTCACAAGACTCACTTTCAGAGAGAGAAGGGTTGACCAAAGATGACTTTTGATCAATCACTAGATCAACTAGTGAAGGATAAGGGGAAAGATTTTGATACCTAGTCGGAAGACGAGGTTGAGAAGCTGTAAGGTTTTCCAACTCTTTGGAAGCTTCATCCATAAGAGGACAAAGGTGAATGGGATGATTAAATTCACACAACTTATAGGGAGATTTGACTTTTCCCTTTTTCCTATGAGTTTTACTATTACTAGTTGAGGGTTTATCGCCAGCATGATCTCCAAAGGTTGATGACAAAGGTTGATGTGAACATGTGGACCACACTTCTAAGACCTTAGGAATACCAGGAAAATTTCGAAGATGGTGGTCACCTTTACATAACATGCAAGGGAATTTTACTTTCCAAGGCTGGTTGGAAGATTTTTCTTCATTTGTTGCATCGGTAGCAATGACTTCTTGGTTAACCCCTTGCTTATTTTACTTCTTCTTCTTCTTAGCTTCCTGGTTACTAGAATCCAGACTTTCACCAGGTGAAGAGGAAGAACAGGGTGAAGAAAGAGGCAAAGAAGGCGAGGGGTCAACTTTAGGAGCAACATGAGGTTGATGTTGTTTAGGTGGAGGAGAACTTGATTGAAAAGCAGTTTGGACACTCAGAACCACTGAGGTCGAAAAAAACCAAACTGGCAGACCAATGGTCAATCTAGGAAGGGACAATGTTGCCATATAAGGAGCACCAATATTCCCAAAAGAAGGAAAAGAACTAGGATTCTCGTCAGAGGGGTTTCATTGACTTGTAAACTCAGGAAATGTTGCCATCAGTATCAACCTAAGATCTAATAAGGAGTATTTCCACAGGAAGGATGTTGTTCTGCGTCAATTAATTTTAGAATTTGAAACAAAAACTTTGCCTTTTCATGTTTTAAGAGTTAAGAAAAGGATGAAAAGGTGACTCTAGTCGCTTTCGTTGGTATAGAGAGCTTGAAAGGATAAGTACTCGATGATATTTTCAAGTTTAAGGAGTCATAAAAGATCAAAATGACTGCTCAAGATACTCAAGGCAAAAGGGATTACCAAGTAAACATGAACTGCAATATACACCTTACCAAATAAATTTACTAAGGACTTGACATAGGTGAAGGTAATCTCCCTGAATGTTGCTTTTGGTGTATCATGTTTACAGGGCAGCAGACTTGGCTTCCTGTGTACAAAGGTTCGCAAACTATAAGGGTTTCCCTTTATATACTCGATAGTACAGGGAGCACAAGTTCGTGTTAGCGCTATGTAATGCAAGAGTATTGTGAATGATAGATTCTAAGTTTTATAAATGTTGAAACACGTCTCTAGCCTAGACCAAAAAGTATGAGTGTTAATGTTTCAAATGCTCCTTACATTAATTAAGGTAAATTTCAATGTTTATCTTGAATTATGTTTCAATTTTAAGGCTCAAAACAATGTCCCCTGAACACCTATGATGCAACTGTATGAGAAAAGGAAAACTTTTCGTTTCAATGAAATCTACGCTAATCAAGGGAAGAAATTTCAATCAATAATGAATTAAGCAAAATGCATCATGTAAAATTCCTTCCACTAACTTTCACTTTCGTCTTCCAAATGAAATGCCAAAAGTAAAAAAGATTTTCACTTTTCACTATCCTAAATGCAACTTTTTCGAAAGAAAAATGGTTTTACTTTACAAATTCGCACTTATATGAATTATGCTTTTCTTTCCATTTTGAATGATTTGATGCACCTAATACAATTTATAACTTTCAATCACTGAAAAATGTGATGTATTTTCAATGATGAATCTCAAAAACTAACTTTTCAATGCAACTAATCTAATGCATTTTCACGAAAAGTAAATTTCGAAATACAAGCTAAAACAAATGCAAAACGATGTTTTCAATAATTTCTATAGAAAAACCATTATTCCAATGACAACAACAAGCAACAAGAAATGACCAATGACTAGAAACCCTAGAACTCAGTGAGATTTCACTTCAAAGCCAATGAGACAAATTTTGCAAATTAATCAAGATAATCAATCAAAAACTAACAAATCCAAGCATACAGAATAGGGAAAGACCTTAGGGGTGAAGACACACTAGATTCTAAAGAAGAAACCTTAAAAATTCTCACATTCAAGGATCATGGCTACTTTATATATCCAAACCCATGATGATTAGGTTATCATCGCTACTTTGCATAAGAAAACCCATGATGGTCGGGGCCATCATCACTACTTTGTATAGCAAAAGTAGTGATGATTTCAACGTGACCAAATAATGAAGAAAAAAATTTCCATCGCGACTATACAACTAAAAACTCGTGATGCCATCATGAATGTGAGAGCTAAACCCACGATGGGCGGGGAATATGGGAAAAAAGATATTCCAAGAAATAATCGAGACATAGCACTCTAAGGCAGTAATCAGGGATGGTATAAACCTAGATTGATGCAAACAAGTCGAAAAATCGACGGTTGGTCAAACTCATCACAAATTCAAGGTGAAGGATTGAATGTAAAGGGTTATAGCTTCCCCAACGGAGTCGCCATTTTGTTGTCTAGGTAAATCCTCTCTGTGAACAAAGACTATCCCTCTAACCCAATGAGTGGGTCTAGCAACTGAACTGACAATCTACCAAACAGTTTCCTCAGTAACAATTGAAAAGAGAGATGAAGAAGATGGCCTACCACATTCTGATGCTATTTCGATCTCCTTTGTTGAAGACCTTAAATCACTTGTGTCACGGGCTCATTCCTACTATTCAAAACATTTATGAACCTGCATAAGAGATCAAAACACAACAAGGCATGCAAATACAAATAGCATATTCAAAAGTAACCTACGTAACTGATCAAGGAATGTTAAGCTAAATGATACATGAGTATACACATTTAGGGAAAATGAGCCAGCAGTTGCATATTAATAGAAAATAAAGGGAAGCATACAACCAAGCCTTGATGTTGATAGGCTCTCCTTGAATGAATATCCAAGTCCAAGCTAAGTTCTCCAACCACTCCTTCTCCAAGCCAAATGAGTAGCATATAGGTACAATCTTAGCATAAGGGTGCAAACAGGCATAGACCAACCATTTGGGAATGGGAGAGGATGAATATATAGGCTGGGAAAGGGAGTTATGATCTCTCCAAAGATAGGAGTAGGCCCCTATCTCAAGGAGGTTGCTCATAGGGATAATACCAAGAGGCCAAGTTGGGAGAATTCAACCTCATCTATGCCAAACAACCTCCAGCTCACCGCTATGGAATCTTATAGACACGGATCTTCTTGTCATCTTTGGGAAAATTGTCTTTTTGGGATATACAATTGAACAGAGCGATGCCATCACGAGTTAAGTACAGTGTAACAGGCGATCATCATTGTCTTTAGTCTCATAAGGGCAATGATTCTCAAATTAGGGTTTTAGAGCTATTTCCTTCAGGGGAAGCTCAAGGCATTTTCCAATAAATTTGTTAGGAAGGATCTGAATTTCATATATGAATGAGCACACTGCATAATTGTCATGTTTCGAGCACTTCAGGGTATGTCACGGGGAAGTGCAGGAGGTGTGACAAAATACTGTGTAACAATTACCCTAAGTTTTTCTTAGAAATTTCTGACCATTTCTTGGCCCAAACACACCAAATATTGTTTTTTTTTGTAGCCCCCCAATAATTCAAAGAATATAGAGTGGCTATAATAGGATTAGAGAGGTGGTAATGGTAATAGCACTACACATACATCCAAATATAAGGTTTTTCAATAGACCCTCACTTGATGCCTTAGTTAGTCCCCAATCGAATAATGATAATACAAATTTCCTATTAAACCATTAGAGTTGGAATAACAATGGTTTTAGCCAAAAACTCTAAGAAGTTGTGGCCGATTTTTCCTATCAGAATAAACCATTATAGAATGACCAAATTTCCCCAAGCTACAAAAGAAAAATACAGTATTAAGGAGCTCAAGCCCTTCACAAGTGTTTTATGGGCCCCAAAAATGTATATATTTTAAGGCGCATTTGATCACTACTAGGAACTTAAAACACTTATTTACTCCCCTTACTTGCACATTATAAAGTTAATTCATAGTCCTAATGTGTCCTTAGGAATTTATTTATCCTTGGTTATTATGTGCCTAATATTATTTATTTTTCAAAATATTGTGAGAATATTACGCATATCTGAAGATCTATAGAATGAGAGAATTTAGGGACTTTCTCCCTAGTATAGGATGGACTAGGATTGGATAATAAACAAATAGGATATTATGAAAATACTTAATAGGTTCTGAAAATCCACTAATTGAGAAAATCTAGGGATGCGTTCCCTACTTTAGGAGACGTCGTAACTCAACATTTAACGAAGATTCCTATTGTTGGGGACCAAATCCACTTTTTGAGGGATTTTGGAGGGTAAAACAACCCTCCTTTCAAGGAGTTTTCTTCGCCATCAATTTTTATAAGTACTAATTTGAATTAGCCTTCAAGGTGAATATTTTTTGGTGTTTTTGTGAAGAAAAATTGTTGTTTAGTAGTTCTGCCTTGCCTAGATTCACTCCAAATCCATTGTAGAGGTAGATTTAATTCTTAGAATAGCCTATGAATTCTCTGAGACCACTTTAGTTGAGATGAGGCTTGGTAGAGTCACCATTTAGCTTCTACAATGCTTGTTTCTTGAATGTTGATTTACACATCTAGATTGGATTCCCTTTCTTGCAATTTACTTTCATCAAGGTGTGATTTCTTTTCTGCAAAAGTAGATTAGAGGAGTGTTTCCCTTTTGTAAAAGTAATATAATATGTATGCTTTACATTAATTCAAGTATAATATATTTCATTTACGTCATTTACTTTCTAACAAAGTAGAATAGGTTTGCTTATTGCTATTTACCTTATGAAACTTAGGACTGGTGGCTTACCTGGATCGTTTTCCCATTTGAATTTGTATCATTGCCTTCTTTCACTTGCAAAAAAGGGACTCATACTAGAAATAGGAAGGTGTCGGTTGCCACTATTTTACACATATAGTGTCAACTCCTATTAAGTTTTTACAAATATTGGGTTGATAATTAAAGAAGGCTCTTGTGGTTGTAGCAATCTTAGTGAAATACTGAGAGCCATCACCTTTTTGGCGTCTTTTCTAGGGAGGGTTTCAAATAAATCACTATTTTGTTCTTTAAATAATTCCTTCTTTCTTTTCTACATTCATATTTTTTTTATAAAAATAAATAAAACAAATTAGCATTATTACTTTCTTCATATTTTTTAGAAAAAATACCAAAAAAAAAAAAAATCACCTACCCCCCACTTAATCATGTGGTGCAGTAAGAACCACATCACCATACACTTTTGCAGGTAGAAGAAGAAAACATGGTAGATAGGTTGGAAGGATGCATGGAGCAACTCTACTTTATCAACCCATATCTGCAAGGTATGAACCACCCCTTTTATTTCAATACAAGTTATAATGCACAACTTCAACCTTGGTATCCACCAAGCACCTCACCTTTCTCTATCCCCACTCCATGGTCCTATCCTCCCTAATAGGGTGATCCATATTTCCCTCAATATTCATGGACTTATCCTCCCCAACTTATCATTCCTCGTTTTCAACCATAACAATGCCAAACTCCTTAATCGGGAGGTCCATATTTCCCTCAACATACTCAGTATCCTCAATTCCAATATCAATACCATCCACCTCCACCATAACCACATTCTCGACCACAACCATCATAAAGACCCACTCCTACTCAACTACCTGCACAACCATTTCTGAACCCAAACAATGAAGTAACATGGCTCACTTACAATGTTGAGGCACAAAATTTCCAAAGAACTCTTAATTGAAATGACGTTCATCTTAGACTAGGAAGAGTATTGCAAAAAATAGATTATCTTGTTGTCATTGAAGAATAACATCCAGAAGAGACTAAAGAATCATGGACCACATTTGATGGAGAGAAAAAAATTGATCCTGAGATTGAATAATTTCTATTATGCTTATCATTAGATCATTTATGTGTTCAAGAGACTAATCAGCAAAACGTAGAAGATATGAATGTCATGGCAGAAGAGGACATAGAGATGGATCCAAATGAGCAAGTGAACCAGGGGAATCACAACTATATTAAACATTGGTTTGAGACAATCATTAAATTAAGGCATCATGCTCCTATTCAATTGTTTCTTATAGCATCTCAATCAAAGAAAATTATCTCTCATATTATGGTATATATCAAAGCATATATTTCAAACATACATATGAGTTTATTTTTCACCCTAGTATGTACATGGCTCCATTGAATCTATTCCTATGCTTGAGAGAGAGACTTTGTTTTTCAAGTAGGGTAGGATAGAATAAAAGGAAAAAAAAGGAGAGAAAAATGAAATCTCAGGTGAAAACCTCTTTTGAGGCACCTAAGATTGGCTTAATGGTTGAAAACCTCTATGAGGCAACCATTAAGTTGAAAAAAAAAAGGAAATAAGATCCTAGGTGAAAACTTCCTCTGAGGCACCTAGGCATACCTACTGGTTGAAAACCTCATTGAGGCAACCAATAGGCCTAGAAAAGATAGGAAAAATAAATGAAAAGTGAGAAAAATGAAAAGAAAAAAAGGGATCATTTTCTCCAGGTATATCCCTTTGATGTATGTAGATGCTCTCCAACTTGCACAAGCATCAGCAATAAGTTAGCACCATAAGAAGAAGTTGATCAAAAAAGCAGGCATCTAGTCAATGGTAGTCAAATCTGAGTTTTTCACCTCCTCCATCAAGATGCTACATCAAGGCCAAGAACAAGTTAATCCATCTCTTTTCATCCTCCTAATACACTTCCACACCTTCTACCATTCAAAATCACACATTTTTTGCTCATTTGGAGCCTTTCCTTAAAATTCTATAGGAAACTCCTAAAATGGTACAAGAAACTCCCCGTCTCGGTAAAAAGCTACATCCCATAATTTTTTTGGATTTTTAAGGGAAGGAAGGCACCCATAGTTTCAAAAAAAAAAAAAAAACCTACACTACCTCCAAGGGTAAAAAATTGGGTACCATCACTTTGCATTACCTCTACAAGCTTACTGTGGTCTTATTTACATTATTGTTTTAGGAAAAAGCTAGAACAACAACTTTTTTTCACCTATTTGTCTGTGGTAATGTGTCATTAGGATTCTAATTTAATACCTCATAAGCCCCCAAGGCAAAACCAAGAACTGAACACTTCCAAAAATGGCCTAAAAACCACAACAAGCCTATTTCACAAAAGAAAACCAGATCTGATTTTTTTTCACTTTCTGAGGGAAAGGAGGCCACCATCATGTCCCCAATTATCATCTTCATTGATCTAATCAAGCATAAAAGGAATCCCAACATTTTCATAAAATGACATTTTTGTATGGGCTAGTTTCCTACATTTTACCCTTTTTCAAAAAAATCATAGATCTCATTTTTATTTTTATTTTTACTTTTTAAGGAAAATGAATCCACCGCCATTTCTCTAATTATCATTCTCATTGATCCAATCAAGTAGAATTGGAATCTAAGCACTTTCGAAAATTCACATTTACATGGGCTAATTTCCTGTCTCCTCGCCACAACCATGATTTGACATTTCTATTTTTCCATTTTGACCATCTATACATGAAAAACATTCTTACATGATCCCCATGACGTATTCACAGTGGTTACAAATCTAAGAAATGGTGATTTTATGGAGCCCTTATGGCCTCTACAAGAAACTTTATCTCTAGTAGTAGCATTCAAGGGCCTAATAGAGCCACCATTCACTAGCACAGATTGAAGAACAGAGGCTAGGAGGGCCTTGGCATCACCCAATCAATCATCAAAGGACTCCAACAATGATAAGAATAAAGTTTGGTAGCAATTAAAGTATAAGATCTCCATGCAACCAAAAATGGGACGTAGATCTCCTTGTAGTCAAAAATGAGAAGAAAATCTCCATGTAGTAAAAAATGAAGAAGAAAGCCTCCATGCAACACCTACAACACAATATTTGGCTCCAAGTACCATGAAAAAACTCCACAATTAATCAAGGTATGCAAATCGAACCCTTTGGATTCCATGAAACATTATGTAATTGCTCCTGTGTGTGTCTACGTATCAGGGGTCATATAAGTAGCCAACCAAAGACTAAGTTCTCGAAAAAACTCAATATTTAACTACCACAACTCCCACATGTGGGGACAGAAAGAGACAAAAGAGGAGATATCACTCAAAAAGGTGTTTCTTAACTTATTTGGTGGGGTGGCATGATCTTTCATGATTTTAATTTTAGATTACAAGTGATAGATGGGGCAGTTGTTGTTGTGTATACCACCACATACCAACAACTCGAGCATGCCATCTGCCAACTCAACTCAAGGATAAATAGTGAAATAATTTTGCATGTTGCAAGGGAGTTGTTATATAAAATCTTTGCTACAAGAGAGCTACTATAAAAAAGTATATGTTGAAGGGGCGTTGGACAATAATTAATTAATTGCTACAGGGTACAAAGAAACGCAAAAGAGTTGCAAAGGATTTTTTTCAGGGGTCATTAGAACTACACAGTGATAAAATTATCCAAGGGATGAAGCTATTCATTCATTAGGTTGATTGTATCACCAACTCCTTATTTTTTTCATCATCATTTCTCTCTCTAAAAGAAAGGAAAATAACTTTGTGTCAAATATTTCCCATATATGAATGAGGTAAACAGAGTACTAGAACCCTAAATAATTATCAAGATTTTTCACAAAGCTCTAGTGGTTAGTTCAATGAGTAATGGGTAAAAATTTAAAGAGTACTCCTACAATTGAAATTTGAGGGAACTATTGTAAAAGTTTGTTCTTTTTACAGAATTTCCACAGGAAACTTTGTTTCCTATCGTAGCCCTTATTTGCCACTAGATTGTTTGTTTTTCCTCTGAGAGGAGTTTTACAAAGGCTGGAAGTAAAATACATTAGGGGATCCCTCAATGTGTGTTTTGGGAGGTATCAAGGACACCTAGACTCATATGAATTAAAAACAAAGTGATACAAGAAAAAACCTAACCCTACACACATAATTCATAATTTGCCAATATGGGAGGAGGATTTAACAGGAAAGAACCCACCAACATAGAAATAATCCATCAGCACCGTGAAGTGTTTACCATTTTCAAAATTTTCAACTGGATGGGATTATTTGAAAGTCTAAGGGGGTATGGTGAAGAGATTTTACTTCAATTTGTAGTCAATTTACAAGATCCAAGTGACCAAGAATTTGTATCAGTAGTAAGAGGATTGGAGATCCACTTAAATAAGAATTAAATTAGTAGAATCACCACTTTACCTATGGGGAGTGCATTAGGATAAGGAATCCAAACATGAGGCAATGAATCTAAAAAAGTCCTTGTTTTTGCAAGGTGATGTGCCAAGGGAAGACCAATATGAAAAACCAAAAGTAATGTGTTTCCCTCAAAAACTAAACCCATTACAGTTGAAGAATCACCTAAGAGGAAGAGGTATCTTGAACCTAAATTAGGACTTCCTTGGGAAAATGTGGTAAGGGAAGGAATGTAAATAGAAGAGTTGCAAAAAGGGCAACAATAAGAGAAAAACATAGACCAAAAAATAGAGTGAAAAACAAAGCAGGAGATAGGCCAACCTACAAAGCAGGAAATAGGGGAGTCGATGACACCTCAACAATAAAGGCAAATGGAGGAACAAGAGAAGTAAAATAATCCTTTATACAAGAGGATCATGAAGAAGTTGGGGGTTAACTAAATTAGATTGCAGTATGATCCTCTGCTCCTATTTAGCTTTGAAGAACACTTGAGTGAGGAGGATGAAGTTATGAGATGGGAAAAGATTGAGTAGCATGCAGGGTTTTATTCAGTTGAAGCAACCACCTATACAACTTCCTAGGAGATAAAGAAGAGAAAAAGGAAAACCATGACAAAGGTAAGGAAAATGAAGAAGATTCAATTTCTCAAGTGTGAGCAATAGTTTTAGTAGGGGGGAGATGATGGGCCCTAAAATGTATATATTTTAAGGCCCATTTGATCACTACTAAGAACTTCAAACATTTTTTTACCCCCCTTAATTGCACATTATAGATCTAATTCATAGTCTTATTGTGTCCTTAGGAATTAGATTTATCCTTCCTGATTATGTGCCTAATATTATTTATTTTGCAAAATATTGTGAGAATATTGGGCAGATTCTAAAGATATGCAAAATGAGAGAATTTAGGGACTTTCTCTTCTCTATAATATGGAAATGGATTGTATAATAAATGAATATTATATTATGAAATTATTGAACAAATTTCGAAGATCCACTAATTGAGAAAATATAAGGATGTTTTCCCCACTATAGGAGAATCCAGAACTCAACATTTAATGAAGATTCTAGCTGTTGGGGACCAAATACGCTTTTTGAAGGTTTTTGGAGGGGACATAAGCTCTCCCTTCAGGGAGGTTTCTTCCCCATCAATTTTTATAAGTACTCATTAGAATTAGCATCTAGAGTGAGGAATTTTTTGTGTTTTTGTGAAGAGAACTTGTTATTTAGTAGTTCTACTTTCATTTCCAATGGGGATGCACTTGACTTGATTCTAGTAATGAAGTTTGGTTTCATGTTTAGATTCTAAGGCTTGTTTTACTTTAAAGGACTTTGAGCATCCTTGGGATTGGCCATCCCATTAGTCTCAGAGACTTGTTGTGTATTTTATTTCTCTTCTTTCCAACATTTCTTTGCTTAGTTACATTTATCATTTTTGCACTTATCTTTCATGCTTCATTTGTTGTTGGTTAGATTAGTTAAATGATTGAATTAATATTTTTATCATGCCATTCATATGGTTATAAGTGTGATTAATCCTAAAAATAGCACTACAAATTCATTTTCATCACTCAGTTACTTGGATTAGCTTACTAGTTCATTGTTCTAAAATTTCTTATTTTAGTAGCAAATTTCTATTGAATTTTAGCATGTGTTAATGAAGATATTTTGAGCTTATTCCATGTGGATTGAAGTCCAAAAACCTTCAACTTAATTAAAAATTTGAACCCACATTATTTACACTTGATTAGCTTAATCATTTGGCATGTTAACTCGACAAACAACATTGTTGGTAGTTTCTTGTAGCAAAAAAAGGTTTCCCATAGCAGCCTACTTTTGAGCTTCTCCCTTGTTCTGAGACCCCTTTGGTTGAGTTGAGGCTTGGTAGAGACACCATTTAGCTTCCATAATGATTATTTATTAAATGTTAATTTCTGTAACTAGATTAGATTCCCTTTCCTGCAATTTACTTTCAACAATATGTGATATATTTCCTGCAAAAGTAGATTATAGGAGTGTTTCCCTTCTACAAAATTAATATAAGATGCTTTCTTTATATTATTGCAAGTAGAATATGTTTTATTTCTATCATTTACTTTCCAGCAAAGTAGAATAGGTTTTCTTATTCCTACTTACCTTCTAAAACTTAGGACTAGTAGATTACCTAGATCTTTGCTCATTTGAAGTTGTCTCATTGCCTTCTTTCACCTGAATAAAAGGGAGTCAGACTAGGAAGAGGAAGATGTTTGTTTCATAGAATGTTGAGTCCTCTTATGTTTGTATGAACCCCAAGGTTATTATTAAAGGAGGTTATTGGGGTTGCAGAAATCTTGTTGCAATACTGATATCCATTAGTGTTTTCAGAAGACATGACCCCCTGGAATAGTTAAAGAACACTACAGGTCTGTCAAGGTTTTGATTGGATATGAAAATGAGTACCTCCCCGATGACTCAGTGTTCTAAGATGTCCAAGAGGAAAAAAAAAGAATGGAAGGGAGGGAATAAGTAGACATATCGTCCATCTAATTCGAAGATAAAATGAATCTAAATGTCCAAATATGAAGAGGAAAGAGTGAAATATGATGCCTTGGAAAAGAAACAAATTGAAGCCAAAATGAGAAAGGAATAGGAAAGGTTGGCCCAAGCTATAGTCCCAACTATAGAAAAAAATACTATTGATGAAGAGGAACCACAAAGGGAGGTGGATGCATCAAAAAAGGATACCATCAATGGGAAGAAGCTAGAGTATCCCTTGGAATCTATCTTGAAAAAGGGAAGTCTCGGAGACAAGAACTCTAACAACTACCCCTGTACAAAGCTAAATCATTCCCCAAAATTCAATTTCCTTCGTTCCACCAGTCACTAAGCAAGCAAGTATTGTGCCTAGTGTCGATCATCCCAAGAATCTCAGTAATGAATTCATTGAATTAGGAGAATATTATTATAGAAAATCTCGAAGTGCCACCATCCACAATGTCCATATAGGATCAATAGCAAAGGAAGATATCATTTTGGAGGGCCCCAAGAAAAGAATAATATGCAGTGTTTCCAGCTAAAGCAATCAAAAGGTCACAACGGACATAACCTTTTTTTTAGGATATTGAATGACAGGATAGACTAGAAGAAAAGTGTATAGGACTATCAAAGTCCTTAAGGGCTCAATATGAGTAGTGAATAGTGCAGTTGAAGGAAGCTCATATTAATGAGCTAAAGGCATTGAAAGAGAGTCATAGGAAAGATATAAATGTTAAAGTGGAACAACTTAAGAAGGCCCAAGTTGACCTTCAAGTACTTAAAGCACAAGTCATTGAAATTAATAATTATTTTCAAAACACCTAATGTTATTTCATGGAAAATATTGGGGAGTTCCAAGAATACTTCGTACAATTGGAGTGAATAGCCAAGGAAAGTAACACCCAATTAAAAGACCAAAATTTAGCCAGCAAAGCTCTCAACCAAATCATTGATTGGAAAAAGACGCATTGGGATTCTCCAGACTCACTATCCAAAGTTTACAAATAGAAAAAAGGAAAATATTCATCTTTGATCGATGAATGGAAATCAGAGTGTGAAGCAGTTAAAGCAATAATGAATGAAGCTACCAAGGTGGCTAAGAAAATGTGGGACACCTCCATGGATATTATAGAGGAATATGATCTTGAAACCATGGAATATATACCCATATCGACCCCTATCACATTGAATATCGAAGAAATAACCAGAGCTAGGGCTAGTGCGGTCACCGAAATCAAACAGATTCCAAAGGTGAAATGATTCAATAGAAAAAATTATCACCACTACCACCAAAGAAGAAACTCAACTTGATTGTTACACTACTGGTATGAAAACATATATAAAAAGGTTGGTGAACCAAGCATTGAAAGGGAAGAAACAAGTATTGAAGATGGACATTCCTAGAATCTTTGAAATCTTGAATATCCATGTAACCTCGAAGAAGTATCTATATCAATTAACTCCAAATAACTCCTAAAGTTATATCAATGCCAAAGGAGTTACCCGCATATTGTAATTTTTGTAACTGTAGTTCAAATTATAAGTAGGAAATCTCCCCATTATGAAGAAATGTGAGGAAGGGGGAGTAAAAAATTAAAAGTTTTAAATTTCCCACTAAAATTCCTTTTCCAATACTTTGTAACAAAGTCTTTATTTTCTGGTTAATGCAATTGACTTGTCCAGAAGATAGATGTATCTTTAATATATGGTAATTGTTAATGTTTACAATGGGAGAATCTTGTGTATCTACATAAACTTATGAGAATGGAAATACTTAATTATAATTAATTGACCAGCCTTGATGTGAATTTCACTTTTAAAGGTTGTAGAATGAATAAACATCTTGGTAAGTTTGCAATCATTAAAAAATTTACTTCTATTTAAGAAAATAAACTTTCTTATCATTCTTCAGTTCCATTTAGTCTATAAATAAATCTCTTTGATCCTAAAAGAATTATTATTCCCTGTAAATCAAAATAGTTACAGATGTAAGGATAAAAAAATTAAATAACAGAAGACATAGTTTATAGCTTACAAAATAATTCCTTATGTGGAACTGGGAACCGATCCCACTTACCAGTTGAAGATTACCATTCCAAATGTAAGTGGGTCTAATTGAGGCCTACAATTGGGTTTTCTCCCCTCATTGATGGAATCTCCAACAATTTTCACATACTAGTCATCAAAATAGGTTTGGGAAAAAAACAACAACAACAAACAAACTTCTGAATGGATGAACTCCCAATAAAATCCATAAATTATAGGTCACGTATAAAAATAACTTAGAAAAAATATTGAAGGGGGTGACATAAAATACTTTAGTAGGATCCACATGGAAGTAATCCATTGTAAAAGGTAGGGAATGCAAGAAATGGATAGAGGCCATCATTGGAGGCCGTTTTTATACAAATACATAAGGTTGTGGGTGAGGTTCATTACCTCAATGGGAAGTTCTTCTAATGTGAAACGAACCAAAGATGTTTCTATATTTGGATGTAGAAAACTCTTGGAAAATCCATCAAAGTTGTGATACATGAAACTGTAATCATCTATAGACTCAAAGGTAGCTTGAGGTCATAAATTTTTTCCACAACATGTGATTTCAACAAACCTTGAGTCTAGAAAATCCAATGCGTGGCACTTGTAAAATCCCTCACATGGATGATTAGGTGAGGTGCAAAATGGGTGATAGTTAAAGGTTATTTGAGGGAAAGGATTGTAGCCGAGTAATAAATTTGATACATCTAGTTAGGATGCATTGTTGAAAAAGAGAGATTCCAACCTCAAAGAAATCCTTGAATATCTATTAAAGGCATGTCATAAGTCACTACACATTTCTCCAAAACGAAATTCAAATTGAACTTGAAAGTGTAGACATAGAAATAGGATAATGCTAAGCCTTGTGCATAAAAGAACAATCAAACAACATGTGTACAAGTGGCTAGATGAAACATTAAGTTATGTGTCAAATCTATAGTAAAGATAGATGAAACGTTAAGTTATGTGTCAAATATATAGTTGATTCGGATCTCCCATCTACCAAAATTAACCAAGATTTTTAACTTCTGTGATGTTAGTAGAATTGCATGTGAAAGAGTATGAAAAACCACATGTGCATACTTTAAAGAAGAGGAAGCATAATGACAACCATCAAATAAAATACACACACACATTGATAACGGAGTTCACCTACTGTGGGTTATGCCTTTGGGCCCGGTGTCAAAAGTGGGGAGGTCACTTCATTAAATACTACAAGATGATGATGAGTACATGGTACATTCTTTGTCATTACAAGGATAAAATCCCTCAACTAGAGTGGCATGTCTCTCCATGAGACATTCTCCTATAGTAACTCTCACTCATATGGGTCCTCCTTCAGCATGACAAGATAATAAATTCTCACATGACGTGGCATACAAGTATCCTTCAATAGAATGGTAACAAGGATCTCAACAACAAAATCATCATCTCAGCAAATCAAAAGAAAGACATGGAATCATTGCATCATATACCTCTACTTCTAGGGATGGCGTGAAAATGTGCAACTTTGCTCATGAAATGTACTACACCGTTGAATTTGTGGCGCGAAATCATGTCGAATGACTGTAAAATCGACCCCTTTCTAACACCGTCAAAATTTGGACCCTCGGGAATCTCAAAAATTCCTTTTCACTAGTTGACTGGAATTTGGCTACTTAAATCAGAAAATTGGTCACACGATTAGAATCCTAGCGAAATTCTGGTTTGTTTGAGTATAAAGTTGACGTGATTATGTCACTGTGAAAAATTGGGCCCAAGGGAATCTTTTAGATTCCTCATGATTCCACAAAGATTATGTTCTGCAAGTTGAATGAAATTCCGATACTCAGATCAGAAAACTGATAATGCCATCAAACTCCTGGCGAAATTTTGGTTTGTTTGAGTATAAAGTTGACATTATTTTTTCACTGTAAAAAATTGGCCCCAAGAGAATATTTTAGATTCCTCATGATTCCACAAGGATTTTGTTCTACAGGTTGACTAAAATTCTATTTCTCATATCAGAAAACCAATCGTGCCATTAGACTCCTGGTGGAATTCTGGTTCGTTTGAGTATAAAATTAGCATGAATATGACACTGTGAAATTTTGGCTCAAAAGGAATCTCCAAGATTCTCTTCAAGATTTTGCATGGGAATATTCTATGGAATATTCCTCTTCCTCTAGAATATTTTCTAAAAAATGCTCTCGAAAAACATGCCCACCTAGGTGCAGTTTCACCTGGCTCTGCTACTCGTAGTTCCTTCGTTTGACGCTCCATTCTTCCATGCCCCTCTATGAAAATGAATTAGGCTTTAAATAAAAATCTCTGGGCGGAATAAACAAATGCCCCCGCCCAGGTTTGTCGGTTGTCACTTGATGTTAAAATACTAGGTTTGGGTAGGTCTAAGGTCAAAACCCGCGACCATACCCGTTATCTTTATAACAAATGTCATACTCTGCCATGTAAAGTTGTTAAACCATATTTTATATGGTTTTTAAACTTTGTTTAAAATAAATGTCGATCACAACCATTTGAAATAACAGTTGCCAATTTTCGTTAAGGTTGTTGTACGACTATTACATTGGTTTACGTGTATATGGTATAAACCTTATATGTACTACCGACCACATGCCAATAATATATATATTCCTCGGTGTTATAACCACATTTCATTTTTAGTTTATAATATAATGAATCAAACCATAAAACGATTTTGTTGATGGTTATAACAATATTTTAATATAAATTTTGTCTTATATGGTTAACTGTCTTTATATGGTTATATTTTAATATTATTTTCTTTTGTCTTTTACGAAATTATTATATATATTTTTTTCTTTTTACAGGATCAAAGAGCCAATGATGGAGCACCAAGTTTCAATGGATGATGAGCTTCCATGTACGTCATGGGTCCTACTTGCTGACTAGGATACCACGTGGCACATTGTGGGCCCCTTTTTTTGCCTCTCGTGTCAAACTTTAAAGAGCCATAAGTTGGTCATATGGACTTGGATTTGAGTGTTGTCTACGCCACCTAAATCCTAATGACGAGCACTACAACTTGTTATTGGTTTGACTACATTTTGAAGACTTTTATTTTCGAGCTTTTCTGGAGAAACCTTTGACTTTTGAGCCCTTTTGGAGTCACATTTTAATTTATGAACATTTATAGAGCCACCTGGATCATTCCTCCCCACTGAGGAGCTTTTGGTCCTCCAAAATAATGAACATAATTTGCAACTGTTTTGTTACATTGTCTACATAACAAGTGTCCTGACAGGTCACACTTCCTTCTCCTTCACCCTTGTCCTCTGGATCCATAAGTGATGAACCGACCCCTACATCCATTGCAAATGTGTAATACAATATTTTCAAACTATATGTTCAATTACATGACTAATCATGACCCAAGCATCCCCATACTTGCCAAGAGTTTATAAGACACACTCTTTGGCCAAGTGTATGTCATAATAGAAACCAATACACTAGTTATCAACAAAAAGAGGCCAAAAACATCATTGTTTCTTTAATAAGTGATGGAAAACACATCATCACCTTTACAATTATATCACAACACATGATTTACAAAATGTGTCCATGACCAACTACTATATCTAGTAAAACCATTTCTCACTCATCAAAGTGAATGGGTCATCATCCTAGAGCTGATTCGCTTGTTGAAAAACTTTTCCAACTGGAACCTATACGAGCACTTTGTCCTTGAGAAACTCTTCTTCCTCTAAACCTACTTCACCTTCTTCCTTCCCTGATGTGGAGAATGCCTTTCACATCTCGTCCTCTTTCTTGTTGTCATTCTCTTCCAACACTCGGCAACCATATGGTTATGCAAGCCACAAAAACTACATGGTTTTCTACGCCATCATTTCTACTCATCATTAACAATATGCTTGTAATCAAAATGAACTCTAGAATACTGAGACCTTTTATACCTCTCTTGGATGTCTCTAGTGCAATCCTGGTGATGAAATCTTGCCTTAGCTCTTACCCTACAATGTGCATTTTCATGGGAGGATTGTAATGTGTTTCCATCATCCTATTTCCTTGATGGTTTTGACAATTCCTTGGAAGCTTCTACTACCTTCAAGCACTCTCCTTCAGTGTATCCCATCTTGGTAAGGAGTCTCAGGCCGGTTCCTGAAATGGGTACCTCAAGGCTTCCAACATAAATAGTGTCATGTGAAAATGAAACTAAAGAATGATCAACATTGTTTACCTCAGCTGGCGATTCTGAAGTAGGTGATGATGGCTTAAATAAGCCTTCGTTGCACTTCAATTTTTCGAAGGCCTCTTCCAGGGCTCGTAGTTGAAGCTGCAATCTCTACTTCTCCTCTTTTTCTTCTCGTAGAAGTCTCATAAATTCATCATTCTCTGCTTCAAGGCTCTGATTGATCTCCTCATATCAATGATGAGAGGATGATGAAGAAGATGGATTAATCACTAGAAGATGGAGATGGAACATTGTCCTCTACTCTTTCTTTCTCCTATTCCCCTTTTGTCATTTTCTCCTCATAATCTGCATACATTATATCTACCATGCGTGCCATCCTGATGAGGTCCTCGTAGAGATCATTGTTCTTTTCCATTTTCCTTCTTGTTGCACGTCCAATCTCTGGTATTCACACTCGCAATTCATATCAACAAGAAGACCGCTTTGATAACAAATTTGATCTAGATCTCTCATCTACCGGAATTAACCAAGATGTTTTACTTCTATGATGTTAGCATAATTTCATGTGAAAGAGTATGAAAAACCACATGTGCATACTTTAAAGAAGAGGAAACGTAATGACAACCATCAAATCAAAAGCACACACACATTGATAACAAAGTTCACCTAGTGTGGGTTACATCTTTGGGCCCAGTGTCAAGAGTGGGGTGTCACTTCATTAAAAGATGCAAGATGATGATGAGCACATGGTAAATTATGTGTCATTACAAGGATAAACTATCTCAACTAAAGTGGCATGTCTCTCCATGAGACATTCTCCTATAGGAACTCTCACTCATATGGGCCCTACTTCAACATGACAAGATAATAAATTCTCACATAACGTGGCATACAAGTACTCTTCAACATAATGGTAACAAGGATCTCAACAACAAAATCATCATCTGAGCAAATCAAAAGAAAGACATGGTATCACTACATCATATACTTCTACTTCCGGGAATGACCTAAAAATGCATAGCTCTATTGATGAGATAGACTGCACCTTTGAATTCATGGTGCAAAATCATGTCAAATGACTGTAAACTCGACTCCTTTCTGACACCCTCAAAATCTGGACCCTCGAGAATCTCAAAGATTCCTCAAAGATTCATTCTCGTTGGTTGAATGGAATTTGGTTGCTCATATCAGAAAAATGATCATGCCATTAGACTCTTGGTGAAATTATGATTCGTTGAGTATAAAGTAGACATGATTAAGTCACTATGAAAAATTGGCCATAAGGGAATCTTTTAGATTCCTCATGATTCCACAAAGATTATGTTCTGCAGGTTGACTGAAATTTAGATGCTCAGATCAAAAAACCGATCACTTCATCAGAATCTTGGTGAAATTTTGGTTCGTTTGAGTATAAATTTGACATGGTTCTGTCACTATGAAAAATTGGCCCTAAGGGAATCTTTTAGGTTCCTCATGATTCAACAAAGATTTTTTTTGCAAGTTCACTGAAATTTTTTTTCTCAAACCAAAAAATGGATCGTGTGATCATACTCCCAGCGAAATTATAGTTTATTTGAGTATAAACTTGGCATGAATTTGACACTAAAATTTTCTCTCAAAAGGAATCTCCAAGATTCTCTTTAAGATTCTACATAGGGATATTCTATAAAATATTCCTCTAGAATATTTTATAGAATTTTCTCAAAAAAATGCTCTCAAAAAACATGCCCACTAGGCGTGGTTCCAACTAGCTCTGTTTCTCATAGTTCCTTCGTTCGGCACTTCGTTCTTTAGCGCCCCTCCATGAAATTGAATTGGGCTTTAAATAAAAACATGTGGGTGAAATAAGCAAAGGCCCCTGCCTTGGCTTGTCGGTTGCCACTTGATTTTAAAACACTTAGTTTGGGTAGGTCTAAGGTCAAAACCTGCCACCATACTCATTATTATTATAGCATAACAAATGTTATATATATATATATATATATACTCTACCATGTAAAGTGGTTAAGCCTTATTTTTATATGGTTTTTAAATTTAAACACTGAGTTTGGGTAGGTCTAAGGTCAAAACCTGCGACCATACTCATTATTATTATAACATAACAAATGGCATATATATATATATATATACTCTACCATGTAAAGTGGTTAAGCCTTATTTTTATAGAAGTTGTCTTTAGTGCGACTTTTTGGAGATTCCGGTGATGGAATCCGGCAAAACAAATTGAGGTTAAATCTCGATTTGCATTATTTAAAATGGTTTTTTAACTGCATATTTGGATTCAACACCTTGAAAAACCCCTGGGACGCTTTGATTGTGCAGAAATGAGCCATCAAACTTGCGATTTCAATAAATTGCTGCCAGATTTTGACCAGAAAAACCCACCGAAAAAGCTTCCGAAAAGTCTCTTTAAAGACAACTCCATTTTTATATGGTTTTTAAATTTTGTTTAAAAAAGATTTCGACCACAAACATTTGAAATAATAATTTCTAATTTTTATTAATATAGCTGTATAACTATTACATTGGTTTATGTATATATAGTATAAACCATATATGTACTACCCACCATATGCCAATAATATAGGTCTGAGGTCAAAACCTGCGACCATACTCATTATCGTTATAACAAACATCATATATATATATATATATACACTCTACCATGTAAAGTGGTTAAACCTTATTTTTATAGGGTTTTTAAACTTTGTTTAAAATAAATTTCGACCACAACCATTTGAAATAATTGTTGCTATTTTTTGTTAATGTTCTATGACCGTTACATTGGTTTATGTATATATGGTATAAACCATATATATACTACCCACCATATGCCAATAATATATATATCCGTTGGTGTTATAACCACACTTCGTTTTTGTTTTATAATATAACCAATCAAACCATAAAACGATTTTGTTTATTGTTATAATAATATTTTAATATATTTTTTTGTTTTATATGGTTTTGTCTTTATATGGTTATATTTTAATATTATTTTCTTTTGTCTCTCATATATATATATATATATATTCTTTTTGCAAGAACAAAGAGACAATGATTTAGCACCAAGTGTCAATGATGATGGGCGGCCATGTACGCCATGGGTCCCACTTATTGACTAGGATACCATGTGGCACACAATGGGCTCCCTTTTTTTGTCGGTTGTGTCAAACTTTAAAGAGCCATAATTTGGTCATACGGACTCGGATTTGAGTGTCATCTATGCCACCAAAATTGTAATGACGAGCACTACGACATGGTATTGGTTTGACTATATTTTGAAGAGTTTTATTTTCGAGCTTTCTTAGAGCCAACTTTGACTTCTAAACCTTTATGGAGTCACCTTTTAATTTCTGAGCATTCCTGGAGCTACCTAAATCAATAGTAAAGATAGAGAAACCATAATTTGTAAGGGAAATCCCATGTGAAACTCCATATAGGATAAAACTAAAGAGAAAGCGTGAGATCCGCTAATGTAGTAATATTTATCTCAATCTTCAATTTTTGCAACCTAAGTGTCAAATGGAATAACCAAAATTCAGATTATATCTTATAAGGATGAAGCATCAAATTTATTATCATAGGTTTAAAGCAAACAAAATAGAAAATAATTTCTTCTTAAAACAACATAATGGTTGAATAGACTCCCTTCCAAGGAGAGTTGGATCCGATAATTGGGAAATTTATGAAGATCAAGAAAGAAATCTAATTATATAGGAACAAATATTCCAAAAGGCACTCTCCTTGAGTTTTTTTTTATATATAAAATAGTATTAAAGGTTGTGAAGACCCCAAAAAATAATCAATAAAAGAAATGATATGAGATACCACCAACTATTAGAGTTGGAAAAATAAGAACTTAATGTGATTGTTTAAGGATCATATGAACAAATGTGATGGAGATATGTTATGCTCACAACCATTAGTACTAGTGCAACTATATAAATTAAATGGTTATTGAATGGTTAGTAAATGTCAATAGGAATCAATCCATAATAAGAATCAAAACACTTCACCATATATCTCAAGTTGCTAATATTATTAAAATAAATAAGTTATAACTTAATTTAAAATTATTATTACTATTTTTTTTTATAATAAAATGACATTTTTTCCAAAGGAAAAAACGGTAACCTTTTATTAAAGAATTAATGAAAAGTTACACTAGCAGATGCATTGAAGCATTCCGTAAGCTGCCATATGGGCTCGAGTGCTTTCGCACCCTACGCAACGTTAGAAGACTAACGTGCACAAAGAATAAGAAAAGAGAAGAGAGGAGAGAGAAAGAAAAAGGCAAAAAAACACTGAATTCCGGCTGTGAGTAAAACTCACGCTTCAAGTTTTCTCCCCTTTTTCTTTTCGACCTTTCGCCACTCTCCTTGTGTGGGCTCGATCGAAGCAATGACTAGCTGAGTTTCTGCATTCTGAGGGCCTGTTTCTTTGTCTGAGTCTGAAGTATCTGAGTGGTGATGCCGTTTGATGCCTCCCATGCTTTGGTCCACACTTGTCCTCTCTGCCTGATTTTGGTGGATCTTTGTGATCTTGTTTGCTGATGTAGCTTCGTTCCCACTTATTTCCTGCTGAAGATCTTCTTCCTGGTCTTCCTTCTGTGTTGTATTGGGTTCTTTCTTTTCAGTATCTCTCTTCTTTATAATATCATCTACATTCTGCCAGCCTTTGTGCTTCCTTTGTTGCATCTTGCTTTTGTCGAAATTTTGACATGCATTGAACAGATGCCCTGTTTGTTGACATCCCCTGCATCTAAAAGCTGTATTCTCATAATCCAAAGATTGTTTCCACTGTGAGTTGTTGAAATTCAGAATTATGCTTTCAGGTAGACCTTGGCTGAAATCTACCTCGACACATATTCTGGCAAAGGTAAAAATTCCTTTTATATGTCTCTCTCCATCAATCCTTAATATTTTCCCGAGGGTGTTTCCAATAGCTATTAAGGACTTGGAATGCTAGAAATGTAATGGGAGATTATGTAACCTAACCCATACTGGCATCCTTGATACCACCATGGTGTTGGCATCAAACTCCTGAAACCATGGAGTAACAAAAAGTCCAGCACTACCCCAAAACCATGGTCCTTGGTTGAGGATTTTTTCCTTTTCTGCTTCTGAGTGGAAAAGAACTATGAAGAATCCCTTTGGGCATAGGTAGATTTGGCAATCTTTTGTCCAAACCGTGTGAATCCATTGGTATAATGCATCAGTTTTAGGCCAGAACCCGTTGAATCTGCAAATAACTGCATTTTTTTTTAGATCTGAGAATATGGAGTTTACCTCTGGTATATCCAAGGAGATGGAGGGGCTCTCTGGCATTTGATCTACAATATACTGCCCTGGGGGTTCCTTAGCAACTGTAGGTTCTTTCCCCTTTTGGGGTTCTTTCCTTTTGGCTGCATCGCGGAAAGTACCTGTTGGTTTTGAGCAGGCTCCCTTGGATCCACCTCGCAATCTCATATTGAGAATGATGGTTGAGTCCTTAGCAACCTTGTAGTGTTGTAGTGTGTGTTGATCCTGTAAATAGAGTCCTGAAAATAGTAAATTTTGTAATGCAACTGGGGTTCCCAGTTTGAACTAAATCTCTTTTTTTAGTTCCAGAACACTCATCCATTCCCAGATCTGCACACAGACATGTCTACCTTCTATCGATCTGATGAAAATTTGCTTCAAATCCGCTGAGTCTACCTTATCCTGGTCCAGGTTTCCTGATTTGAATGCTGGATCTGGCGGATTTTCACCGCTGTGCTGCCTGGAAATGGACAGATCTGATAGATCCATCCCGGATCTGCAAGATCTGACCCGGTCTGTTGTGGAAGAGACCAGATCTGCTACATGCATGACCCCTTCTTTGATTTCAGTTACCAGATCTGTGTGAGAAGCTTCAGATCTCTTCTCGCCGTTTACTTGGTGGGGCCTCCTTCCTCTCAAGTCGCAGCAAACCTCAGCATTGCTAATCTTCTTCTGGCCAGCCTTTGTGGTTGCGTCCCTCAGGGTAGAGCCGAAACCCCCTTTGCCCCCCTTCAAAACAGGATGGGCCTGTGGATAACAGTTGTCGCGACCCCTCTGAGGCTGCGAGGTGACTTTAGTCCAATCTAAAAACCTGTCCTTTGGATCGAACGCCGCAAGGTGATATGCAAAAACCGGCAAGCTTGTCGCTCTGCCGTCCAAACCCTTGACAAAGATTTGATGCATGTCAATGCATGGTTTCAAGGTTGAAACCTGGGAGATCTGGGCTAAAGCCGCTCTTCCCTCATGCGGAACTGGAAGTAGAACCTGCGTCTTACCGACAGGCTTGGCATCGACAACTGCCGTAGCCTCTCCCCCATCGGTATTTTCCTGACTCGACCAGATCCGGGTTACTGAGGGCGTGAGCGCTGTAGTTTCTTTGTTGGTTCTCTGATTTTGAGCCCCACTTCCACTATGCCCGAAATAAGCCGCCAACGAAAATGCATATGGGTTCCGGGCATAAGCCCTATCTCCAGTCTTCAATTCCGCCCTGCCTATTAGGTCTTTCCTTGCTTGCTGGGCGAGAAGAAAGGTTGCTGCGGCGGCCATGGGAGCAGCGGTCGAAACCTGCGCGCGTCCAAGGGTTTCCCAAAATTATTATTACTATTACTATTAATAATAAAAATAATTAATATATAAGTTAAGCATATATTATTATAAAACACATGTAACAATATTCTTAATTATGGAGATTCATCCCCATCTTATCATGGAGATTCATAATTTTAAATAAACTTTGTTACAACCATGAGAAAATACTATGCCTTATCAATACCATAGCCCCAAAAACCATAACTTATTTCCTATGACACATGTTCATATGACATTTTTTTAATCAATGAATTTAATTAAAAGGGTAAAAGAGGCTTAACTACTTTGGAAATAAATCCAGTCTTTAATTTGTGTATACTACTAAGAATATTCCAAAACATTCTATAGAAATTAAATCCTTGCCATCTATCTAATAATTATTGATATTTTTTTTGTAAATTTAAGCTTTGGTATTACTCAGCAAAACATGGTTACAATTATTTTCTAGAAAGCTCTCATAAGAGTTCATTTTTTATTCTCCAACATCTACAGTCTCAAAACCAAACTCTAACGGAAAGATGAAAGGCCAATGAAGAAGAAACTCAACTAAGTTATGCACTCAAGCCGACAGTAATCTGATGTTTTCCATATTCCAATGGATACTAGCCAAACAATACATACATAGTCCTCATATGATAGCAGAGTTGACGCCATTCAATTACAAAAAATGCAAATGCCTAGACAGAAATATAGGCCCTGGGCCTCCCTTATAAATACACCTTCAGGCACATCATGAACACGCCAGTGAAAGCACCATGATAAACCAAAAAATATGCATTGTAGACCAGCCTACAAACATATTTAAAGACTGGACCTGACAAGACAATGATAGTCATATTCACAAGCCATAAACAGGCCCCAACGAGCTAGAAGAAAAACGCCAAATATCTTACCATCATGACTAGAAACACGAACCAATAAATTATCCATTGAAAAATCATCATGCATGCTCATTTATCATGATCTAAGGAGGGGATGGTACATGGAACCTTGCACTAGAACCTGGGGGATCCATTTAGTCTCCAACATCTAAATCGTAGGCGATATAGCTTTCTATATGCATCAGACAAGAATCAAAGTTATCCAGACAAAATCTTTGATTCCTAAGCATCCTCTTAATGTCTGCCAGGGAAGCGAAGACATTATAAATTTCAAGTTGCCTGTCCTTCAACACCAAACCCTATAGGGTCTTCATATGTCAATGCAAAACCACCAAGTTTGAGTATTGCTTCTTCCTGCCCCTAGTAAGACTAAGATCAGGAACCCATGTCAACATTTGCTCAATAATCTATGAATTTGAATGAGATTTACATTCAATCCCTACTTAAGCCTCCAAATTTCAGATTTCTTTCCTAGTATCTTGCGGAACCACATTAAAATAGGTGGCATCCAAGTCATGACCAAAGAGTCCAGCTCCTCATTGAACTGAGGAGCAGTGTCATCCCCCCCACTTTCTGCATCTCATTCTCTGCCTTGACGACATGGCTAACACCCCAGGGGTAGACCTCAGACAGCTGCAATGAATTCTCCGCCCTGCAAAGAAACAAGAGAAAGTATCAGACCCACCAACAATAGGACCAGGATGCCACCCTAGACAATCATCCAAATAAGTTAAAACACAAACACCAAAATTGACATAGACTCCATCAAGAGAAAAAGCAGGCATAACTACATCAAGTTGCAAATCAAATCCTACCATTAAACACAGATAAAGTCTTTTATATGCCTACAAGCTCAAGGAGATAAAATGGCGAGCACAACCCCTTAATACAAGACCCTGACTTCTTTCTAAACTATTTGCAGACTTGGCATAACAAGGGATGAAATTCTTCAAAGTGCTATCCTTTTTTCAAGCTTTTCACTTTAAAAATAATGTGCACCTTATGGATTTGATCCCTTTCCACACATGATAGATCCAGATGGATCTAAATTAATTCTTATATATGTAGTTGATATTGAAATATTTGATCAAAAAATGAATTAAATGTCCAATAATAAATTATATATATATATATATATATATGATATTGAAATATTTTTTTGTTATTAATACTTTTTAAATGTCATGTGCCAACTCCATGTTGAGCATTGTGTCTCTAAGATTGGTTGTAGAAAGTGTCTTTCCACCCAATAAGAGAGCTTTTACTTTCTATTTATATAAAGTTGATATTAAAATATTGTACTTAAAGTGGAAATATATTTTTTTTTTGTTATTTTTTTTTAAGTCACATGCCAGCACCATACTATGCATTAAGAGAATTACATTTCTTTCTCATTGGAAATTAAAATATGATTAGAATAATAATTTTTACTTTCAATCATTTTATCTCTCTATACAAAGTTGAGAGAAAATCATGTTAGTTAAGGTGTTCATTAATATATTTTATTTATAGATGGCATTGAAATATTTTTTTTTTATTAATAATTTTTTAAATATAGGTTAACTTTATGTTGAGTATGAAGGAATTACACACTCTCACAAATTAAAATATATAATTCTTTCCATACTTAATATGAAATTGGACATATAATATTTAAAAAAAATTAGTAATAATATATATATATATATATATATATATATATATATATTATTTATAATAATATTAAAGTATATATTTTTTAATAATATTAAGTACAAAGAAAATGCATATCTCCATCCTTCTAAATTATAAAAAGCTCCATAAATTAATTAATTATTTTATGATAAGTTATAATATTAACTTCCATGGATTTCATTCCCATTCCATTTTGTTTTCTTATTGGCCTAATGAATTAATATAGATGTTTGTATCATTAATTTAAGTATATAATTTCTTTAATAATTATTTTAATATTTAACATTATATTATTATATTTTTAAATTCTATCTTATTGAAATTAAAAAAATATATTTATAATTTGAAATAGATATATCATATTTTTCATATTAAAAGGCTATAATAAAATAAAATAAATATATTTTATAACCAAAATTTATTTAAAAAACCACAGTTACTTAAACATTTTAATCATAAAAAATATTCCTTATCGAGTGATCACAAACTGAGGAGTAGGTGTGCAGTAGTTACCCTTGCCTCAAGTGTCAATTGAGGTCCACCAACCTTTTTCATGGCTATAACATAGAGTAAGTTTGACATACTAATCATTCAAATAATAATGAGTTTTCAAACAATTTGTTCATTTCTCACATGCAACTTTGAATATGGGGGATTGGGTTTTGGCTTGGAGAAGTTTTATGATGTTCTTCCACATTGGTCCATGATGATTCTCTATGAATTTCAGTTTGGTTATGCTAGTATTTTTTTGACCTTGGTAAGTCATTTTCTCCCCCCAATTTTCTTGGCCACAACTTAGGAAGCATGCCTCTTTGTTGGTGAGTCGGTGGTATAGTGTAGTTGTGCTTTGTTTGGCACCTTTCTTGGGGAAGGATTAAGGCCTCTTGGCCTGTTTCCTAACACTCTTCATTAATTTCAGTTATGATTTACTTCTCATATTGTGGTTAGAGGGTCTGAGCCATGAGGAGATACAATTTTCATTGCATGCCAAAGAGCTTTGAAGAAACTCCTAGTTTTGTTTGTTTTCAATAATTGGTAATTACCTACATATTTCTTATTGGTATTGGTTGCATCCAATAATTGGCTAAGACATCTCCAAGTATTGGTTGTCTCTAGTAGTTTCTCTAGACTCTTATTCTAGTGGGTGGTTGCAAACACAAGTAGTTTCAACTTAGCATCTATTATTAGACATTACACCAAGGCAACATGAAAGGTATCACCTTGATGTAGGTGGAAGGGGATTGCATTTGGGAGCATGCAAGGGCTAGAGCTCAATCCTTCCCGTAGCTCTTTTACATGCAAACACCTTTTCAAATTTAGCAAGAGTTAAAAGAGGCGAAGGAGGAAATTATGACACACCATGACTATCACTAATTGTGATCATTGACTGAGTGCTTGACGCCGGTCACACCAGAGGTCGTCTAAAAGAAAATTTTCACACGGTCCACCTTTATTGGCAGCTTAAATTGGTCTTGGGTAAAGACTTCTTAGAAATGAATGATTCAAAAAATGAAATTTTAATAATGATCAACAAGCTCCAATTGCAACTTAGTGAAATGGAAAAGCCCCGGGCAAGGAAAAAGACACTTGTCATGAGTGGAAAAGGGTCTACTCCTCCTTAAAGTCATATGGTGCCTATTGAGGTGGATGTATCCACCTCCTCTTAATTATCTGAATAATTGGGGTTTTTTAGTATAGTTGATTTCCTAGTATGTGAAAATTGTTACTCTTTGTTTTGTTGTTAGGTTTTGGTGTTTAGATGTTAGTTTTTAACTAATTTTCACTCTAAACATTAAAAATGATAAAATATGGTCCTACATAAAACTATATACTATATATCTATTTTCTGGGAAAAAAGCTCTCTATTTTTTAATAGACTCTTTTCCACCAAGGCAATATAAAAGGCTTATAACATATAACTATTTCCAACTAATTTTACCCCCAAGAAAAAGGTTTCTTCTATAATATATTATAAATATTTAACCATAACTAGTAATTGCAGCAAATTTTGCAAAGAAAATGCCATAATATAATAGCATATAACACTAATTAATGCTTATTTGACAATGGTTGAAAGACAGAAAAATATCAGCAAAGGGAAAGGACCACGCTACAATGAAATCTTACTGCAATATTTCTTCTTTGAGCCTTTCAAATCATGAGGCCTATGTTGAAGTTAAAGACCTTGTCTATTTATGTCAACATGAATGCCTTGTAAATAAAGAAATAGATCGTGATTTGCTACCTTGAATCAGAGGTCATTTTCATACAATTCCTCCATAATTCTTCTTAATCACTTCCTTTTGCTATAGAGAATCTTAATCGATACAAAACAATTTTTTTATAGTTTGAAACATGTGTCCACAAAGGAGTATAACAACTTTTTAAAAAAAATTTAAATTTCTATGTGAATTAAGATCTACCCTTGAATAAAATTGCATATATCTCCAATCTCGAAATTGAACGCAAGAATAGCATGAGCTAAACCTCTTCTTGAGAAAAATGTTTGTGTTTCTCTTTTCACTGTTGACTCACCTCTCTATTATTTCCTTCATGATCCTTGAAACTATTCAAAAGATCACGTTGTTCTTTACCACTAATCTTCTTGGTGTCTACCATTTTCTTGTTTTAATCCAATAGATTCTTCTTTAGAAAATCTAACCCATGTCATGCAGTTGAAAATAGTGTACAGATCATTCAATAACATTTAACCATTTTATCTTGAAAATCAAGTAAGTGTGGTCCATAAGCACCACAATGAAAATACTATTTTCTTACATCAAAAGACCACACCTCAACCTGGTTTTAAAAGAATGGGCCCAAATTTTATCAAGACCTGAAGAAAGATTAATATCTAACCCATTTTCTATCTTGAATTCATGTTTAAATTACGTGTTTTGTTTTGTTTTGTTTTGTTTTGTTTTGTTTTGTTTTTGTTTGTTTGTTTGTTTGTTTGTTTGTTTTTTTTCTTTCAGGTATAAATAGCTTGAATATATTTCATGTGACAATCATGCATGCTGTTTTATATATGTGTGTGTGTGTGTGTGTGTGTGTGTGTGTGTGTGTGTGTGTGCGCGCGCGCACGCGTGCTTTCTGGAATCCAAAATCATTGGTTTTCTTCATCCACTCCCTCCCTCTCGTTGTAGCATAAAAGAGGTGGTTGAGATTCCACATAAATGCTTCCCAGTAAATATTAGTAACAATACCTTTAATAATATTTTATGCACTAATCTACATGTCTGCATCAAATATATTCACCATAAATCATGGTAGTGAACACTGAAAACAAAGTTCTCAAATTTACCCAAATTATATCATCAGTACATGCTTCACAAGATATTAAAAGCTAGTTTCAATGCTTCTAAAGTCAAACCCATATTATTATACATCATAAAATTGAACGAATATTAGCTCAAAGCATGCATAATATCCAAACCCTTCTCAAAACATTTTGAAGCTAAAAAAATATGCAATCTGACACTTTATAGTCAATGAATCAGCTGTCCCATGTGAACCCATAAAAATTTACATTGGAAGTCATGTCATGAATATGAAACGTGGTATATTCTTTGTATATATAGCATAATTTGGTGCATTTTAGGGCTCACAAGACATTTAGAGTGAATATCAAGTCCAACACACTTAATCTAAACTCATAATATATAAAATGTATCTCCAGAGATTCAAATTCATTACTAACTGAGAAGACACTCCAAATGCACAAAATATCAAGAGAAGCTCAAATAATGATCACCTTCGCCAATCAACCTAAATATGGATTCCCTATTCTGAAATAAAAAAGTCAAAATGTTAACATTTAAAGAAATTTCTCCAAATAAAGATGAAAAAATATAAATCTCCAAATCATGAGAGAATTGACTTCCTACCAGTGCCAAGAGATCGATCAATTTTTATGTGCCCCCTGGTTGATTGAAATTGTGGTAGCAATCTCTAAGTCCTTGCTGATACTGAATTTGGTTTCTTGTTGGAAGCTGCTAGAAGACAATGTCTCCTATTATAGGAGTTCCCTTCTCCTGAACATCTAGACTCGACCTTGGAGAATGTCCACGCAGATTTCCTTTTTCAGACTTAGCAGCAATCATGTAACTTGGAATTGATGGACTACCTTGAGAAGCATGTTTAGTATGCTCAGTCTTAATAGATCCAAATGAAATGCATCTTCCAGGTTCCTGCTTCTATAACACTATTTCGCTTATCTTCCTGCCTTAATAGTAGTTTACGCCCAATAATAAAAACATTGTGAGTTATACCAAACATAATATATAATGGCCTTACCCTTTAAGAATTATCGTCAATTCTTGAACCTCCCACCTAAACATCCACTCTAGACATCCTAGGTTATTCTTAATTGATCAAGAATGATAGAATTTTTAGGGTGGTGTTCTATGTGCACTAAAATACCTATGAGGTCCAACACTATGTATGGGGTTTCATTTTGGTTGAAGACATCCCACACGTTGTTACTTCTCCACACAAACACACAACCAAAAAGAAAGAGTCCAATAATTGATTATGTTGCCTTAAAAAAGAAAATTAGTCCTCAAGTTCTTTACCCTCATACATTAGTTGTTATTGATCCACATGGATCCCTTGTGGGAGATCCAATTTCTACTTTCATTCTACCACATATTCAACATAATTTACGGACGGGTGAGGTTTTCTCAATTAGTGACTTAATCATGAATAGAAAATCATTTCTTCAAACAATTGTCAAGAAAACACTTGGCATGTACCCTCTGTTATTATGATCAGCAAATCTGAGTACCGACATAGTCGTTGGAGATAACCCATTTTGAACATAAATGGCATAAAAAATCGAATATGGTTTAATCCACTCAATGGATGTCAATGACCCTTCATCACAAACATTTTCATGTTGGAAAAAACCAAGCACATCTAGACTTTCCTAAGGAATAAATTCACATTTGTTAAGGAAGAAACAATTTGTTTGTTCATGTTTCATCTCCAAAACAAAGTATATATTTTTTTGACCAAGACAATGGTTGGTAAATAGATGCATGATTTTATTTTCATTTTTGTTATATTTGCTTAATTTACAAATTAGGAGAACTGTAATTGTTTTTTATCCTATACTTCTTACAACATAAACAGTGTAATAAAAATTATCCATCCAACAATCCAACCAATAGAAACTATTTCTACCACATCTCTCACATATCTGTCATGATTCATTGTATAATAAGCCCATCGTTAATTTCAGTTAGATCTAACTTAACCGAGGTTTGGGTCTTTTTAGAAAGCAAAGCTCTTGCTATAGTTCAACCATGGATATATCTTGTGATCCGATGTGATGTTTTTCTTGTGGTTACAACTTAGTTTTGGTTGTCACCTATTTATCATGATTAAAAAGTCAGTCATCATCTCATATCATTGCAACATTGGATATATTATATGAGCTAATGTGATGTTTCGTTTGTCACAATGATTCAAAACTCATTTATTCTATATCAATATTTACTTTCTCACTATCTATTATGTATATGAACCCTTCAAAAAAGCCCTAGGAACATTTGGATTTACATTGTGATCTCCCCATCATAGGTGGAGGTTTTGGAAATTGGAGAGCAACTTGAGTGGTTATTGTTAGAAATTTTTGTATAAGATGGGAAATTTAGATGGTCTGTAGGCAATCTGGATGCCATAATAGATATCTATTTTGAATTTTCTAGTGTCTATGGCCGTCATGCATCTAATAGGATCATTTCGAATGAGAATTTCAATACATCACTGCGCTAATGATAAAGACCATTTATTTTAGCTTGTGACATCAATAGCCTTTTTCTCTGATTGTGGATCAGGTTATATACTAGATAGACTCTCTATTCATAAGATTGTGCAATATTTATTGGATGGAGGGAAAGGTTATAATAAAATTTGTACAAAAAATTCCTCAAGGTTGTCTCAACTTACTATGTCTCTGTTGTTAATACTAAGTTCTAAAATATTTTTCACATAGTTTCTCACTTGCTTACAGGAAAAATTGAACAAGCTATGTAAAATTTAAACCATTTAGATTTTCATGCTCTATTGTGTTTTTTCCTTGTTTGTTGTCAATCCTCGTCTTTTAAAGTTGTAAAACATCTTTTATATAACTACTTGTTTAGAGGCCAAACTCAACGTGCTATATAAACTATTCAAATGTTTAGCATTTATTAATTTTTCTTCCTTCCTGATATACAATACATCACAACATCACATGCACTTCATCATCAACTTCTCCTTTCCTGGAAAGGAAGCATAGACTTTTCTTGATTTATATCTTTATATCTCCTTGTTTCCATTGCTAGGTGATGAGAGTTTAGATTAAATTGACAGATTTTGTGTCATTCATGCATGGAGATTTTTTCTCTTGAGAATATGTTGTTCTATATTAAATTTTATTTAGGTACTCTTCTTACCAACCCAAAGAATCTTAAGATTGTACCATAATGAACCTAGCTTTTTTACAAATCCTACTTCCATATTAACAAGGGTTTTATATGGATGTCGTTAACCATTTTATGTTGATTTGATTTTATACTCACTAGGTATGATTTTTTCTTTGTAGGTTATTGACCTATTAAATATTTTTTAATCTACTAATTTTCATTATATTTATAAGTGTCTTGAAAGGAATTGATTTATATTTCAGTAATTTATATGAAGTTGGTTTCTTTTGTTATTTGTGCAGATAGTAAAAACACCTCTAGCACTAAGAGAGATTTCGTAGCACTGTGGATTTTGTGAACATGTCTTGCTCTGTGGTGTTGGCTACTCTGCATAGCTTTCTTGATCTAGTATAGAAGAAAGTAAATTTTCATTTAGCTTATACTACATTAACCATGAAATTTCCAACATTCAGGGTACACTTGCCATCACATTTTTGAAGCAAATTATAACAGAGTATTACACTTTTCTTATCAATTCTAAATGATCCTATATGAAACAACGATGGCTTTCATCACTTTAAGAGAAATAAAACAAGTCTATTGAGAAACAACTCCAGTATAGAGAGATTTGGTAGAAACTATGGAATTGGTGAACACGTCTTGCTCTATGGTGTTGGATATTGGGCATAGCTTTCTTGATCTTGTATAGAAGACTGTAAATTTGCATTTAGCTTATACTACATTAACCATGGAATTGAAAAAAATTAAGGCACACTTGTATCACAGTTGTAGGAAAATTACAACAGAGTATCACAATTTTCTTATCATATCTAAATGCTCCTATATGCAACAGCTACCTTATACCTCATAGTTTTAATTTGTACAAGGATGTGGAGTGTCAAGGTGCAAGCTAGAATAAGAAGAGGGGAATTTGAGATTGAGTGGTGTATGAAGAATCTTTTTTGGGACTTGAGATAGATCCATTCTTAGCATAACTAGAATAAATCTTAATAAAAACAAAGTCACCATACTTTGACTTTTATTTATAGTGTCCAGATTGGGATTCATCATTGTTGGTAGTTATCTTGGTGTGACCTAACTGCTAGCCCCATCATTATCTCCACAATGAAGTGGAGCAAGAAAGAATAAATATATTTTGTTGTCAGCGATGAGCATCTGATTTGTTTAATGAGGGACACGAATCAAGGTTTTGCTAGATGTGTAGTGGAAATAAATGTAGATTCTGGGAATGGAATACACATATTGGCTCCAGTAGTCAATAGAGTAGATGCGAGAAAAAGAGAGGCAGAGAAGTGGAGTTGGCCGCTCTCATTCCTCCTTGAATTCCTTACTAGCAAATTTTCCCTAGAAAACAGTAGCAATACAACTTCAAGAACAGGAAAAGTCGCAAAAGAAAGAAAGGGCTTGCTCATAACCCAGAGTGGAATTTAGATAAATGGTTTAAAAAAAAGAAAAACAATGGTGGTTATGCACGTCACATCTGAGTTCCATGGACCAAGATCTATTCCAGTTGCTTCAACTTTTCTATGGACTTGAAAAACCATCCCTTCTTGGAACCCTTGACCTTCACACATGTAACGGCTTCACCTCGAGGGACATTACTTATCAGATCCTCATTCCCCCTTGTTACATCAAACTCTACAAAAACAAGAAAATCAACAAATAAAACCCTAACATAAGTTTCGAGTTCGATTCCTGGGGTCAATGTGATTTCCACGAGATTAAAGTTTTTCCATACCTCGTGTACTAGACATTCATGGTGTCGATTCTCCACATGGAAATCTTCTAAGAGGCGGTGACAGGAAATATGGAATGTTGGCGAGGGGGATTGCATCACCTGTTTGGGGACAAATTAAGTGTGATTAATTCAAAGGAAACTCATATGAATGTGAATTCAAGTTCAGGGGGGTGACCTCTGCTCTTTTTGTAAAAATTCACATGTATTTATTCATTTTGGGAGCGCCCCCATGCACCTAACCTAAGAAAAGATAGTGGAAACTGACCAACCCCCCAATCATGGTTGCGATATTCTGAGAAAGTAGGCATCATTTTAGAAAGACGAGTGAATTTCTGCTATCTCCCTCTCTCAATATGAAGACATGAAAGGAAAACTGTTAAAATTAGTTTCCCAAGAGTTAAACTTCTAATTTTTTTGTTAACTATTATTAATTATTAACTCACTATTAACTTGGAATTATTGTTGACGATTAATTATCTATTAATCTAACGGTTGAATATTGTTCAATTGTCTAGCATTAAATTTGAAGCTGCAGAGTGGTGCAAGGTGGCACCTAGGGGAGTCTTTCTCAATGGGAACACATTAGGGTGTAATTAAATAGAAAATAAAAGTTATATTAAATGATTAATAGCAATACATATTGTTTATTTAAGTGCAACTAATTGGAAGATCATGTAAGTACTTGAATAAAAGCCGAAATAGATGAAGATTACAACACCATTTAATATGTAAGGATTACATTCATTTTTTATACCATCTTTATTTTACCCATGTCATTATAATAACATTTAATTTTGACTAAATATTTCATATGTTAAATTGACTGGCATGTTTATTTAATATTGGAAATGTCAAATTCTATCTTAAAAATCAATAAATAAATAATCACTTAATTTCATATATCAATCTTATTAAACATTTACAAAAATGTTAAACAATTAAATAGAAAATAAAAGTTCTATTTAAATGATTAACTTGTTTTGTAGGACATTATTTTTAATTAATAAATTTAATTAAAAGAGCAAAAAAGACATGACTACTTAGCTTAAATTTCAATATTTGATTTATGAATACTATTAACCATCAATATCAATTTATTTAAATATATTATTAGTATTATTTAACAATTATTACTACATTCCATAGAAAATTATATAAAAAAAATTAACTAATCACAATTAAAAAAAAAACATATAAATATATTGAGCACTTAAAAGTATAACCCAACTCCCTAAAAACAATTATTAATTTTATTAATATATACATTTATAAAACAATATTATAATTTACAGCTAAATTTATATATTTCTTAAATGTACATTAAGTAATGTTATTTACAAGAAAAAACCACTGGGCCGCCACCTTGACCACGTGGCTTTCAACCTCCTCGAAAACTTGGCGCCAGCTAAGACCACGTGGCTCGCTTCATTGGGCCCAATGAGCCGCCCTCTTGTTGGCTTTATACTCCACGTTAACCCCGACTGTAGTGTAACCAAAGTAAATTCTTTCCTGAAATAATTTTTTTCATTAATTGTTTAATTATAACGTCACTTTCCCCTCACGTGTCTTCCTATCATTTTCACATTAACAACCACATCCACATCCACACCCGTCAAGTACCACATGGCACTTCGAGCCTAAGTTTCGAAGTTCAATTTTGGAGATGAATTTTAAACAGAATAAATAATTCCATTATAGTTTAATATAGTGAAATTAGGTTTTTTAAAAGATAGGTAGGTTTCGTTTTCATTTCTAATCTTTTAGGGTCATTATTTTAACATTTATTTATTTTTTAATATTTTTTTTTATAAAATTGATAAATTTCCAAGATCTATGATGTGGTAATTTGCCTTTTTTTAAGATTAGCATAAAGTTATAAATTATTTTAGCTTATTTTGCATTTAATTTTCTATTTTGACGAAATTCATGGGTTTGATTAACCAACACAAATTATTATTTATAGCAATTTCAGTTAAAGATTTTACTCAAGTAAAGGTTTATATTGGATGACTATTAGGCTAGATATAAAGAAACATAAGATATGGCTTAATAAAAGCTAGAGTTTTAATTGGCAAAACAATCTCTAAACATCAATTTATTATTACACCTCATAAAGAATGGTTGAAGTTTGAACAACTTCATATGAAAATCAATTTGATATGAACTCATCAACCAAAAAATCAACTAATCTTTCTTGATTTGACAATTTTTTTCTTTTGAAATCAAGTACTATCATAGAATTTAACATCTTAAGACTCCAAGTTGGTGGTTGTGGAATTAATAATATAAATTATTGTAAACAATAATTGCAATTCTTTCTAAACACAAAGCTTCTTTTGATATTTTTATCCATACCTTTTTATTCAACTAAAGATGCATTAAAATCCAATTTTAAAATGCTAAGTTTTGAGCTACTTTGTGGTCAATTGACATGTGTATAAGATAAGCTCTTGCATATGAGTGCACTTGACACAAGTACTAAGTAGAAAGCATTGTTTTCTCATGATCACAAGGGCTTCAAAGCCTCCAAGAAGCTATTTAGAAAAGCCAATTAGAGCTTGATAACCAGGCCACCTATAATGACTCCTCCACATCCAAAGTATCAACAAGTTACTACATTAAAGGAGAAAAATCCTCCTAAGTCTTAAACCGTTTGTACAAAGATGGGCATCTTGACACACATTGTTGGAAGAAGATGCAAGTATTGCAAGCTACCATGAAAAATATAATATTCAATTTGATTCTTCTTCCTCTTCTACTTCTTTTAAGCCTCGTGCTCTTTCAGTAGTTGCAAGTCAGACCTTTCATGAATGGATTTTAGAATTAGGGTTTCTTGTTATATGGCCGATCATAGGGATGTTTTCTCTAGTCTTGATGATTGAACAACCCAACATATTTTAGTCCATGGTAACTTTCCTTTAGATGTTGTAGGAGTAGAACGATAGATCTTCTTGACATGAAATTTGATCATGTATTTTCCTTATATTTTCTGGAAATTTCCTTTCCATTTTTCAAATTACCCACTTTAGTAATTGCAAAACTATTGAATTTTTTCCTCGTAATATTGTAATTAGAGATCTAAAGGATCCACCTGTTATAAAAACTTCAGGGCATACTAATGACTCTTCAAGAATATACATATTTGATAGCTTTAAGCCTTCATCACATACCACAATCATTCTAGAGTAAACTTTTCCACAAACAATTTTATTATTTGAACTAATGTTACATGCAAAAATTTATGAAGCACTAAATTGTGCACAAATTACCCCTTGTTTCATGTAATTATGGTGTTTGCCATGGGTTTTTTTGGGTAAGAATTGAATTGCTTCTATTTTTTTTTGGCCATTCCTATTAACCTCCAACCCCACTTGAATTATATTATAGTGACACCAGTAGGCCATTTCCTACTCCATCAGTTTATGGAGCATGATACATTCTTACTTTCATTGATGATCACATGCAACACACTTGTCCACTTTGCAAAGATCAAAAGTGAAGTTTTCAATCTCTTTGTCTCTTTTTAAGCAATGGTTGAAAAGAAATTGGGTCATCTCATTAAGGGGATTTGCACTAATTATTGTAGAGAATATATTAATAAAAATTTCATTGAGATTTTCTCTAAACGTGTCATTTAAATGCCACATATAATGCCTTACACTTCATAGAAAAATGGAATAGTTGAATGTATGAATCAAACACTTAAGAAAATGGCTAATTATATGGTTCAACCAAGGAAATTAGCACCATTGTTTTGGATAGACAATATAAATTTTGCTAACTACATCTTGAATCATACTCCTATAGGATTTGTAAGACTGTAACTCTAAAAAAACCTTCGTTTTAGATCTAGTGTAATGTTAATCACTTTAAAGTGTTTGGCTGTGAAGCCATATAGTGAGAAATGCAACTAAAGACTGAGCAAATATTTTTTTATTGTTTTTCTAAAGATGTAAAATCCTATTGGCTATGTGTACCTCACTCTTTAGAGGTTATCTTTGGGAGAGATTTTTTATTTGATGAACAAATCCGAGCCTCTGTGCCTACACCTTCTTTTTGACTTCTTTTGTTTTCATTTACTTCAAAGGGGCTTGTTTCTTTTTAAAATAATTCTTCTTCTTCTGCAAATGATGAACATAGAACATCACATTTAGTTTTTCCTCCTATAGTGCAATATATAGTTCAATCTATTGATCTTGCATCTTTAGATCCTTCTCTTAGAGTTCAATCTACAAATCTTACATCTCTAACCACTCTACTTCCAAAATGGATCTAGAGGATTGATATTACAATGAAAATTATAAGCTCAACAAATTCCCTTGGGAAACTTTATAAAGAAAGGAAGTTGTTCATTCTTTAATTGGTGATCTAAGAAATCCTGTAAGACACTCCGAATTTTTTATAGGTGGTTTAACTCATATGGCACAACACATTGAGACAAAAAATCTGCGCACTTATAAAGAAGCAAGTGGTCAACTTGAATAGGAAGTAACTATCCAAGAAGAAATGAACTTTTTATGACAAAGGACACTTAGGATCTTGTTTGACTGATTGAAGGCTACAAATTCTTTCATTGCAAATATGTCTACAAAACCAAGTTTTTAGTAAATAGAAGTGTGGATAAGTTTAGAGGTTGGTTTGTTGGAAAGGGTTTCTCACATGACAAAGATATTATTTACTTAGAAACATTGGTGTCAATTGAAAAGATGAATTTAGTGTAGTTTATTCTTTCACTTTCGACTTTTGACATTTGGGAAGTAGATCAAAGTGACATCAAACATAATTTCATGGGACTTGACTGAATAAATTTGCATGGAACAACCTCTAGGTTTTTCTCAAGATCAACCTACAACTCTTTTGTGTAACAATCAGACTGCCATCCACATAGGCCACAATCCAGTTGAGCACCAACATACTAAACACATTGAGTTCCATATGCACTACACACAACTACTCCATGATAAAGTTCTTGACTTATAGTTTTGTCATTCAGAAGATTAGAGTGCAAATATTTTCATGAAGCAACTCACTAAAACCAAGTTCCCTCATTATTGATCCTTGATAGAAGTGAAGGAAGTTGTCTTTATGGGCAAAGAGCATGTACATCCTCCTTCCTTCATGTCAACTATAATGGAAACATATGGTGGGGATGGGGGGCGGGGCGGCGTGTGTTGCAGGGTTGGTGCATATTTACATCCACAATATTAATTAATTGTGCATATACAAATAATTTAATTATGCATAATAAATAAAGTTTAATATCCCTTACATGGATATATCACAAGTTTAGGTAATCTTAACTTGAGAATCTTTGACTTATTGGTTTAGTGAACTAGAAAGAAATGTGTAGTTTTCATTTAATTTGTTGTATAAATAAAATCCCTAGATCCTCATTTTATAAGAAGAATAATTTTTAGAGAAAAAATTAAGCATTTGCTATTTTCTTTTGAGGATTTTACCATATATACCATGTGTCAATTCCTAAATTTTTTTCTCATTAAGATTCTATAGCCATGTGCATGTTCTTGTTCTATTATATATATAAAACCAACTCCAATTAATCTCAAATTAAGAACAATTGTAAAATTAATACCCTATCCATTTTTTCCAAATTCAACTCAATATAACACATCTTAATCAACAACCAAAACCTGATCCCTAAATGTTTCTCAAATATATGATAAATCTTAATAGTAGTAATCTAGAAAGAATGAGGAAGGGCCATGCCATATCATTGAATGCTTCTATGAGAACAATAATAGTAGTATGTTAAGAAAGGTTTTCAAATATATATTCTAGATCTGCTATTATCCTTAAATACAAGTTGATTCATCACCTTTATTCAAATTATTAAAAAAACTATAACTTAAAATAACCCGCCACTTCGAAAGCTTTTTAACCAATACTTCATAAATTTGCTATTTCACATTAAGTAACATTTTTTTAATAGCCATAAGGCTTTAGAATGACGGTAAAAGGGTGTACCATTAAGCACTCCCCTTCGCCGGCCACCCATTTATCTAGGCCACGTCCTGCCTTTCTTTTAAACCCCGTCACCTTTTCTTACCGCCATCCTACACCACTTGTTGCTCCTTAAACCACGTGGTCCAATCCACTGGGCCGCTCTTTGACCACGTGGCTTTTACCCTTAAAAACTTGGTGCCTCCTAAAACGACGTGGTTCGTTTCATTGGGCCACCCTCTTCTTGGCACCATAATCCACGTGAACCCCGTCCTTAGTTTAACCAAAATTAAATGCACATTTTTCCCACGTCTTTATAATTATAACGCCACTTTCCCTTCACGTGTCTTCCTATCATTTTCACATTAACAACCACATCCACACATCCCCACCTCTAAACGGTCAATCACTCAACACCATAACACATGGTATGACATGGTCGCCACATAACGTTTTCCATTCAGTGTCACATTATATCTATACATTATACCTTTATATGTACTCAACATAAATTATTATTTTTAGAAATTTTAGTTGAAAGATTTATTAAAGAGTAAAAGGTTATATTGGATGACAGTTAGTCTATATAGTAGACTAATTAATATAAAGAAACATAAAATATGGTTTAATTATAATGATAAAGTTAGAGTTCTAATTGTCATGACGATCTCTAAAGGTATTTGAATTTCACATTCAATTTATTATTATACCTCATATAAAGATTTGTTGAAGTTTGAACAACTTCATATAAAAATCAATTTGATATGAACTCATCAACCTAAAAATCAACTCATCTTTCTTGATTTGACAAGTTTTTCTTTTGAAATCGATTGTTATCATAGAATTTAACATCTTAAGACTCCAACTTGTGGTTGTGGAATCGATAGTATAAATGAGTAAACAATAATTGCAATTCTTTCTAAACTCAAAGATCCTTTTGATAAAAAATGTGTCCATACCTGTTTATTCAACTAAAGATGCATTAAAAGCCAATTTTAAAATGTCAACTTTTGAGCTACTTTGTGATCAATTGACAACTGTATAAGATAATCTCTTGCATATGAGTGCACTTGACACAAGTACTAATTAGAGAGCATTGTTTTCTCTTGATCACAAGGGCTTCAAAGCCTTCAAGAAGCTATTTAGAAAAGCCAATTAGAGCATGACCACCAAGACACCTATAATGACTCCTCCACATCGAAAGTATCAACAAGTTACTACATTAAAGGAGAAAAAGCCTCTTAAGTCTTAATCCTTTTGTACAAAGATGGGCATCTTGACACACATTGTTAGAAGAAGATGCACGTATTGGAAGCTACTACGAAAAATATAATATACAATTTGGTACATCCTCCTCTTCTACTTATTCTAAGCCTCATGCTCTTTCTGTAGTTGCATGTCAGTCCTTCCATGAATGGATTTTAGAATGAGGGGTTTCTTGTTATATGGCCAATCATAGGGATGTTTTCTCTAGTTCTGATGATTATACAACCCAACATATTTTTTTGCAGGATAGCTTTCCTTTAGATGTTGTAGGAGTAGGAATGATAGATCTTCTTAACATGAAATTTAATAATGTATTCTCCTTATATTTTCTGCAAATTTTCTTTCCATTTTTCAAATTAGTCACTTTAGTGATTGCAAAACTATTGAATTTTTTCCTCATGATATTGTAATTAGAGATCTAAAAGATCCATCTATTATAATAGCTTCACGACATACTAATGACTCTTCAAGAATATACATATTTGATAGCTTTGAGCCTTCATCACATACCACAATCATTCTCTAGTAAACTTCATCATGAATAATTTGATTATAACAACGTAAACTTTGAAACAAGGACTGGTATGATTACCCGTTTTTTTGAGGTAGCAAAAAATCAACCAATTTTGAAAAGTGTTGATACACACACACACACATATATATATTAGCCTAGTTTTTGACATTTTTTTTTTTTTTTTTATGTACATTAGTTTTTAGAATGTTAGTGATTTGCATGTTGATTTTAAAAAGTGTTGATTCTACATCAGGCCCTTTTTTTAAAAGGCTTATTTTTTTACTTTAAATTTTCTAATGTATTAAATGTGAATATTTATTTTCTAAATTTAACAATTTTTGAATTAGTCTTCTTCTTCATATTTTCTTGTTTTTCTTTTATTTATTTATTTTTGTAGTGAGGTCTTTCTTTTTTTGCATAGTTAAAGAAGAAAGTCAATGTTTTAAAGTTTCGATATTCTACATATTTATATATCGTTTATTAATTTTCAATGCACATCAAATAATTGTCTCTAAAAAAACAATAATTTTTAACAGTTGACATAAAAATAAACATTTTGAACATAAATATAACAAAAAAACTACACATTTTGATAATTTTTTGCTAGAAATGACATGTCAAAATCACAATTTTTATAGGAAAAATTTAACAAAAAATGGTTAAATAATAGTTTTTTTTTTTTTAATGAATTTCATGCCAAATAATAATCATAATCACAGGTTTTTTCAAAAAATAATGATTCACATAAAAATTAAAGCAAAAATCACATAATACAAATATTGAACATATAACAACATTAACTGAGTACTTAATGTCAAAGTCAAAATATTACAAGTATAACTAATTAATAATTACAAAAAATGAGTTTAATCCCAAAGCATAACTTAAATTTAATCAATAATATCACGTAATCCAAACTCTTCATCCTCTAGAGTTTCATCAGTGTCGTCTTCCACAATATTTTATGCTTCATCTTGCTCATTTTCCTCTTCTGATGGATTTTTAATGTCTGTGACTCTCCCAATGTATGTCTTTCCAATTATTCCATCTAATGGTGGTTGAGGTTCCTTTGCCTTTTTTGCTACATGTGATTCATTAAAATCCCCTTTCCTCAACCCAATTTCTTGCATTGCATCTGGAAGAAATTGAAGAGCATTAATTCTTTGCTGAATAAATTTGCACTATACTGGGTCTTTTTCAATGGAAATGAAATTTCTTCCCTTTTGTAGGCAACATTCTAGTACTGTACCTAATTATCAAGCACAAAAGAAATAATGAAGTAAATTAGTATAATGACATATAAATTAAGAAAGAAGATATTTAAATTCAATTCTATATAATAAAACTTACCTGAGCCTGAGAATAATTCCAAAACCCAATATCCTTCATTTGAACATAAGTCTATAAGATAATTAATCAATGACTGTGGTTTTTTATAAATGCTAACTATCTCTCCTTTTTCTTATTTATCTTCATATGTTAGTTTTTTTACAACATCATTATAAACCAATACTTGGCTATGACTCTTTCCATCTACTCGATTAAGAAGCGTAGACTTGTAGCTATCATCTTTTCTCAAACTTTCAATATAGATTAACTCACAATCACTTATAATTGGTTGATCTTCATGGTTAATAAGATTTGACTTTTGTCTGTAACATGAAATAGTAAAATTCTAATTAACTTGCACATGAATGATTTTTTTAACATTAATCAAACATAAAATTTCAACGGCTTACCATGTAAACTGCATCCTTGAATTTGTTTTCCCCTTGAAGCTTATCAATAACATTGTCAATTGTGTGTCTGAATGAAATGTCACAAATCTCCATAATGGTGATGATGTGACTTCTACAAATCCTGCAACCTCTTTACTAAAAGCTTGATAAGTATAAGGGTCATTGTCATAGTCAATGTTTGGGATATTGAAGCCATGAGGAATATCTACCATAACTAGGGAATAATCCCTTTTAGGTATGAGTTTAGCAATGTCTTCACAGTCACCTTGTATTATTTGATATTGAATAGTGTCGATCCCATCCCAAATGAAATGATTAAGAATTGGATCAAGTTCAACATTACTAATACATTGCTTTCTCAGTCTTTCGATCTTAATTTTTTTAATAACACTTCTGAAACTATCTAGTGCTCCATTTGCATTCTTCTTCATCTTTAATAAAATAAACAAATATGTGTATAAGCTATAAAATAAAAATAGTATACAAATTAATAAAAATGAATATATAAATCAAAATACCTTTTTAAATGCAAGATAAAATCTTTTAATGTTAATGTAGAACTTGAATCTGGGTAGTTGCATACAACATCATCCCAACTATCTTCATTCAACAATTTAACCATTTGTTCTTGTATTTTCATGTAAACCTTGTGACTTAATAGATAAAGTAAAAAAAGAATATATAATGATATGTATAACAAATGCTACCAAGAACAATATGTTATATTTAAAAGAAAATTATAATCTAGAAATAAGTAAAAATCATTCAACAAACTTACTTTTAAAATTCCTCACACATTTCATCCAATGATAATTCCCCTAACTTCACACGAGTAAATATTGCTTTGACAAATTTTTCATCCTTCACTCCTTGCAATGCTTTCCAAGGTGTGATAGTCATATCTTCTGGAAGTTGCTTCATTTTAGGACCTGATTTACTACTGCTACATATCAATGGATTAGACATTTTGACCTTTAGTTTTTAATGCCAATGTTCTCCCACATACTAAAAATCTCATTAATCAATTCTCTTATCTCTCCAATTCTAAATGCCAACTGGAAAATGTTATCAATACTTCTGAATATATCAGATGTACTTTATCGCCTTTTGAATTGATTTTTTCTTCAATTTGATAGCCAATTTCCATACAACATTCTTTCCAAAATTCTAGACTAACCTTTGCCTTATCCCCACCACATTTTTCTTCAAATTCATTATGAATACATCTAACCCTTTGGATGAAAGTCATAGACATCCTATACTCATTATCTATATTATGATTCCATGCTAATAATTTTTCTTCTGTTATGATAAGCCAACTTAAATGATTTCAAAATGTGGGTTATTAGGATATTCCTCCATCAATTGCGTTTGAGCTTCTACAGAATGGTTCACCCCAAACACATAATAATTGTATTCAAAACCCTTTTGACTTATCAAAGGCTTCTTTGTTTGGAACTTGAACTAGATCAACAAGAAGCACATAATCAACCACATGAGCATATGGATTGTACCTCATCAATGTCTTCAAGTTGTGAACATGCAGGTGGTGTGGATTTTTGATTTGATATTTAAATTGTCCTTCACTTGGCTTATAGATTTGTCTGACATTAAGTTGAAATGTACGACCACCCTCAATTAAGTTTATCTTTTTCAAGTGATGTCGAATGGAATTTTGTTTTGTTTTAATAATGTCATCCTCTAAATCAACTCCTGATGTAATGATTTCCCTGCTTTCTTTTGAATTTTCACTAGGATCTTCATTGTTGGCCTTGACTATTTGAGAATGATCAACTTTTATTTTCTTCCTCCTCTTTTCTTCTAGATAAGTAACATCCTCATCATCAACTAGAACAAAGACATTCTTGGGCATTTTTACTTTTGGTCTTTTATGGCTCTTCTCCTTTCTAACATTAGTTCTAATCTCATCCTCAGTAATGGCAACATATTCTTTAGCGTCAGTTTCAACTTCCTCATCTTCAAAAGTAACATGTCTACCTTTGCTAGACTTAGCTACTATAGGCATTCTTCATTGATCCCTTGGATGTAGTTTTGTAGCATCATGAATTACTATTTTTTGCTTGTTTGTCGTATCTTCTTTTGACCCTGAGTAGAAACTGCTGACAACATTCATAATATCTTTCTCTATAAATAAATGCCTCCCATCATAATTGAAAGATTTTCAATAAAATTATTTCAAAAAAAAATATCATATGTTAGTGAAAACTAAGTTACAAAAAATATAATGATATAGTTACAATAACACAAAACACAAAAAGATAAATATAAATACTTATGATATCTTGTGCAATCTCATTTATGATTTGTTTACACATCTTTGTAGATTCATCTGTCGTGTCATACATTGACAATACAAACTGATATTTAATCTTGTCATGTGACTTGGGTAGTTTTTTAAGTAAATAAACAACTTCAGTTTCTGGTATCAAACACATGTCTAGTAATTTTCCCAACACCTCATAAATTCCACTATCATTAGGGATATCAACATATAGATATATCTGCAGATGTTGTTTTCCTTCTCTATCTTTCACAAACCATACATGTTCTGTATGCTTCACTTCTTGTGATTTTGTCCAGTAAGAAATCAACTTCTTATCCTTTGAAGAACTTGATTGATTTGTAGTTATTAACTCAGTTTTGGTTCGTTCAGCGGTATTTTTTGAGGATCCACCTTTAATTTTAGTAGTCTTTGGTCCAAAAAGACTCACAAAAACCTTCCTTGATGCCATTTTCCTGCAAAAATATACACATATATATAAATCAGTGAATTACAAAAAAACCAATAACTTAAGTAAACCAACAAAACAAAACAAAATCTAAAAACGAAAAAAGACCATAAACATGCACATTGACCCCCATCAGAAGTTGGATGTTATGTTCATACAGGAAACAAAAAAATAATTCATTTCTTAGAAGAAAAAAAATATTTATTTTTTCATTTGTCCCCTATTAGGGGGTCGTTGTGCATTAGTGTCATGTCATGCCTATGCTTATGGGCAAGCACGCCTAGTCGTGGGTGTGCCCACCTGGGGAAAAAGGGCCCTCTAGCCTGCCATGGAACCGATTCCCATAATCGCCCCACTAGCAGGCCAGGGGGTCATTTTGTGTTTTTTCCTTAGGTGCAAACCGTCCCCTAGCAGGACAGGGGGTCATTTTGCATTTTTCCCTGGGCAAGCATGCCCAAGGATGGGCACACCCATGGGCATGCCCGCCCACAACATGATGGTGTGTTGCACGACGCCATGCCACGGATGGGAAAGCACGCCCACGGCCAGGCACTCCCACTAATGGCACCCACCCCTGTGGCCCATCCCACCAAGGGTGAGGTTTGATTCTGAGAATCGTCCCTCACACTCGGTGGGCTACCGGCAACACCCACCATCGTGGCTCAACCTGCTGAGGGTTAATCGACTGGGTGCGCCTGCCGACGATACCCACCCCCGTGGTCTGGCCCACTAAGGGTGAGGGTTGATTCTGATAATCGACCCTCACCCTTGGCATGATGGGCCATAGGGGTGGTGTCGTCGGCTGGGTGCGCCTGCCGACAACACCCACCCCTGCGGCCAGCCCGCCAAGGGGGAGGGTCAATTCTGAGCCTGTGGGCATGCCTGCCCGCGACAGAGCAGGGTGCTGCACTTCGCCTTACCGCGGGTGAGCATCACCATGATGGAGCTCGCCCGCTGGCAACATCCACCCCCACGGCCCAGCCCATCAAGGGTGAGGGCTGATTCTCAAGATCGACCCTCACCCTTGGTGGGCTAGGTTGCGGGAGTGGGTGTCGCCGGTGGGTGTGCCCGGCCATTGGCTTGCCCATCCGCAACAGAACAACCCCAGGGTAGGCTAGGGGGCGATTCCGAGAATCGACTCCCTCGCCTACAAGGGGGTCTCTCTTCCCCAGGTAGGCACACGATGCCCACTACTGACGTAGTGGCCTCCTGCCTTCTAGGGGGTTGTCGGGTAAGCCTGGCTCATGTCAATTTTAAATTTCTACAAGAAATATAAATTTCATTAATAAAAAGTTAAATATCCTTTTACTAGAATTTGTTTTTTCTCTGGTATTTTACGCGAAGATAACAAACCAAGTGACACATAACTACTATTAAACCTATGGGAGTTTAAGAACTACACTAAGGAAAAGGGAAACTAACCTTTCAAATGAGATAATCTTCTATTGAATATGTTGTTGATAACAATGTAGTTGTTCCACAAAATTGCTCCAAGTCTTTTAACAAACCTCGAAAAGCCTTGATGTGATGCGAGGAATAGTGATAATGAAATTTATGCTATAGTAAGGAAATTACGGAATTGTTTTACCACATGGTGAATGTGGTATTAATTTTATTTTATAAAAACTTTAACATATAAATCGTGTTATGGCGATATAGTAATTTATGGTAAAGCGAACATTACGAAATTGTTTTACCGCATGGTGAATGTAGTATTAATTTTGTTTATTATAAAAACTTAACATATATATCGTGTTATGGTGATATAGTAATTTATTTTAAATGTGTGATAGAAGGTATAATAAAATTAAAAAATATATATTCAATTGTCTAGTAAATGTTATATAGTTTAAGTAAAAAAATAATTTAGATAAAAGATTTAGTTTACAATTTTAATTTAAAGATTTAGTTTAAAAGATTAATTTCATAGAAAATTTTAGGTAAAATTTTCAATAAATTGTAGAAGAAGATTTTGAAGGGAAATACATGAAACAAAATTTTTGGAGGGAAAATTTTCAGCAAAAATTTTTAGATGGAAACTTTGGAGGGAAATTTTCATTATTTAAGCTATATATTATCATTAGGAGAGAGTGCATTTGTATCATTCAAGATGGATTCTTCTGATAGTGAAGTTTCTCTTTTGGAAGAATCAACATCCTCGTCGCGTAACAATTCTATTCATATTGATGAATATAACGGAAATTCTTTCACTATGAATAGAGAGTCAAATCTTCCACTTAGTCCTAATCCTATGGAATATGAGAGCAGAACTGATGAAGGGTAGGATGAAGAATTTCAAATAAATAGAGTCACAGTTTCCACTTATCCTAATCCTATGGACTATGAGAGTAGCAATGATGAAGAATTTCAACTAAATAGAGAATCACAGTTTCCACTTAGTCCTAATCCTATGGAATATGAGAGTAGTAGTGATGAAGAGGATGATGAAGAATTTCAAATAAATAGAGAGTCATTGTTTCCACTTAGTCCTAATCCTATGGACTATGAGAGCAGCAGTGATGAAGGCCATGATAAAGAATTTTTAATAAATCGAGAGTCACAGATTCTAGTTATTCCTAATCCTATGGACTATGAGAGCAACAATGATGAAGGCTAGGATGAAGAATTTTCAATAAATCAAGAGTCACAGTTTCCACTTAGTCCTAATCCTATGGACTATGAGAGCAGCAGTGATGAAGGCCAGGATGAAGAATTTCCAATAAATCGTGAGTCACATTTTCCACTTAGTCCTAATCCTAAGGACTATGAGAGCAGTAGTGATGAAGGGCAGGATGATGAATTTCCAGTAAATAGAAAGTCACATTTTCCACCTGGTCCTAATCCTAAGGACTATGAGAGCAATAGTGACGAAGGGAAGGATGAAGCACTTAGTCCTAATTCTAAGGACTATGATAGCAGCAGTGACGAAGGGTAGGATGAAGCACTTAGTCTTAATCCTAAGGACTATGAGAGAAGCAGTGATGAAGAGAAAGATGGAGAATTTCCAGTAAGTAAAGAGTCACATTTTCCACATATTCCTAATCCTATGGACTATGAGAGTAGCATTGACAATGCACATGATGAAGAATATCCAATAAACATCGAGTCAAATTTTCCATTTAGTCCTAATTCTAAGGACTATGAGGGTAGCACTGACGAAGGGAAAGATGAAGAATATCCTCCAAGTCAGTATTTCAAAAGCACAGATGATCATAGTGAGGATAATATTCCTCCTAATGATGATGAAAATGCTTATACAGATGATGATTCAATGATGGAGATGTTGCCAACAAATATTGTATCGAGGAGTAGGAGCAGACCTTTTCGTATCAATCCAAGATGTTCTAGTTATACAAGGGGTAGAGCAGAATATCTCATGAGAAGAAGTTCTATCAGTGCTCTCATTTCAAGTGAATGTTGTCAAAATGATTGCTTGAAACATATGGATTTCAAGTTTGCATTGGAGAAAAGGAAGAGATATTTGTCAATGAATAAAAGCATGAAAAATTTGTATTTAGTCCGGTGCATGCAATCTACATTATCAGGTTATGATTATCATATTAGGTCTTTATTTATCTGTAGAAAGGCTAAGTTCAAAATTTTTCATTCAATGGGTAATTTTCATCTGTCAAAAATCCAAGAAAATTTGGAAAAAGATCCCACATTTTATTCAGAAGTACGTCATAAATGACAGTTTGGGCCATTATCAAATACTACAATGTCATGGATGAAAGACTTCTTTTAAAAGCATGGAGAGTGCATGCCAAATAGAGAGACAATACATATTCTAGATAATTTCTCAAGACGAGAAATCACAACTTATACAAAGAATATTCAGAAGGTGTTGAAGGAAATGGTCAATTTATTACATATCAATATTTTGTGATGATATGGAAGAAAGAATTCAACAATGTCTGTATTCCTAATAAGACAAGGATGGGGGTTTGTAGTACATGTGCTTCTCTTAAATAAAAAAGGGATAAATGTGAAGGAGCAGAAAGAGGTAAGAATTCATAACATTAATTTTTAAAATTGTATAGTCATCATCTATGAAAACATATTTATTGATGACTTTCCTTTATGTTGTGTAGATTCCATTGTCAAAGCACTTCAAGAGCATTGCGAACACAAACAAGTGAAAGGAAAAATTTGTACAAGCATTGAAATAAGTGTTATGATAATCCAAATAAACATTTGGGTTTGATAATTGATGGTATGGACCAGAAGAAAACACTTCTACCACATTTTGTTCGCACACCCAAAAATTTATAGGAGGAAAATTTTATTCAGTATCACTTGGTCGGTTATATGGTCTTCAATGGGAAAATGTTGCCAAGGGCATACTTCACAGCTCCAAATATTCATAATGATGCCAATTTGACAATAACCATAATTCATTATGTGTTTTCTCATTGGTATGGTAATCTTCCTGAAGTTTTGTATCTATAATTGGACAACACTTGTCGTGAAAACAAAAATCGGATTGTTTTTGGATATCTAAACATGCTTGTTGAATTGAGAATTTTTCAGAAGGTAAAGGTTGGTTTCCTTCTTGTTGGGCACACTCATGACCATATTGATCAAATGTTTAGTCATTTTTCAGTCATAGTGAGGAGGAAGGATGTTGGGAGCTTGCCATCATTAATTGAATGTATTAAGAAATCATACATTCCAGAGCTTATTTTTGATGTGTTGGAAGAAACTGTTGACATTCGAAGGTTTATTCTGGGATCATATGGTGAGGAGAAATGCATTGAACAACTTAATGATATTAGTTTCCAACATCAATTTCGTATCAAAAAAATTGATGGGAAAACACTAATATGGGGCAAGAAGTATCCAACTACTGCAGAATGGGCGTCGTCATCAGGTTTGGAATTTTTGAAGTTCATTCCAGATCATCCAATATTTGCGTCAAATATTTTGTTATTAAAATCAGTTGCTGAAGTTCATAATGAACGGAGGCAGAATAGAGATAAAAATTACTTTGATTGCCTGGAGGAAATTAAAAAATGTATTAGATATACATATGAATACTTTGATATTGTTGATTCAGTTTGGTGGGAGTCTTTTTCAATAATCAAAGTGATATCATTTCAAGAGAAACAAATGAAGATATACCTTTGAAAACTCCATTTATTTGGCCATAAAATGTATCCAATGAACATAAGGAAAGAAACATTGTTGAACAATAATAATCTCAAGGTATTATTAATTCTTCACAGGTAGAGGAAAGAGAAATGTTTATCGGTTAAATAAGATCTCATGCAAAGCATGAAGCTATGGAAGACCTTTACAGGGGTTCAGTACAAGATATGAAGGAGGGTTGCATGATCGCAGTACTAGTAGATGGAGATGCCAATGGCTATCCATTCTGGGTTGCTAAGGTTAAAAAGGTCATTACAGAAAATGAAGATGTTGCAGGTGTTGAATTACATTGGTATGCCACAAATACACACCCATTCAATGGCGTGTACAACCCAAAGATGGTAGTTGATAAAAAAATTTGCGGAAAGAGAAAAAGAAAGGGTACAAATATAAATCGTCGCCGCACAGACCTCTTAAAATTAGAGGATTTTGACATACTTGTTTATGACTTCAATTTAACAAATATAGGAACTCTTTGCTTCAAGACGATAGAGATTCTGAAGAGGTTGTTACCAGAAGAAACAACGTTGAGATGGGAATTTGTTGAAACCAGTCATAGATCCAGAAGAAGTTTGAAACCTGAAATGATGGGCATGCATGTGGACATAGATGGGGAACTAGTTGATGAAAGAGAAGAACATGGAACATCTTCATCTTCATCCAGTCATTCATTTGAAGATGTGAATTTTGATGGTGTGAAAGAAAATATGAGTGATTTTGAATAATTGTCTAAGATAGTTTATATAACTAATGTTTGCGTCGTATCTTGAAATATAAATTCTGATTTCCATATGATGTTAAATGAAGTTGAGTCATTTTTATGTTTGTTGGATTATATGTTTTAATTATGATGAGTTTTTTTGTTTAGAATATCTACCATGCAACAATAACTTTGAGATATAATTTATGTTTCATTCAATCTACAAGTATTGACATTTTGATTAATTTGGTCGTGTAATGTGTTCATAATGTCATGGTTTAAATGTGTTGAAAACTTAGAGTATTTTATTTCTATGGTTGAAAAATTTCCAATTTTTTTTAATATTTAATGTTGTCGTTGAAAACAATTAGAATTTTAGCGATCTTTAGTGTCATGTTATTATATGTTTAACAACATGGATGAAAACTGATGGAATTTTAATGTGTTTTGGATCCCATTATTTTATCTTTACCGTCATTACTAAAAAATGTTGAAATTATACCTAGAAAGAAAAATGTTATTCTACCAAAAACATTAGCGTGGTTTTTTTCATTTATTTTGCACACAAAAAAATGGTTTTACTGCAATTTTTTAAATATGTTGAAAATTAACACTAAAAAAAATCATCATTCTAGAATACACACTTTTCGTTTTTAGCGTTGTTTTTCATGTTTTTTGGGGGTTTTTTGGCTAGAGTTCTCGTTTGGAATTTATAGTTCCCGTTTCAAAGTTTACGTTGTTTTATTTGAACTAATGTTACATGCAAAAATTCATGAAGCACTAAATTGTGCACAATTTACCCCTTATTTCATGTAATGATGGTGTTTGTTATGCTTTTTTTTGGGTAAGCATTGCAAAGGTTTTTCTCTTTTTGGCCATTCTATTAACCACCAAAACGACTTGAATTATATTATAGGGACTTCATTGGGCCATTTCCTACTCCATCATTTTATGAAGCATGATACATTCTTACTTTCATTGATGATCGCATGAACCACACTCGTGTTCTTTGTAAAGCTCAAAAACAAAGTTTTCAATCTGTTTGTCTCTTTTTAAGAAATGGTTGAAAAGAAATTGGGTATTATCATTAAGGAGATTTGCACTAATAATTGTAGAGAATATATTAATAAAAAATTCATTGATTTTTCTTATGATACATGTCATTTAAATGCCACATATAATACCTTACACTTGATAGGAAAATGGAGTGGTTGAATGTATGAATCAAACACTTAAGAAAATGGTTAATTATATGGTTCAACCAAAGAAATTAGTATTATTGTTTTGGATAGACAATATAAATTTTGCTAACTACATATTGAATCATACTCCTATAGGGTTTGTAAGAATGTAACTCTAAAAAAACCTTGGTTTTAGATCGAGTCTAATGTTAATCACTTTAAAGTGTTTGGTTGTGAAGCCATAGAATGAGAAATGTAGCCATATATTGAGCAAATATTTTATATTGTTGTGCTCATGATGTAAACTCATATTGGCTCTATGTAACTAACTCTTTAGAGGTTATCTTTGGGAGAAATTTTTTATTTGATGAACAAATCTGAGCCTCTACGTGTACATCTTCTTTGTCACTTCTTTTGTTTTCATTTACTTCATAGTGGCTTGTTTATTTTTAAAATAATTATTATTCTTCTTCAAATGATGAACATAGAACATCACATTTAGTTTTTCCTCCTATAGTGAAATATATAGTTCAATCTATTAATCTTGCATCTTTAGCTCCTCCTCTTATAGTTCAATTTACAAATCCTAAATCTCTAACCTCTCTACTTCAAAAATGGATATAGAGGGTTGATATTACAAGGAAAATTATAAGCTCAACAAATGCCCTTGGGAAAAGCAAGGTGTTCATTCTTTAATTGGTGATCCAAGAAACCTTGTAAGACACACTCTGAATTCTATATAGTTTGTTTAACTCTTATGGCACAACACATTGGGACAAAAAATCCTCACACTTATAAAGAAGCAAGTGGTGGAAGTAACTATCCAAGAAGAAATGAACTTGTTAATGACAAAGGACACCTAGGATCTTGTTTGACTTATTGAAGATTACAAATTATTTTATTGCAAATATATCTACAATACCAATTTTTTAGTAGATAGAAGTGTGGATAAGTTTAGAGGTTAGTTTGTTGCAAAGGGTTTCTCACATGATGAATATATTATTTACTTAGAAACATTAGTGTCAATTGCAAATATAAATTTAGTATAGTTTTTTCTTTCACTTGCGACTTCTAACATTTGGGAAGTACATCAAAGGGACATCAAACATAATTTCATGGGACTTGAATGAAGAAATTTGCATGGAACAACCTCTAGGTCTTTCTCAAGATCAACCTACAACTCTTTTGTGTTACAATCAGTGTCATCCACATAGCCCATAATCTAGTTGAGCACCAACATACTAAACACATTGAGGTCTGTATGCACTACACACAACTACTCCATTATAAAGTTCTTGACTTGTAATTTTGTCATTCAGAAGATTAGAGTACAAATATTTTCATGAAGCCACTCACTAAAGCCAAGTTCCTTCATTATTGATCCTTGATAGGAGTGAAGGATGTTGTCTTAATGGGCAGATAGCATGTGCATCCTCCTTCCTTCTTGTCAACTATGTGGAAAACATATGGGGGGGTGAGGTGTTGCATGGATGAGGCATAATTGCATCCACAATATTAATTATTATTTAATTAATTGTGCATATACAAATAATTTAACTATGCATAATAAATAAATAAAATACCCCTTATATGGATATATCACAAGTTTAGGTAATCTTCACTTGAGAATCATTGACTTATTGGTTTAGTGAACTAGAAAGAAATGTGTATTTTTCATTTAGTTTGCTTTCAAGCATTTGATTTATAAATAAAATCCATAGATCCTCATTTTATAAGAAGAATAATTTTTAGAGAAACAATTAAGCATTTTCTATTTTCTCTATGGATGTTTTCCCTTGAGAATTTTACCATGCATACCTTGTGTGAAGTTCTAAGTTTTCTTTCTCTTTAAGATCCTATGGCCATGTGCCTTTTTTTTTACCATCATATATAAAGCCAACTCCAATTGATCTCAAGTTAAGAACAATTATAACAATGATACCCTAACCATTCTTTCCAAGTTTATCTCAATATAGCCCATCTTACTCAACAACCAAAACCTGATCCCTATATGTTTCTCAAATATATGATAAATCTTAGTAGTAGTGATCTAGAAGGAATGAGGAAGGGCCATACCATCAACATCATCCTTCTTACAATCAACAAGGCTACAATCCATATCATTGAATGCTTCTTTGAGAACAATAAAATCATTGAATGCTTCTCAGTTTTCTTTAGATTTCTCATGGATCAACACCATGAGTGCTATAATGCCCTAAGAATTATAGGAGCTCTAATACCAATTGATAAAATATAGCTCACAATAAGGAGAATACAAGAAACAATGAATTTGGCAAAAAAGGCCTCAAGTCACAATGTCTCACACATTTTCTATTTCATCTTTCAATGATACAAATATATAATACAATTATGAAACCACCTAAATTACTCTCACTTTGACACCTCACAAAAAGATAAAGTAGGATGAGACAAAATATGATCTATAAACATACTTACAAAAAAAACTAGATTCCATGATGTGAAATGCATAAAGGTGGTATACAATGACTTTATGATTGTATATGAGTAAGAGGCTAACACATCACGTGTTGAATTTACTCATCAATAAATATCAATAGGATCCCTTAAATAAGACGAAAGAACAATGCAATAGAAATTGAAAAAAATATGTTGAGTACATCACTATCTAAGAAAAACTCTACTTGAAACTTACTTGATTGATACAACTAATGAAAACTTAATTACCTAGGCTACTTATTCAACAAGAATAAATAAAAAATAGTTCGAATGGATATTCAATTATATCTACTTGTTTAAGCTCCATAAGAATCTTCAAATGTTGCCATGACTAGTAATTTGTCCAACTACACTCAACCTTAATAGTTAGCACTCGGCCAAAATGTTTTCTCTACACCTATTTTACAAAGATCTATAAGAAGATTGTAATCATTCCAATATGTCAATTCCTAGACACATTCCTTCATTATTTATAATGACAATATATACACTAATAACACTGTAATCTACAATAAAAGTTTTCAACTCTACATACAATTATGAACTAAATATTTGGTTGACTCAATATAATCATCAAGAATCAATTTCTCTTCCTACAAATCAATTTTGATGATATACATCTACTACAAACAATGCGATAGTAATTGTAAAGCTAGTGCTATGTGTTGTGGAGATTCTTTGTTGGTGCATAATTATGTGTATAATATCAAATAATATATATTAATTATACACATGAAAATAACTTAATTATGCACAATAAATATATTGTACTTATTCATTTCATGGAGAAATCTCACATTTAGGTACTCTCAAAGAATCTGAGTTATTGGCTTAGTGAATAGAGTAGTCTAACTATTAAATGGTTTAACCCTTTTCTAGTGAATTTTGCTTGAAATATGGTAGGGAATTGTTGGAATTGTAAGTTTAAACTATGTAATTTGTATAATATGAATGCTACAAGGATTTTTCAAGGCGTTAAATCTATTTATGAATTTAAAAACATATTTTAAACAATGAAAAATCACTATTTAACCCAAAATTGTATTGTCAGATTTAAACAAAGAAAGCCAAAACCTCAAATAATCCTACAACTTAGTGAATTAGCAAAAAAAAAGACCAATACACATGCAAGCATTTATTCTCTAAATAAAACACCAAGTCTTTATTATACAAACAAACAAACATAAAAATTTACTCTATAGATATGAGTTTACCATATATATCTTATACCATTTACTCTATAAATATGAGTTTACTATATATATCTTATACCAGTTTATAAGTATGATATTTCACTAAAATCGTATTATCATATACACTTTCTCACATGGTATCAAAGTGATTTAAAACCAACCCTATTTCTTCTTAAACTTGATAACCAAATCATTCTACAACTAGCATTTGCACAGAGAGGTGCAAAGGAATGTCAATAGGAGAAGTGGGGAATATGGAAGTAAGTAAAACCAACATTTAAGTAAAATGCCATCAAATAAATTTAATTTGCATCTCCAACTGCAACATCTAAAAAATGTCGACCAGTTGCTTAAAACTCTGATCCATCTCTTTCAACAGTCTACATATGCTTGAAATCCATGAATGTGGTACAAACTTCAAATACCTTTATGAAAGAATGCCAATGTATTCATGTAACCACCAGAGCCATAACTCAATTCCTTGGACCTAGATCAAACAATGTTCATCCACCAAAGCTTGAATAGGTTTCAAATATGTAAAGTATGACATGCTCTTGCCTAAAATGACCTAAAAACTATATATAGTTGAAATATTATTAGGTTTAGGCACTTCCAACACAACATTTGATAAAGTTCAAAGCTTTTCATATAAGAAATTCAAAGATCGGATCCATAAGTAGTTCCTGTATAGGGAATGGTTTCCCATTAAAAGAGTCCATATCATCTTCTTTTGGTGGAAGTTCTATAGGAAAAGGGTCTACCCTAAACAATATCCTTTGCAACATAGGCAAATCCATGTATTTTGAGGAACTGGAAGCCATTGAAAGATTGGGATCTCATCAATAGTAAAGGTAAAAGATACAACCAAATCGTAAAATACCCAACTCAAAGCTTAACGTTATATGCCTCAATACATCCAAAGCATAAAATACCTAGCTCAAAGATTAATATTATATGCCTCTTAATGTGAGACATGGGACTCAAAAACTTCCCAAAGGCGCTTACATGTTGGGGTGACCATTTTTTCAGATAACATACCATACCATGTCAATCTAGAGCACAAGAGAAGAAACCAATTGTTTTGGACAATCCATGGAATTGTATGGAATTACAAGGTGAAAAGAAACACCAAAATTGTTTTAGAAGTTGTCCATGGAAGGTTTTCACACAAAAACTAAAGAAATAGCCTAAAAATCATTAATATTATCAATAAAATAAATATTTCAAGCCTATTGAAAACAATAAACATTTCCCCCTTATATTTTCTCAAATGTCCAATTAATTTTGTGCATTTTCTGAAGATTAATGACACGTTCAAAGCCACTGATGATGAAAATACATTCCCAATTAATGGAACTTTCAAGCCCACATGTAGTGAAAGAAATTCCATGAGAGATTTCCTTAGGAGCACAGACCAAAAACGATAGCATTTTGAATATACTATCTAAATTATTTTTAAGAAAACACTTATAAACTATATTAAAAATTATCCATATGCCCTTTAAAATACCAGTTTTCACAAGGATCTAAAAAAATTGATTGTTAAATGCTAAAACACGTTAAACATTCATACAATAACGACATTAAAAATATTGAAGCAACGATATATAAGAAGCTTTCATTTTAAAGATGTTTCAACTGCCCACTTCATTGAAATGAGAATGATTGTCAGGATTAGCCATCTCCCACCTTTAAAATGACATTTTGTTGGCTTTTCAAACCAGCCAAGCTGTTTTGCTAGGTGTTTGGGGTTTTTCCACCCTTGAAGAAATAAAAAAAATAAAAGCATAAAAAGGCACATTTGTAGGTCTCCCCAATACAAAAATATGCTTCGCAGAAGCACTAATATCAGGCACCTGCATACACAGAGATCTGAAAAGAAAAATAGTAACTATTGGTAATATTTGTGATATGGTCTCTAGACACTCTTTCTTTTCATAAGCTGGAAAACCATTTCACATTGAATCATGCTAACCACCATCTTGTTTTATGATCAAATGATTTTACCTTCTGAGAATTCTGAGGATGTGTGTAATTAATCGACAATGGTTGAAAACTATATTAGATGAAAAGAGATGGAAATGGGTGAAAACATGTAACAAAGACTAATACCAAACCTAGTGACATGGAATGTCATGAGAGGAACACTTGTGGTTTTCATAACGTTGTCGTGCTAACAAAGTAATTATGATATTTACGTGCCTCGAAAAGAAATATTTTTAAAATAATGAGTTTACATATTACATGGTGGATGACGAATCTATGAACAATACCCTGAGGAACAACGTCATAATAGAACTCAATGAGAAATAATATTAATCCCTCAAAATTTGTACTATATAAGATAGTCTTAGATGATAAGATAGTGTACTTGATAAACCTTATTTTGACCTTGAGCCAGAACGCCACCAGAGGCACTACCTCGCCCTGTCCTTAACAATCGTAGACCAGTGTTTCGACATTTTCCTCGCAGTTACACCTGATATTCTCCCTGCCCTTCTTAGATCAAAATAACAAAAAATAATTTACAAAGTCTTTTCACAAGGGTTACAACTTTTAAAATATGAAAAACATTGAGAATCAATGGAAAACCTCAAACCTCTAAAGGTAAATCGATGCAGTTGTTTGATAGCCTCCTTTGTGGGTTTAACACCAAGGATTTAATTAAATATGCATCAATCAACTTTAAGTTAAAACTATATTTCACAAAGAGAAAAAGAGAAAACATATATGATGAAATTTGTCTTAGGTGGGTATCAAAGGCAATTTGTTTAATATGATCTAGAAACTCCCTTAGAAGTTTTTTGAGATTGGAAAGGATATGCTTTAGAAAAGTTTTTGACAAATTCCTTATATATTTTTGTATTGGAAACATATACAGAATAGAAAAACAAGGAATAGATCCCATGATTTTGTGATAGGGATTATTAGGTTACCCTTATGGTGATAGTTAGGGTGTGTGTCTTGTTCATGGTGGATATGGAACTTTACATGGTTTCATTCCTAAGTTGTCTAATCATCAAATGACTGGGTGAGGTGATATGGTCAGACATTGGTGGTACGTGTGCCTAGGTGGAGCTCCCTAGAATTTACATTGAATTATAGCAATTACCTACCAATGTGTATGGTAACCTTAGGGTGTCAAATCTTTGTAGGTAAAGAATCTAGACTAAAAATGGAAGCAGAATTTGCATAATGAATTTGTACCAGCATAAGAGAGGCACCAAGACAAGTGAACTCAAAATTTGTATATGGTGATGACAAAACAATTTCCCAGTAAGATAGCTGGTTAGCCATGGACTGGAGGCATTAATCAATCTTTAATTTTGGATGGATTTTACTCTACAACTTCTGAAGTAGGCCCAGTTCAAAAAATATGCAAACAACGCTATCCATGACCTAATTAGTATCACTGTCAAAATGTAAAGTGTTTATGAACATGTTGAAAATCTTGAGCATCTTGGGTGCAAAGGATGTAGTAGAACATGTGTACGAGGCTTAAAGAAATTGTTTAGAAGTTATTTAAAAAAAAAGGTGTTTTATATTTCTTGAGGATAGGTTAAGATACCATTTACAAAGGGGTGGTAGAAACACTGTTGAAATTGGCTTTGAACTCATCAATGGAGGCCTATCTCTTGGAGTTTCTCCTCCTAGCACTGAATACATCAGTAAATCTCGCATAATACAAATGACTGAGAAAGTACCAACAATAGATTATGATGGAAAAATGGGCAAGTGCTGGACGAATTCTATGAAGGGATCATTTTCAGAAATGTTGAATCTGTATGCTCATCCAAGCCACACACAAAAATATTCTTTAACTTATGGCTTACAGTTCATGGTAGCTAAACTATGGCTTTAGTTGAATTTTTATATGAACTGAAAGCTTTTGTAAAGCCTCTTATTCATGGTTGTGACCTGATAACATTGCTACAGGATTACCCAAATCAAAGTGTTCCTTCAATATTCAATAAAAGTGACCTCTAGGAAAACTTGGAGACCAGAAATAGTGATAGCACACATGCATATCTTGGCCTGTCGAAGAGCCAAAAAATACACTGAGAAAGGGTTCGCTCAGTTCAGATCTAGAAAGAAATTTAAACAAGAAATTGCATATTTATACATATTAATGTTGGAAACAAGTCATACAATGAGTATGAGTACTCAATATACAACAAGTTTTCTGAGTTGAAAGGCCAACTTAAAACAACTATTGAAAGTAACCGATTTGTGCAACCTTTGGAGTTGACTGGTTGTATTTTCTTGTTTGTTGGGGGTAGATCCGACCTCTGTTTGGATTTTTTTTCCCTAAAAAAAGGACCTACCATTGAAACCGTTCTCCACACTTGGAGGTTGTATTCACTTTTGAGGATAAGCGTTGATGTTATGTGCCTTGTGCTAGCTGTGATTATGACCTCTTGTGGAGGACTAAAATCTTGTTGACTGTGCCTTGAAGTATAGGGAAGGAAGATATTTACATGTTATGAAGAACCAGAGAAAAAGACAAAACTAATAAAACTCGTTGCCTTAAATGCCTAATCCAATGAAATATTTGCATACATTATATATACATGTCAAATTAAAAATCTAGTGAGTGTCAAGAAGCCTCATAAGTTTCTAGCCATACTCAAATTTCCTGGAAAATGTAAGAGAACCAAACGTTAAAATTCTTATTATCTATCAACTATGACCCATATACATTCCATGCCCATGACATGGAAACCCCGAGGAACTGTGCACGAATTTTATATGGGTGTGGGTGTAACACTGCTCATTAAGACCACTAAAAAACATTATTTTTTTTCATAGAAGGCATATTTGTCTCTTTGGTTTAATTATAAGTTTAACTGAGGATCAAAATAAGTTTAATTAAAAGGTTGACACGTAAAAGCCACATATTTCCCATTTTTACGCATGAAAAACATATATGTTTACCTCTACATTTAGCTTTCTTACGATATTCTACGATGTGTGATAAATGGCGCAGATATCAGAGTTGTGATCATTTGTTCTTTCGTAAGGCCGAACAAATGACAACTTGTTCTTTCCGGAGCATAAACTCACAATATTCAACGATGTGTGATAAATGGTGTAGATGCCAGAGTTGCGATCATTTGTTCTTTCATAAGGCCGAACAAATGAGAACTTGTTCTTTCCGAAGCATAAACTCACGATATTTAACACGGGTCTGAAAAAAACATATTCATTTTAGGTGGGCGAATCTGCTACAGTTACTATAGTGTGGTGAGAAAGAACCTCACCATAAAAAGCTTATCGACTTAATTAAATCACTTAAACATTACTCATATTTTCATTTTCATGATTTAAATATTTTTTAAGAAATTTAAAAACGCATTGTATTTGTATTTGAAGTTCTCATATTTTCATTTTCACGATTTGAATATTTTTCCCCGTAATTTAAAAACACCATTGTATTTGTATTTAGAGTGGCCAAATTAACTACAGACTCCTCTTGTTTCATCAAAGTCAGCCTCCATATGCTTTACATCTAGATATTTCCCCTGCAATCAGGTGCTTAGTAAGCCTACTATTTTTCAAAAAGTAGAGATTTTATTTTTTAATTTAAAAGTTTAATTTGAAAAATAATTCCAGCATTTTACCGACAATTATTGTTACAATTGGTGTTTTTTTGTCGGCCTATCCTTTCCATTGTTGTCCGCTCCACTAACGTGGTACCTCAATCCAATTTTCATTATGATTCTGCGCCCCTCCGTTCACCAGTCTTCCCTCCACGCGGCCACTCATTTGTCTGGGCTACGACTGGCTGCGTCACCTTTTGTTACCGCCCTCCTACAACACTTGGTGCCTTAAACCACGTGGCCCTCTCCACTGGGCCGCCCTCCTTGACCACGTGGCTTTCGCCGTCCTCGACCACTTAGTGCCTCCTTAAACCACGTGGCCCTCTCCATTGGGCTGCCCTCTTGTTGCCACCTTAATCCATGTGAACCCTGTCCTTAGTTTAACCCCAAAATAAACGCAAATTTCACCCGGCTTTCCTGAACTAGTTTTTTACATTAATGTTTGAATTATAACGTACCTTTCCCTTCACTTGTGTACGCAAGACATGATGTTCTCATTTCTTAATCTTTTAGTTTCATAAATTTATCATTTTATTTTAATCTTTTTTTAATAGAATTTGGATAAATTTTCAAAGTTCTATGTAATTGTAATTTCTCTATTTTTTCAAAATCAATGTGGTGGTACAAGTTATTTTAGCTTATTTTGCATAGTTCTATTTTTATAGGAGGTTCAATTAACCAACAGAGACTATTATTCTTAGAAATTATACTTAATGATCTACTCAAAAGTAAAGTGTTATATTGGATGACTCTTAGGACATATCTTCGACCAATTGATTAATCATAACGACGAAGCTAGATTTATAATTGGCATGATGATCTTTAAAGATCTTGAATTTCATATTCAATGTATTAATACACCTCATAAAGCATGGTTGAAGTTTGAACAACTCCATAGGAAAACCAATTTGATAGGAACTCATCAACCAAAAAATCATCTCATCTCTCTTGATTTGACATTTATTTTTTAATTCAAGGACTACATTATAAATTTAACCACTTAAGACTCCAACTTGGTGATTGTGTAGTCAATAATATAGACGATTAAACAATAATTGCAATTTTGTCTAAACCCAAAGCTCCTTTTGATATTTGTGTCCCTACTTTTTATTCAATTAATGATGCACTAAGAGGCAATTTTAAAATGACAACTTTTGAGCTACTTTGTGATCAATTAACATGTGACTGAGACAAGCTCTTGCACATAGGTGCACTTGACAAAAATACAAACTAAAAAACATCATTTTCTCATGATCACAAGGGCTTCAATCCCTTCAAGAAGATATTTAGATGAGCCAAATAGAGTAATGACCACCAAGCCACCTATAGTGACTCCTCACCATCCAAAGTCTCAACAAGTTACTACATCAAAGGAGAAGAAGCATCTTAAGCCCTAATCCTTTTGTACAAAGATGCAAGTATCAGAAGCTTCCATGAAAAAGTATAATATTCAATTTGATATTTCCTCCTCGTCTACTTCTTCTAAGCCTCATGCTCTTTCTATAATTGCATGTAAGTCCTTGCATGAATGGATTTTAGACTTAGTGGCCTCTTGTTATATGGCCAATCATAGGGATGTTTTCTCTAGTTTTGATGATTATAAAAAACAGCATAATTTTGTCCATGATATGCCTCCTTTAGATGTTGTAGTAGGAATAATAGATATTCTTGACAAGAAATTTAATAATGTATTCTATGGTCCTACTATTTTCTTCAAATTTACTTTCAATTTTTCAAATTAATCACTTTAGTGATTGCAAAACAATTGAAAATTTTCTTGATGATATTGTAATTAGAGACCTAAAGGATCCATCTATTGTAACAACTTCAAAACATCGTGATGACTCTTCAAGAATATACATATTTGATAGCTTTGAGCATTCATCCTCTACCACAATCATTTTAGAGTAAACATTTTCAAGAACAATTTGATCATTTGAACTAATGTTACATGCAAAAACTCTTAATGCACTAAATTGGGCACAAAATATCCCTTGTTTCATGTCATAATGGTGTTTGTCATGGTTTTGTTTTGGGTAAGAATTGCAAAGATTCTTTTCTTTTTGGCCATTTATATTAAACACCAACACCACTTGAATTATATTATAGTGACATCAGTGGATCATTTCCCACTTCATTGTTTTATGGAGCATGATACATTCTCACTTTCATTGTGTAGAAATTCTGCAAATTCTCTACAAATCTCGCTGTGAGACTTAAGTAGAAAATTTGACTATAGATTAACCCGATAATGCAATATACTAAAGAAAAATACTATAATCTACTTCTACTATCAAACTTGTGGAAGCTTAAAGATTGAGCAAGATCGAGCTAAACACATATAACCAAAAGAAGAAGAATCAATGCACAAGAAACACCAAAAATACTCAGGGGAAAGCCTCAGATAAAAACCCCATTATTTGTACTATCATACAAGGTGGAAATACATCAGAATTATACAAAGCCTTAGCTCTGACATCTAGCTAGCTCTCAGTACAATCCTCCTGGATGCTCACAGGAAAAATTGGCTTCTCACAAGCCTTCCTCTCTGCCCTCCAAGTTTCTATTTCCTTGCGCGGTTTCTCCTGGGTGATCCTCTTATTACCAAGTGGAAAACTCTCAACCAAGTGGAACAATGATCTCTCACACTAATCTCACACCCTGTCAGAACTGCACAATCCTCAAGGAACATTACCTTGACTGCATGCATGAGTTTCCTTTATAGGAGAAAGCATGCAACTAATACTATAATGTCCTTGACATTTAGCTCAACCAGGTCTTTCTGAAAATAGACATGCATGAGTTTTTGATGAGGGAATCTTCAATTATCTGGAGTACACTGGTTGAGTGCATACATGCATCAACTGACTGATAACTCACAATTAGTTTCTCAAACAGTTTGGAACTAATTTAACTAGACTTAACCCAGTAAAATGAGTTAACATATTACAACTCAAATATAACTCAACCTTGTCTCCTTAATTAAGGGATAATCTCCTTAATTTAAGGGATAATTGTTGCATGACTTTAGAAAGACTTCTAACTTGAATTCCTCCAACTAATTAATCCATAATGAATTAATTAATTATTTCTAAGTAGCTGTTAAGACTAAATTCGAATTTTAATTCACAATTTTAATTCAAGGACAAATTAAAATTGGAATATTCTGGATTCTATTTTTATCATTTCTTGTTGCTATTTTCAAAACTCCCTCTCAACAAGAAAGGAATTCAACTCGATCCTGATTGTGAACCTTTGGAATGTTGTGCATGCAACACTTCTCTCTAGTGTTTTTGCTCCAACAACTTAAGAAACAAAAAAAAAACATCCAACCTTAATCTGTATGATGCATCTGTCATCAAAGTCTCTGACTGTTATTGCCTCTGTCAACTGAAAACTTTGCGCTTCGGCTGACTCTGCCTTTCTACACTGTTGTCAATCCTTCTCTGTGCTCTTCAATATCTAACAGCTCTAGCCTCTGTCACTTTGATCTCTGACTGCATCAATCCCACTGATTCCTCCCGCTACTATGTACTTTGGGCTCCTGTAGGAAGGTACGATCCATGAGATAAGATCTCTCAATGGACCCTGTCCAATTTCAGCCTTCTTGGGACTATCACTTCACATCGCCCCACCTCACACTTGGAGGTATGGCTACATGTGATCCCTCTTCCCACTTCTCCAATTGTGGCTTCTCCACAATTGTCTGAGACTTCTTCTGGGACTGCATGTTGAGAGGTAATTTACTCTCCCTCTCAACCACCAAGTATCTAACATTTGATTGCTCCTCAAGGCTTTGCATGCATCTTGAACCTCAAGAGCATACAAGTTCTTAACTCGTGAACCGATTTGTTTCACTTGTTTCATGGTGATGTGTCTAAGGAATGCCTTTCCTTTACTGAAGACAACATCATAGCCTTTTTCCTCCAACATCGCGACTGATGCCAAGTTATTATTTAGTCTAGGCACATACTTCACATCTATCAAGGTGATAGGAGCTCCATGCTCCCTCTAAAAAGCAATCGTGCCCACTCCTAAAACACTATACTTTTCATCATCACCCATCTCTATGCGCATCTTGAGGTCTTTGTCCTCCAAGGTATTGAATAAAATTTTATCGCCAGTCATGTGGAATGAGTCTTCACTGTCAAGATACCGACCACAACCCATCATCGATGACACCATACATGTGATGAGGGTAAAGTCCATTTTGAATTGAGAGGCTAAAGCCTCACGTTCCGATCCTTTTGAGGATCCCTTCTTGGACTTCTTCGATGGGCAATTAGTCGCATAATGTCCCATCTCGTGACAATTAAATCATCTCACTTTAGACTTGTCAACCTTCTTCCCTCCATGAGAAGAATTCGATTTCAAATGGGAAGCCTTCCCCTTCCCTTTCCTTGCCTTACTTTCTAAGGCCGGATTTTCTTCATCCTCATCCTTGGATGAAGAACCATCACGTGTGCTCCTCCTGATCTCCTTTTTCATCAGATCAGACCACATTCATTCCCAATCCAACAGTTTCTCCCTTCCATTCACAGAGTCCTGGTAGCTATTCCAGCTCTTTGGAAGGCCAAGGAGAGCGAGCCTCACCATATCATTCTCGCCAGTAGTTATTCCCACATTGCTAAGCTCATCTCTGCAAGTGGTGACCTTGTTCAGATATGTGGAAATAGTATCATCGTTCTCCATCTTGATTCTTTGAAGCTTATCCTTGAGCGCTAATTTCCTCTAGTCGCTACTGTTCTGGTAGAGGTCCTTCAATGTCTTCCACATTGAATATGGAGTATCCTTCTCATGGAGACTCGAGACAATATGGTCTCTAACTCCCTCAAGGATGATCTGTCTCGCCCTCGCCACACACTTCTTCCACTCAACCAACTCTTGTGCATTAGTTGAACCTGGCTTTTGTATTTCTTGATCAATGAAATCCTTCAAGCCATTATCTTCTAATATAACCTCTATGCGATCTTTCCATGATATGTAATTCGAGCTCCCTTCCAAGGCATACTCGAGTCTCAAGCCATAGAACGCCATTGGCCAACCTTGAAGTATGATATGAACTCGATTTGCACCTACAACCTCGAACTTCAAACTTCGAATTCTATTCTCTGTATACTGTTCACTACTCCGATAAACTCAGCTCTGATACCATGTAGAAATTCTGCAAATTCTCTACAAATCTCACTCTGAGACTTATGTAAAAAACCTGACTGTAGATTAACCCCATAATGCAATATACTAAATCAAAATACTATAATCTACTTCTACTATCAAACTCGCGGAAGCTTAAAGATTGAGCAAGATCGAGATGAAAACATATAACCAAAAGAAGAAGAATCAATGCACATGAAACACAGAAAATACTCAGGGGAAAGCCTCAGCTAAAAACCCCACTATCTGTATTATCATACAAGGTGGAAATACATCAAAATTATACAAAGCCTTAGCTCTCACAGCTAGCCATCACTCAGTACAATCCTCCTAGATGCTCACAGGAAAACCCGACTTCTCACAAGCCTTCCTTTCTACCCTCCAAGCTCCTATTTCCTTACGCAATTTATCCTGGGTGATCCTCTTGTTACCAAGTGGAAAACTCTCAACCAAGTGGAACACCGATCTCTCACACTAATCTCACACCCTGTCAGAACTGCACAATCCTCAAGGAACCTTACCTTGACTGCATGCATGAGTTTCCTTTATAGGAGAAAACATGCAACTGATAGTACACTGTCCTTGACATTTAGCTCAACTAGGTCTTTCTCAGAATAGACATGCATGAGTTTATGATGAGGGAATCTTCAGTTATATGGAGTACACTAGTTGAGTGCATGCATGCATCAACTGACTGATAACTCACAATTAGTTCCTTAAATAGTTTGGAACTAATTTAACTAGACTTAACTCAGTAAACTGAGTTAATTAATTACAACTCAAATATAACTCAACCTTATCTCCTTAATTAAGGGATAATCTCCTTAATTTAAGGGATAACTGTTGCATGACTTCAGAAAGACTTCTAACTTGAATTTCTCCAACTAATTAATCCATAATGAATTAATTAATTATTTCCAAGTAGTTATTAAGGCTAAATTCGAATTTTAATTCAAGGACAAATTAAAATTGGAATATTCTTGATTCTATTTTTATCATTTCTTGTTGCTATTTTCAACACATTGATGATCACATGTAACACACTTGTGTTTACTTTGTAAAGCTCAAAAGTGAAGTTTCAATCTTTTTAATTCTCTTAAAGCATTGGTTGAAAATAAATTGGGTCATCTCATTAAGGGGATACGCACTAATAATTGTAGAGAATATATATTAATAAACATTTCATTGATTTTTTCTTTAAACACGTCATTTAAATGCCATATACAATGCCTTACATTTGATATAAAAATGGACTAGTTGAATTTATGAATCAAGAACTTAAGAAAATGGCTAATTATATGGTTCAACCAAAGAAATTAGCACCATAGCTTTGGAAAGATAATACAATTTTTGCTAGTTACAACTTGAATCATACTCCTATGGGATTTGTAAGAACCTAACACCAAAACAAAACTTGATTTTAGATAAAGCCTAATGTTAATCAATTTAAAGTGTTTAGTAGTGAAGCCATAGAGTGAGTGATGCAATCAAAGTGTGTGCATTTATTTGTTATTACTATGCTAAAGATGTAAAATCTTATTAGAACTTTGTACCTCACTCTTTAGAGGTTTCCTTTGGGAGATAATTTTGATTTGATGAACTCCCCTTGGCCTCCGTGGCTACATCTTCTTTTCCTTTGTTCTTTTACTACTTTGGGGCTTGTGTCTTTTTCCAAATAATGATTCTTCTTCTTCAGATGTTAAACCTAGACCATCATCTCTACTTTCTCCTCCTATATTGCAATATATAGTTTAATCTATTGATCTTACATCTCTAGCTCCTCCTCTTATAGTTCAATCTACAAATCCTACATCTCCAACTACTTTACTTCCAAGATGGATCTAGAGGATTGATATTACAAGGAAAAATCTAAGGCCAAGAAATGCCTTTGGTAAAATTTATAAAGAATGGGAAATATTTTTACTTCAATTGGTAATCCAACCAATCTTGTAAGACATACTCTCAATTTTTTATATGTTGTTTAGCTCTTATGGTGCATCACATTAAGACACAAGATCCTCATACTTATAAAGAAGCAAGTGATTAACTTGAATGGGAAGTGACTATCCAAGAAGAAATGAACTTATTAATGACAAATGACAATTAGGATCTTGTTCAAATTCTTGAAGGACGTAAATTCAGTCATTGCAAATATGTCTACAAAACCAAGTTTTTAGCAAATGGAAGTGTGGATAAATTTGAAGCTTGGTTTGTTGCAAAGGGTTTTTCACATTATGAAGATATTATTTACTTAGAAGCTTTATACTTGGTTGCAAAGATGAATTTAGTATGGCTTGTTCTTTCACTTGTGACTTCTCAAGGTTGGGAATTACATTAGATGTACATCAAACACAAATTCATGGCACTTGCATGTAACAACCTCTAGGTTTTTCTCAAGATCAGTCTACAAATTTTTAGTGTGACAATCAAAGTGCTATCAACATTTCCCACAATCCATTGAGCACTAGCGTAATAAACACATTGAGGTTGATATGCACTACATATAGCTAGTCCTTTATGATAAATTTATTCACTTGTAATTTTGTCATTCAGAAGATTAGAGTGCAAATATTTTCATGAAGCCACTCACTAGAGCCAAATTCTCTCATTTTTTATCCTTGCTATGAGTGAAGGAAGTTGTCTTAGTAGGAAGATAGCATGTACATCCTCCTTCCTTCCTCTTAGCTCCAAGTCAAGCCTATAGGGAGTTGGGGGGGTTGGGGGGGGGGGGGGGGGGGGGGTCGCAGGATTGGTGCATAATTACCTGCACAATATTAATTGATATTTAATTAATTGTTCACATATAAATAATTTAATTATTCATAATAAATAAAGTGTAGTATCCCTTGCATGGATAAATCACAAGTTTAGGTAATTTTAACTTGGAAAATCTTTGAGTTATTGGCTTGGTGAACTAGTAAGAAATGTGTAGTTTTCATGTAGTATGTTTGAAATATTTTTTTCTATAAATAAAATACCTAGGTCCTCACTATGTAAGAAGAAGAATTTTGAAAGAAATAATTGAGAATTTCCTATTTGTTCCATGGAAGTTTTCCCTTGAGGGTTTTACATTGTATATCATGTGCCAATTTTAGAGTTTGTTTTCTCATTAAGATCCTGTGGCCATGTGCATTCTCTTGTTACCATCATATCTAAGGCCAACTCTAATGGATCTCAACTCAAGAAAAATTGGAGCAACAATACCTCGTCCACTCTTTCCAAGTTTAAATCAATATATCCAATCTTACTCAACAACCCATACCCAATCCTTGTATACGTTTCTGTTGGACATACTGAGGGGGGGGGGGGTGAATCAATATTTCTTTTCAATTGTTATTTTTTCCAGTCAAAACATTTATATTTAGAACACAAAATGAACAACAGGAATAAATGCTCTTATTAATATAATATTTACGATAAAACAGATATAATATATATAAGTTTCCAATCTGTTGCCAAGCACCAACTTGGACTTTTTGTGAGGCTCCAACCTTCAGGGCACCAACCCTGTTTCTTCAAGGCACCAACCTTGGATTTAGGAGCACCAACTCCAAGGGCACCAATCCTTCCAATTCTGAGGCACCAACCTTGGATTTAGGAGCACCAACTCCAAGGACTCCAATCCTTCTACTTCTGAGGCACCAACCCCAAGGGCTCCAACCCAATTCTGTCAGTTTACAGCTTCACTGTAGTCTCCATGCTACAGCATCAATGACAACTAGTCTTCATATGAAGGATTCTTTACAACTCTTCATACAGTCCACACAGAGTCTGCAAAAATTTATCTCATGATGATATCAAATAGCCATCATAATCTCCAATAATGTATCCACACAAATTCAGTGTGTCTACAATTAACTGCACTAAGCTCTACACAAGAATCAACTCTCAGTTTCAGGCCTTTGTTCTCACTGTCACTGTAAATTCTTCAGGCGTGACTACTTCTCACTGTTCTAGCTATCTCTTACTTCCCAGAAAACAAATTCACATACGCTTCAATGCTGGTGTTGGTTACCGTTCCCTTTAAGCTATGTTAGATGAAACTTTATTTATCCCTTCATAGAATTTTTCTTCAGGTTGCGTTATGTATCTGATTAACCCAACACTGGTCTGAGCTTTTCAAAGGTGAATCCAATCAGCATAGTTGCTCGTCCTTCAGCTTCCTCCTATTCTGTTGGACCTTTGGCTTCCTCCTGTCCTGCTAGACCTACTGCTTCTTCCTTTCTTCCAGTTCGCTAACTTATTTTTTTTAACCTTCCTTGTTCTCTGTTATAGAAGCCTGATACACTTGACCTTTGGCTTCCTCCTTGCTCACTTGAGATTTGGCTTCCTCAACACTCGCTCAACCTTTTGGCTTCCCTCCTCCAGTCCCTTTAGCTTCCTCTGCGCTCGTTCGACCATCTACTCTCGCTTGATACTTCGGCTTCCCGATTCATGGCTTCCTCTATCTATTTTAGTGTTCCAATACTCACAAGACATGTTAATTCGGAAGAGAGGTCGAATTACAATAGTGTTGCATATTAAAAAATATCAGAGAGGCTCTTTTTTTCTCTTTAATAATATTCATACAATAGACTTCATTATTTATGGAGGATTTCATAGGAGAGGTTGTACCAATAGGGAGGTCCCACATGCCACGTCACTGTCTCAGTCACAATCTCAAGTTCTGGAGGTTCTTTACAAGTCATGCCCAAAACGTAGCCGATGGCCGATTGCCCCTACTGGATTGCAATATTATATTAACTCCACAACTCTGCCGCAATCGGCGGATTTGCACATAACATAATTGATTTCCCTTCTGCCGACGGAGCGGATGTGATATGATATTAAGTAGTATACCCTTCAGGTCCGTATGTATATATCGCAATCATACCTTCTAACATAGCGGACATGATATAACATTAGGGTGTGTTATAATAGTGGTGCAGTCGAGTCTGCGTTATTATCGCAGGAGGTTGGTGTTATGTCTACAACAAGATATTGGTTAATTGCTAACCAATTGGAAGTCTTCAACCACACTCTATTCACGGCTTACTTTGCACGAAGGATCCCACTTTTCAACTCCTACCTTCGGTCCCACATTGACTTTTTTCTTTTTAATCAGCGCCTCGTTCCACACCATTGATTTCTTATGTATTATATTCGACGATCAACACTCGGTCTGATCAACACAATCCATCGGAATCTTGTTGCGCCATAGATCTCTTCTCTCCAGATCTAACGGTCCTGACTTAACTCGATCAACCCAAAAACCATCCGTTGATCCTTCGCCATCGATCAACCCGCACTAGATCCAACAGCTTACATGCATTTTGGGTGAGCCACTTGCAAGGGAAATAACCACCCAAAAAAGGTGGTTTTCTCTCTCCACCCGAGTGCTACGTGTCACTCAGTTAATGGAATCGGGGGAGCTCCTCTAAATACCACTTACTGCCTAGCGTCCACCCGATAACCACTGCCACTATTACAAACCTGCTTTTTGGAATATAACCACATGCATGAATCAATCACTTAAATAAAGTTCTTAATCATTTAACCACGAGATTAACACTTAACACAAGATAATTGTGATTTGTGAATAAAAGCGTTAAGCACTGAGATTTATGTTTTTCAGTGGGATTACAAAGAAATACCCGGTTAACTATTGAACGTAGATACATAGAGTAACGAGAGTCCACACCAAGCATGATAATGATACACACTTGAATCAAATTTATTAATTTAACATCTGTTACAGAGTCTTGCCCTCTCATCTCAATTACAACAATAAATTAACCTCTGTCTCAAACCCCCTCTAACACTCAACCTCTCGCTTCTCACTCAAAACCTAATCATCTCAGCTCCCTTGACTTTCCGCTCTTCTCTAGTCTAATATGGCTCCTCTGTTAACTCCTCTGATACTCTGCAATACTCATGGCTTGGCTGGCTTGGCTTTCCTCTAGCTTCTCCTCATGGCTTTGCTCCTTGGCTTCTTGCTCCTGTTTCTTCACGGATCTGCTCTACTTCTCCTTGGATTCATATCATCATTTAGTATCCTAGAATATTTCCATATTGACATACTCCTGTTGCTTCATGGATCTACTCTACTTGGCTTCACATCATTGTTTACTATCCAGAATATTTCCATATTGACATCAATGACAGCCTAGATTAACAGTTTCTCAAATATATGATAACTATTAGTAGTAGTAGCCAAGAAAGTATGAGAAAGGGTTGTGCCATCAATATTGTCCTCCTTACAATAAAAATGGCTACAATAAATATCATTTAATGCGTTTTTAAGAAAATTAATTGAAGAAGTAGGTTAAGACATATTTTCAAACACATTATTGATCTTCTCAACATTAGATTTCTCTGCAAAAATATACAATCAATTGACTTCATTTTTAAGATCTTGTTTGTAGCCTTGCAATCTCTAAATAGTCTTATTTTTATCAACCAATTGCAACAATAAAGGAGTATAACCTTTATTCAAATTTTCGTATCATCAAACAGCTCAGCATTATCTACCTAGAGGGGAGTAAATTGCTCATGAAGCTTATCAACATAGAACTACAATAATATAGCTTCAATCTCCAATTGGAAATCAAATTTATTTAACCAATAAATTTTATCCTTAAATATAATAATTATAGTATGAGGGAGGGCTTTACCCTTCTCCCTCAAATCGTCAAGTAGATCTATCTTATTCCCAAATTCTTCTATGAGGTTCTTAAATACACATTCCAAAGATAATTTTGTGATAACAATCTTGGTAGCTCCATCAAAATTCTCCAAGGTAGATGTCTGCAATTCATTTGAAACAAGTTTTAGCTTATAGTGCTAAAAACTCCAAATTGTCTCATCCTTCCCATCAGTCCCATGTCAAAGTCAAGAAACCAATTTATCCAATTCAAAAATCATTTCTTATTGGGAGACAAGCTTCAACCTTCTCTTTTTCTTTGCATTACGTTCCTATAAAATATCCATATGTTTCAATAAAGAGGTAAAAATAAAACTTCAATCCTGAATACAGTCCATTGACGAAAGCTAACTTATGTCCTATTGGTCAATCTTCAACTAGGTTAAAATAATTCACGCCAATGTGAAATAGATGCACTAAATACAATGGTAATATAATATCTCCACCTAGGATATATATACCCAATCTAACAATGATAAGAAACACAACAACACACTGCCTCCAAAGCTCATACAACCACGTAGAATAATGACATATCTTTCTAAGAAATAATATACTTTTGTAATAAGGGAATTGTATTTAAGATATACTAAACAACAAGCACAGAAGTAGCAAATAATATGTACCTTCAATGTTCAATCCAAAGAAATCTCGCATTAATAATTCCATATCCAAGAATTTAAATGAAACCAATGGAGATAGAATTGTTTTCAACAATTACTAGTATATGCTAATGAAGAGTAATAATAATCTAGAATCATACCCACCAAAAGGGGTAAGAAAGCAATTTTTGAATTTATTTTTCTCACATACAACATATAGGTGTTTACCAGAGAATTTCAACATACATACCAAGTCAAAGAAATTTCTCAAACTTGTATGAGCCGATTCATTAGTTTATTTCACTACAACAATCCTACGATCTTCTCTTCCATGTCCTCTTCTACCTATCATTTTTGTTTAGATTCACTTGCTAATGTTCCATTAGCTTGTTTTGTACTTTCTAACTCTCCTAGATATCTTCTTAGCACTTTCAATCCTGGTTTACCTTCATTTCCATTCTCTTTGTGTCATTTCTTCCCTCACACATTTTTTTTTCTTTAGGACATACTTCTCGGATTAATTATCTCTCTCTTAGAACTCAAAACTTGATTTTTATACCAAATGACATAATTAGGACCATTGTGTTCTCGAACCACCAACCTCTTTGAATTACATTTTGCAAAATATTGGTCTCACAATTTCCATTTTTGCAATGAACATTCACACATGCATACACTCAAAACAGTTTATAAGCCTATATGCAATCACCTCTCATTTATATGAAACATCATAACACAATTTATAATTTACTATCCTAGTGTTATTCACCCTCTTACTTGGATCTTATTTGACTCTACCTAACTTTCGCCATTTCATTTATCCTCTAATACTCTTCCTTTTTTCCATGTGTTTTCTCAACCTTTCTTATTTACACTTTTGAAGTGTTTTCTTCATAAGGAACTTAATGCAACATGTTAAGGGTGAAATGGATAAAAGTAATGGAGATATTTTATAATCATAAAAATTGATATTGACCACAATTTGGATTAGTTAAATAAATAAAAAAACACAAGGTTTGATAAGGGCATCCAACAAAAACTTTGGAGGATACCCAATGAAGGGTCTCCAATAAAACCAAACACCTAAAAGAAGGTGCTCCCCTAACAAAAGGGGAGTATCTTCTACATAATGTTAACATGGGAAGAGCATCAAAGGAAGAGGAATTTTTACAAGTAAAACATGCAACCACTAGATCATGATGAAAATGGATGAATCATCTTCAAGATAGGTTTAGCATGGTAAGAACACTACATGACTAGTGTTGGACTAAGTCAAGAGTCCAAAGTTGTGAGAGTTGTGAAATATACCTACAACAATACAACCAATATGTAACATTGCAAAGCATCCTATACTTAAAATGGAAACAAACAAAATAAATTTCTAACCAAGGAAACAACTAGAAAAAGTTTCAATCAAAATAAATAACAAATAGAAGTTTCAGCCAAGGAAAACCAACCAGAAAAACAACCAACATAAAACCAAGGAAAACCACCAAGAGAAACAGCCAGTAGAAATTTCCAACCAAGAAAAACTAATAAAATTTTAGTTCCCAAAGAAAAGCTAGAAAAACAAGTGTAAAAAAATGGTAAATAGAATATATAAGAAATATAAGGCAAAATAAAATTTCAAAATTAAATATGGCAAAGATAAATAATAAAGTGTAAAATGGTAGATAAAAACATGAAAAAAATTGCTAACATATAGATTTTTAAGAAAAAAAAAGCTTCATAATTTATATTAAGAGAATATAAAAATCAAAAGCTAACATATAGATATGAACTTAAAAGAAAAGTAAAATAATATTATAAAACAATGTTCAAATAAAAATCGATTAGCAAAGAGAATAACCAAAGTTAAATCCCAAAATAAAACTAGTCAAACACTTTTCTAAATAACCCAAAGAAAGATTATCGTCACCACTGAAAATGAATGGACAAATAAAAAAGATAAGATACATAAAGAAAAATAAAATGAACGAGTTTGATAAATAGAAAAACATAAGATAAATAAAAAAGAAAATGACAACTGAAAAACAATGAAATCCTCACAAATGAGAGTAAGTACCAAATTAGGACTCGAAGAAATCCTCACATGAAAAAAATCCAAGTGATCCAATAATGAATGACGAAGTCCATGGAACACAAAACCACATAATCAGAGCAGATATCATCCTCCTACTCCATTCCCACCCCTCCAAAAAAAAAAATGCGTGTAGGCCAATGGCTTAACTACAAAATTCCAAGGGAAGGAAATATGTATTGATCTAGATCCACTACCGACTCTAACGACTCCCAGTCTCCCATACGTAAGAAAAGGACGACTCAACTTCCACTTTATCCAAGGAATCGACCAGAGAAAAATTCGTAATGGCTCCCACCAATTGCGTGGAGAAAACAAAATTCGTAATGGCTCCCACCAACTGCGTGGAGAAAACAAAAGTGACATCCATCGTCATCCCACGCACAAATCTCTTGCCATCACATTGCACCTGACCCAAATTCCAGACTCGTCCCTCACATCCTCTTATCTGCCTACAAATATTCATGGTTGCCCTTCCTTCTCTGCAACTTTGAAAAGTTTCGGAGTTTATATTCTTTGCTTCCTCTCAACGCATATATTTTCAATGATCATGGCAGCAGCTGTAGATAATAGATCGTTTTCTGTGAATTTATCCTTCTTGTTTTCCATTGTGTTTATGGCAGCTCTTGCTACAGCCAGGCCAATCACTGAGGAACGGCCGTGCGAGGAGATATACATGGTTGGGGTAGGAGAAACTCTGCAGACAATCAGCGAGAAATGTAACGCCCCCTTCATTCTCATCGACAACCCTCACATCCAAGACACTGATGATATCTCTGAAGGCGTGCCACTCAAAATAACTCAAGAGAAAACAGAAGAAGAAATAAGATCCTCAGTTGTAAGAGACAACCGAAGAGTGGGTTGGTTATCGGATGCCCTGGAATTTGACTAGCATGTCCACTCACCTTCCATTTCTGCCAGTAACATTATGAACTTTGACATGTATCTGCGAAAATTAATACATAGACATGTAAATTGCGTTGGTTATGTAGATCAGTCCGTCTCCTTCTGTAATTCTTTTCATTGTAAATGACAGAATATGCTTCCCCTAGTTTCTCTTCTGCTTCGATTTTCGAAGGGTAACATGTATTTTGGATCATAATATGTAATCAATAATATCATCGAATCTATTTTGATGGGAAAAAACCCGCGTTTGCTCCTTCTGGTTAAGACTCAGGTTTGGTTTTCTGTGTTCGATGCAAGAACTTACTTTTGTCAGTTGTGTTACGGAGTGTCCTGGGAAGTTATTAACTTTTCCAAAAGTATAGTCTATGAAGTTAGTTAAAGTTGTAGAAATATCATGATTATAAACTAAGTCGGTTAAAAAACATAGAATTCTTCCCTAAGTGATACTTGGAGTTGCCTACGTTGGATTGAGTCATTATCTTCCGTTTTTGGACTTTACGATCTTCTATATAAAGATGGATTCGCAAGAATAAGCGAAAGGAATGTGTAACATAAGACACTGTGTAAGCATTTTAATTATGGTTATTATGGTTAAGGTATATATGAAATACTAGGTTTCAAATTTTATGGGAATATTTTTGGTTCGTTGTGATAAGACTTAAGGAGTAGGTTTTTCCACGCTCTTGAAGTCAACTCTTGTTAAGTCATAAATTTTTGGTATATTTGGCTCAAAGGTTGTTGGATATACTTTTGTATTATAGTGGAAGCAACTCTTGTTAAGTCATAAATTTTTGGTATATTTGGCTCAAAGGTTGTTGGATATACTTTTGTATTATAGTGGAAGCAATGTGACAAGAATGTGCGAAAGTATATATGAGATACTAGGTTTCAAATTCGACTCTTGTTAAGTCATAAATTCTTGGTATATTTGGTTCACAGGTTGTTGGATATACTTTTGGTATTATAGTGGAAGCAGAGTGACAAAAATGTGCGAAAGTATATATGAGATACTAGGTTTCAAATTCTATGGGAATATTTTTCCCCGTTGTGATAAGGCCCAAGGAGTAGGCTTCCCCACCTTCATGAAGTCGTGACTCTTGCTAAGTCATAAATTCTTGGTATATTTGTTCACAAGTTGTTGGGTATACTTTTGGTATTATAGTGGAAGCCGCTAGATTTGATCTTGAACCCCACCCAAATTACTCTAACGTGTTACCAATTTTCCATGGTATATAAAAAATAAAAACATAAAGAAATATATAAAACAAGTACATGTGATGAAAAAAAGTACATATAAAAAAGCAGATATGATAAAAGATATGATAAGCATGTGATAGAAGTTGTGCATGCCTAGTATGGTTAAGGGATATATGAAACACGTACACATGATAAAAGCTACTATAATGTGTATGTTCACACATATAAGGAAGTCAGTAAAATAGAGGAAGAGTTTAATAGATGCTAAAAGGTTGCAATGGAAGATGAAGGGACAAAATGGACATGAAGAGATAGAAGGTGAAAGAAGAATTCAGCTAAGCTAAGATAGTGAATTAGTGAGAATAATAATGGAAATGGTTGTTATTAGGACAAGTTAGTAAGAAGTCCATAGTTAGTCTTCAAATATGAAAGTTTGTAGTTATCAAAAGTTGGTAGACAGGAGAAACAAAATACTAAGGAAGCAAATTGCAAATATGCATATCGATTTTTATTAATGAGAATGAATATTACTTCTTTTTTATGTGCAATGATCTAGGTTTGAATGACTACATGCATATTTAATTTGATGTAATGTATCTTTATTCTAATATTTGTTGCAAACCATTAAACTAATTCCATACAGTTTTAGATATTGGTCAACCAAATCCATTCTATCCCTTTATTGTGATGGGGAAAAGATTGGAAATCATAGGGAAGAGAATTAAGGAAGTGAAAGGATCAAAGACAATGACCTATTAGTTTTGATTGTCGTGGCTATCCTAAATAAGAGAGGTTAGCAAAAACAACCAGAAAGGAAAAATGATAACGATGAAGAAGGAAGTGCAAATATTATGGAGAAGAATTAAGAAATTGGAGAGCATATAATAAGATAAAAAAAAAGAAGTAATTTCATTGTCTTATAAGTAGAAGAAAAATAAATGAAGGTTAAATGTGGAGACATTACAACCCAATTAATTAGATTTAAAAAAAAAGTGAGAAAAGGTTAAGATTACTTACAGTGAAGTCTTAAGAGTAGACACTTATTAAATCTGTAAGAGATATGGAGGGATACTTTGAATTCAAGACAATGGAAGATCTTTAAAGGATTTAATGCATCATGGGAGGAAAAAAAAAGTCATGCATCATCAAATCTATTTTGAATTCGAGACAATGGAAGATCCTTAAAGGATTTAATGCATCATGGGAAAACTTGAAATGATAAAGGGAGGTTTGTAATTTGGAATAAGATTTCATGAAATTTTAGGAGATGTTTTCTTATTCATTAAAATAAAACAACATTCAAGAAATTTAAAATTTGAGACAAGAAAGCAATGCGTAGAGGAGTACACCAAGGAATTCTACAAAAATTCTATATTACAGTGTAGAGTCTAAAGAAGACAAAGAAAAATGAGGTTCAACATATGTGAATGGTTAAAAATTTTCATTCAATATGAAAATAGCTTATAGAACATGCATGAAATTGAGAAAGGCTACTAATTATGTGAAATGTAGAAGAAAATATTGGAGGCAAGGAAAAGAAGAGAAAAATTGGTTGAGGTGGAGGTGGTAAAAGTCACAATCACACACAATAGATGATATATGCATGATTAGAAGAAATGAAAATAAAACATCAATAGGTTAAGCAAAAGGTCATAGATGTTTCAAAGGATGTGAATAAGATTTATTTTTGACAATGACATCACATAGCATTATACATGTGGAGATGAAGAGAACATGAATTTAGAGAAATATGATACTAGAATGTCCTGCATCTAATTTCAATGTCACAAAGGTCACAAATTTTCATGGGATCGTAATTTTTTATAAAATGTTCATCACAAGATTTGGGAGAATCTATGAATTAATGGCTAGACTTTAAGAAGTTACAAGGATTCCAATGGAGTGACCATGCATAGAAAGAAAATATTTGAGCTTTTGAAACAGAGGATTACTAAAGAACATATGTTCAAATTGTTTAATCTAAGTGTTATATGTTGGTTATGATGTGATGTTGGTATTTATTGGCATGATGTTCAACCGGAAAGGCCAATAGCTTCTTTTAGTGTGTGTGTGTGTGTGTGTGTGTGTGTGTGTGTGTGAACACCATAAGTATTCTACTTATGGTTTTGAGTTTTATGATAATATGCATGTTTCGAACCATTAGAGTAAATACTTGATGGTGTGAAAGTTCATTTTGCACGTAGATCATGGGAATGGGCGTTGAATTCTATTAATAATGAGAAAAGATTAACAAAGACATATAAAATGGGTATATTTTCTACAAATTTATGTTTTTGAACTAAAGTACAAGTTTAGAAAGGAGAATTTTCATGTGAATTTGCTAAGAAAAATAGGGTTAATGTTGGAAAAGATGAAGAATAAGACAAATTAATCTTAGAAGTTCAAAGGCATATAAAAGCAATTGAGATTTTGGACATGTTGCGAGGACATTTTTGAAGCCAATTATGTAAGATATAAGCACAAAGTTGGATTAATTCATCCATGATGGATATTTTTTCAAGGGAGAGAAGTTACTCATTGTGAAAACCCCAAGCTAATTCCCCTTCATTGTAATTAATTCATATATTTTGATTTATAATTAAAAGGAATTAGAAATTGGGACACAGATCCCATAGTTTGAGGAAGGAGGTTGCTTGGGATTTAAAAGAAGTTTGACTTGTTGCAATGACAACCATTTAAGGCTATCTAGTGTGCCTTAAAGGGACTACTTTTCCAAATTAATTGAGTTGGAAAGAATGACAGTGACAGTGGAACGATGCCTACCTTGGATAAATCTACAAGGAAGAAAGGAAAAAATTGAATAAGGCATGGGTTGCATTGGTACGAGGTGAACATATAAGTCAACCAACTAGAAGTGGGGTGGAATGAAGTATTGACACACAAGATCCCCCACCACCACGCAGGATAGAACAACCGTGGATGGGAAGGAAAGGGCGACAATATTGTCTGCCCATGCAACCAACAAATGGTTGCAACGAATTAATGGGGAGGAGGACGATCATACAACACGCACTGTAGAACATATATTATTTGCAAGAGATAACTTGCACACGTCAAGGGGATCGAGTTTTAAGATGAGAAGAGAAAATAGAGACAAGGCAAGTGAAAGCGGTTGGGCAAGAATGAGAAAATGGTAACTCTATGATGTTGTTTGAACACAAGGAGAAGATCCATTCTTTGGTTAAGTATTGGGAGGTGGAATAATAGCTCTTAGATGAGGACAATAGTCTCTAGATTCCTTATAACCCTAAAAGGTGGAGATGGTTTTCTCTAAATTCCCTTAATAGATTGGGTGGAGACTCGCTCCTTGGATTTCTGGTAGGAGAAATTCTTTAGCCCCATATGGCTATTTTTCTTAGTTACACAATGTGCTTTGGAATCCCTTTTTTGCATTGAGGGTGGAGGCATAACCTCTAGACTCCCTTGATGTTTTGAGTGTGGAGGAGCAACATCTAGATTCCCATGTTGTTTTGAGGGTGGAGGCACAATCTCTGGATTCCCTTGTTACTTTGAGGGTGGAGATAAAGCCTCTAGACTCCCTTGTTTTTTTTAGGGTGGAGTCATAGCCTATGTATTACCTTGTTGTTTCGAGGGTGGAGGCACAACCTCTGAATCCCCTTGTTGTTTTGAGGGTGGAGGCACAGCCTCTAGACTCCCTTGTTGTTTTGAGGGTGGAGGAACGATATCAGGACTCCCTTGCTATTTTGAGGGTGGAGTAACAACCTCTGGATTCCCTTCCTAATTGAGGGTGGAGGCATATCCTTTGGATTCCCTTATTGATTGAGGTTGGAGGTATAACGTGTTATCTCAAAATCAGGCCCTGGAAGACTGCAGACCAGGAAGACTTCAAGTAACTATTTCAAACCAACTTTTGGCTGAGGCTTAGCCTCCTCAACCTGAGAGGGCTCTCTCAAAGGGTTATTGATTTTGACTATTAATAAGATGGCTAACTCTTGTGGAATAACATTAACAAATATGAAGGCTGGACAAACATTAAACTAATTTCCATTGGGCCTATGGAGTCAATCATACTTCAGTAAATAATGAGACTACATTTACATAGAAGTCAGGGCATTTAGCATTTAGATGTTCAGAACACAACTCATATAAAACCACAGTTCATACATGCATACAGGAAGTCAGAGCATGATCAATGAATTCTGAGTGATTACACATATATGCAACAGTAAAAGACATTAAGGAAAGAATAAATCACACATTCTAAACATGGAAATCCCTCATGAATCCTAGAAGAAAAACATCCAAGTGATATTACTGAATTCTGTCTTTACATAAGCCAAAATAGTACTCTGTTTTATAAAATATCCAACCCTCATTACATCGATGTCTCAGCTATATATAGAATCCTTATTCTAACTAATTCGAACTTCCTCCTCCAGCATGAGGGGAATTCGATAACTGCCTCTAATGACACCTATCAGCTATTTAACTAACTATTAAATACAATAAAGTGCTGACTGGAGTTTTAAAGAGTTCTAAATTAACTATGACTCTAACTCTATCTTCCATGCATAATGACTTTTCCTTGTTCTTTGACACCTGGTCCCCTTTTTGATGTGGCTGAGCTGGATGTTTAATACTCCATATCGACCTTGAACGCTAAATCCTTTAACTGCTCAGTAGTGTTGGGAGATGTCCCTTGTTTCTCGGTTCCAGTTTGCCTCAAATTTCTCAAATGTACAGCAGCATGTCTTTTAGCTTTTAATAACCCAACATATGAAACACTGCCACGTTCCTGATGTGTTGGAGGCTGCATCGACAGATATGTGTGCAGGCAAAAGTTCTTTGTATGCAACTCATTTAATACCCTTTGAACGGTGATAAAGTGGATTTATAACAGAAATTTAACTTGGGTTAAAATATTCCACCCTTTTTAAGGTACACCTGTCTTGATCTGAACGGCTATTGTAGCTCCATCTGATATCTTGCATATCCTTTAGGTGTCTCCCTTTCAAAATTCCCGCTCATAATACCAAACTGCCTGTCTGCGTTAAAATCATCACCTACAGCAGTTTCGTAGCGCGCTACGAAACTGCTGAATTATTTAAAACAGCATGCCTTTACCCGAGACCTTTATCACCGAAACATTTGATTGCCAAAAACTCCCTTCGACTTTTCATATAATAGCAGGGATTTACATGTCTTCAAAAACAGTAAGACTAAGCAAATTTGAAAAAAACTTGGAACAAATCCTCCCTTTGAAAAGAAAATTCATTTGGCAGCTAACTGGTCTAGCTGTACCTTCAGGTCTTCAATCTTCTTCTTCAGATCTTTATTCTCAGCTCTTAATTGCATATTTATTTTTCTAATGAACTGGGCCTCTTTGATGGCTGGTACTGTCCATGTGTGAAATTGTGCGTGGCCATCAACTACTGAATTCAACTGGTTTTGAAAGGTTTCAGTCCCACCCCACAGAGCTTTATGATAATTTATATACACATCTGCATGTTTTCTAACTGCTTGCTTCAATTTGGCAATCTCATATTTGGCTGCTTCTAATTGGCTCTTTATGACTGCTATATTATCTCCTTGAGATGTGATGATTGTTCTGCTTGCATTATTTTGCCTAACTTTCTCGATTGCCTCTATTTTTGACAGTGCTTCTTTTACTTGCTTCCTTGTAATAGGTCTTTTGGGTTTTAAAATGAATTCTTCACCTGGCTCATCGAACTTGAGCTTTTTTGAGGCTTTAGACTTCTTAGCAGTTTCTGGTGATGACTGTGTCAAATCAATATGAACTGGTTCAAACTGCTCGAATTCAATGGCCTGTAATAAATCATTCAAGCTTGCCTTGGATGTTGGGCTCTCTTCAACAGCTATGGCTTTACCCTTTTCCTTATTTATTTGACCTCTTGTCCTTACCCTTGAGACTGCTTCAGATCTGCTTGTTTCAGGTGCAGTCTTCTTATCCTGAGTTTTTTCCTTTGTTGATTGCTGAGGTTGTTCTTGAATGATTAGTGGCTTCACTGGTTTTCTTGGCTGTGACTTGTTTTGTTTTTTGGCTCTTGCTTCTTTTTGAAGTTCAGCTATTGTGAGTTCTCTGACTGGTTGTGGAGTAAGGCCAGTCTTGCTTTGGAATCCAGCCATGAAAATAAACGAATTCCAGTCTCTGCCTATCTTTTGGAGGCCATCTAAAACTAGCAACTTAATCAGACCATGATGAAACAAAGAGGTTTCACAGTCCTCTTTCCTCAGCTGCACCTTATCACACATCTTACTGAAACTGTGAAATAGGTAAAAAGGAATGTCTATGGAAACTTTCCCAGTGAAATGTAAAAGTAGTTTGAAATGGTAAGAATAGACCTTATTGTACCTTCCTTCACAGGTCAAATATTTCTGAATGCAGGTGAGAAGAAGAGCATAATGTTCCTTTACATAATTTCTGGGCACTGCTTTTGTTAAGTCTTCGTTTACATATGCTTCCTTTAAAAACTCTTTACAAGGGTTCATATCAAACTTAAAATTTTTAAACCATTCTTCCCGTCCTCTTGGGATCTCTGTCACAGCAGCTATGGCTTCTGGAGAAACTTGGACTTCTAGCATAGCTATCTTTGAATTTAAACCACTGACGTTTAGTGCAAATTCTTTAGTTACTTGCGCATGTCCTCCTTGAAGCTTTTTGCAAAAGTTCCAGCACCCGACATCTTTGAACGCTTTCTTCACGCCTTCATCCCTCAACGCTATATCCAGGCCCTCAGGTTCAGTCCTCTGGCATTTACCGGTTCTGTGTTCTTTCCTCTCCATTTTCCTTTCAAAATGTTCACACACACAGAGTCTAACAACTTCAGTTTCAATGGTGATTTAGTTCTTTTTAATTCAGCCTCGCTTGTAATCAGGCTCGCTTGTAATCAGGCTCGCTTGAAATTCAATTTTTTTTATTGAAACACTTCCATACATAATCAAACAGACAGGTCACTCATGCAGCACTTACGACTATCATAAAGGTCTATGCATGGTAGAATCTATTGGGAATGATATTTCTGTGCATATCAACAGATCTATTAGTGGGGTAGTGGCAAATGAGCGCTCAAACGTGATAGGAGAGGCACATAAACTGACATGAGTGGACACAACTGATGACTCAGCTACGGACTTGACATTTCGGGAAGGGTTTGCTGCGAAATGCACGAATCCACGATTTCGCAGTGCTTTTAGTTTTAAATTCTAATGATGCGCTGTGAAACGGCCTAATCATAACGCGTTGCGAAATTGCTAAACCATGATTGCGCTGCGAAACTGGCCAATAGGATTACGCTGCGAAATCCCTAAAAGACTCGGTGACTCGGATGAGACAAGACATGACTATGGAACAATGATGGTGGAGGAGAACCAATAGGATTCGAGTATAGTTTAAATCAAAAACTTTAAAACTCCAAATCCTAAGTAAGACATATAAAACGAAATCAACTTGACACAGACCTTTGTAATTGGACTAGGAAAAACAACTATATGCATAAAAAAAATTTAGTTCTAAGTGATAACATAACGTATGGATTCCCTTGTTGATCTGAGGGGTGGAGGTGATGGAACTATGGGTTCCCTATGAGATATTGATTGTACGAAGAAGCTAGTCGGTGGTCCTATGGAGTCCCTGTTTCAACTGGCATATTTGGTTTAATCCCTTAAGCATTGAACCTCAATCTCTAGAATCTAGCTTGGGGGTGACTACTTCAAGAAATACTTGGTTGTAGCGTGTCTAAGGTTTGGTGGAGAGTTGAAGTCCCAATCTTGGTTGCCTAGCTCAATTTATCAAAGATAAGTGTTTGATCATGACTGTCATATCTGATTTCTTTGTGCTTGTTTAATGCATTGTTTTATCATGGCTTTTAATGCTAAGGAATGAGGTATTCATGTCTAGATGAACATTGTTGTTTTAAAAGTATGGATAGGGAATGGTTTAGATTCCTGTGTTTAGTTTGAGCATAATCCTATTTTAGATGGTTGGCCTTCTAGTAATGCTTGAGTCTCATGAGTCCTTGATTCAGAGCTATGGTCTATGTGCTTAAATATCAAAGAGATGAGTGAATATCTATAATGTTTTTAATCTATTAAAGGAATGATTAGTAGGTTTTGTTTCTACTCTATAAGCCAGGAAGGTTATAAGTTTTGCAAGGGGTAATGTGCTAGTTTAATGTGTATGATAATGTTGACGAATGTTGATTCCTATGTGAATAAATGATGCTAAATACCATGTGAATGTTGAGAGATGGTTGATCCCCATAAGATGATATATTAGTGCTTGTTCATGCTCTTTATACCATTGTCATTTTCCAGCGACATATTCAATAATTGCTTACATTAATGTTTAGGAGTGGGTTACTCTTGTGTTCGTCATGAGCCCTTAACTTGGTCTACATGGTTGTGTATAAAAGAGATGGTTAGATATCTATTAAATTAATGGATGGTTGCACCAAAATGACTTGGATATCATGCCATAATTTACTCATAAGCTCAAGAAGGATAATGTTTTTTTATACATAAGCATAGGTCTAAATATCTATGTATTCACAAGATGAGTCGATGTCTTAGGAAGCTCATAAGTGATAGCGGGAGGTCATTGAAGGTGGAATAACTGTAGGTACTCCATGTATATGTCGTAGGCTAGTGGGGTTTTAAAGGGTATTAAGCTCAGGAGGGATAACTCTAAAGAGTTGTGTAAAACTAAGTAGGTGTAAGACCATGTATTTGTGTCAAGTGGCAATCCATTAAACTTTTGGAGGAAAGGTGGTAAGCCTTGATACAACCATGCATTCAAGAATTATAACCAAGTCCAAAGGAAAAAGGTATTTGGATCATCGATTTGAGCAGAGCACTGTATAGTTTTCCACATGCCCCAAAGGTTTGACACCCTAGAGAATTCAATGAGAGGTTGGGAAAGTCCCAGCGAGGTCAAAATGTCAGGAAGACATGGCGGGTGGGGTTGGATGCTAACCATTGGCACGATAAGGTGGAAGACCCATGAATCACATAAAATGTGAAATAAATAAAATTGTAGGGGTTCAAGACTTATGTGGGACTTAGGCCACGTGGAGGGCATGACAGTGGATGATGTCACCCTGGAACCCTAGACCCTGGATATTTCGAATGGAGGACATGGTAGAACCCTAATGCTTTAAGTCCTAGGGTGACATGGCACACGGGGCCTGCTTAGTGGTGGAAAATTTCATATGACATGAATATTTCCATCCATTATAGGTTAAGGGGGAGTCAAAGTCATTGCCACGTAACCCTAGTATTTTCTAGGAGGCATCATGTAACCTTAAGATGGAGCCTTGAGAATAATCTCCCAAGATTAAATCAATGGGGTGAGGTAGCAGTAGGGCGACGCAGCAGTGATGGAGCCCTGAGATTACTACAGTAACCAGTGGCAATGGGACATGTGGAGGAGGGACCACTGGGGATCCATGTAGCTCGGAGGGTTGTTCCCTGGTAGTTTCATTAGGGAGTTGTATTGGAACCCATCAAGATTTTATCCCTGAGGTGACGTGGTCATAGAGGGCCTGCACCCACATCCATTTCATCAAATATTATATACATATATGTTTAGTCCATGTGGAACATAATAAGGGAATTAATTTGTGACCCAGTATGAAGAGTTTTGAAACTAGGTTTCGCTGCCATGTGACTGTGAGATGGCTAACTTGGATAGCCATGTGGGTGCCACATGGGGACCATGTGGGCACCATGTGGAAGGTAGATGATGTGGCACTATCTTATAGGATAATATTTTAATGGTAATATCTTTTGATCTGAGAGTCGGGTTTAGGAAAATTTTATATTGTTGGAAAGTCCTAATGAGATGAACACAATGATGTCATATGTTTTAAGTTTTGAGAAGATCAAAAACTTTAGACCACATTTCCATAACTGGACTTTGGAGGTTGGTTTAGCTTAGAAAATACCTCCTTCTACCCTTACTTGAGGGTTAGGGATAGTAGGGGGTACGTTATACTCATTTCCAAGAGTTGAATATGGGGGAATATAATAAGAGGGTTACACACAACTTGTTTTCCCAAACTTATTAATAGAGCCTTAGTAGTGACACTAAATTTTTAGGCCATGTGAAATATATTGGAAATATTGTTGTCATTGATTTCAAATACAAGGTGATACTACATATGTTCAGGATAAATATTGGAAAATGAAGATTGTTAGAAATTATGTTTTTGGACTTTTGATGCCCAATTTGGATACCCTATCTTTGAAGACATTTTTACTCTAATTTCGTAGCTCAAATGAGAGGATAAGATATATGGTTGGAAATGGTATTATGGGACCTTCCCAATGGTATATTCCACTCCATATAACTCCATAGGAGTGAGGAGATATAAATATTTCATCAGCATAACGCATCTAAAGTACGAGCAGGCTGACCCAACTAGTTTTACAAGTTAGCCCCATAGGTGAATGTACAAACACTACAAATAAATAGGATATGAGTTAATTTTTATATAATCCAAGCAAGAAGAGATATGACGTCCCAAGAGAAGATGAGGAATAATTGTTGGGGTGATTCTTAGATTCTAAAGGTGGAAGCGAAAATGCGATTTATGGGGTGAATCAACCATCTTGGCATTTTCTTTATAACTTTTATTATGGAAATTTTTGGAATGTGAATCTTGGAAGATATAGATTAAATATATTCATGTACCTATTGTTAAAATTTGATATCTTGGCTTGATATAATTTCATAAATATCCTCTAAAGAAGTTAGGCCTCCTGATGCTCCTAAAATATTCTTCAAACTTAGTTAGCTTGGTATTTTCACTATATTTTTCTTCTAGGATGTTTATGAATGTGAAAGTTGGAAGATATAGATAGAATTTCTTCATGTACCTCTAGATAAAATTTCATACTTTTCTTCAAATAATTTCAGAGATGTGGTCAGAGGAAGTTATGCTTCTTGAATGCTCTTATTTTCATTATATCTTCCTTTCTATTATGTCTCACACTTTGAAATATGGCAAAGACAAAGAAGAGATATCAAGGTAATTTTGATAGAAATATCATAATTTATTTCACTATAATTTCGTAGATATGATATGAGGAGGTTTTTGTTCTTGAATTCTCCTAAAACATGTCAAATAAGTCATCTTGGTTTTCTTATATGGTTTCATAATTTGAAATATGGAGGAGACAAATGAGAGATTTCATTGTACCTATGGTATAAACTTAAGACCTTGTTTCATTGTAATTTTGGAGATATTATCTGAGAGATTTGGTTTACTTAAATTCTCTTCAGACATGCTTCAATAGATTAGTTTGGAAATTTTTCTATAAGATTCTTAATAAGATGTTTTAGGCTATGAAATCTAAAAGAGATGGAGAAGATATCTCTAAGTATCTATGGTAGAAGTTTCGAGACTAGATTTGAATGATTAGATATGTGACATGTTGTGGAATTTTGTTATTGGGAAGAATCCAAAAGAAATAAGATTTAGGAAAAGTAGACTTGGTGAAGGCATAAGAAATTAATAAACCTAGTGAAGGAAGAAGAAAAAACTAAACTTGGTGAAAGAAGAAGTACCTAATAGACAACTTGAAGAAGCAAGAATACTTAGTGAAATAGGTTGATGCCAAAAAATATTTGTAGTGGAGGGAATTGGTGTCTCTTGAAGTTTGGTGCCTACAAAGCAGCAAAGGGGATTGGTGTCTCTTGTATGTTGGTGCCTACAAAACAACAAAGGGGATTCGTGTCTCCTATAGGTTAATGCCTACAAAACTACAAAGGGGATTTGGGTCTCTTGTTGGTTGGTGCCTACAAAACAACAAAGGGGAATGGTGTCACATATAGGTCAGTGCCTACAAAACAATAGAGGGTATTGGTGTCCCCTGTATTTTGATGCATATAAAGCAACAGAGGTGATTGGTGTCTCCTATATGTTGGTACCAACAAAGCAGTAGAGGGGATTGGCGTGTCATGTAGGTTGGTTCCTACAATGAAATATAGAGGATTTGTGTCTCTTGTAGTTTGGTGCATATAAAAATAAAGGGGATTGATTTCTCTTGTACGTTGATGTCTAATTGATGTGATAATAGGTTCGTTCCTACCATATATTTCATATAATGAATTTTTGTCGTTTTCTCCTATAAGGATTGCCATGTATATATTTTGTTGCTTCTTCAATTTATGAGATTGATGCTTTATGATGTTTTATTGGATTTGAATAAGTAAAATTTTCATTATACTACCCCCCCCCCCCCCCCCCCCCACCCCCACCACCTCCTCTCAACATAATTATGAATTCCAACAATTGGGATCAGATCAAGTTCATTTGAAAGAAGTCTAATCATTAGAAGGAATATCTCAACAGGACCATGGCTACATGAAGGTTTGATTAAAGCTCCTCTGTTTAATGGATCAAACTATGCCTTCTAGAAGAAAAGAATGAGGGAATATCTAATGTCTCTTGTTGTCGAAGCTTGGAAATCTCTAATAGATGGAAGGAAACACTATAAACATAATGCATAAGTCATGAGTACCATCTTGATTGGCTTATCAAATTCAAAGATTGATAAAGTCATTCATTGTGAAATAAAAAAATAAATGTTGGATGAATTTCAAAAAACCTATGACGGAGGTGCCATTCAAGAAATGAAAGATAAGAAGAATCTAAAATTGGATACTACATATGAAATAAGAGAAGATAAGTCAACTTAGAAGGGATAAGCTCTAAACGATTCAAAGAAATAAAAAAAATCCAAAGCATGTGATTGTTTCGGCGATCCATGAAAAGTGCAATATATCTCAAGAGGATCTAGAAAATTCAAAGTATTCTATTATCCAAATGTCTTAAGTATGGTAGAATAGTCATTATGTTTCTAAATGCCCATATATAAAATTGGAATATTGTGATTATGAAGAAGATCTCTTAGCCATGAATGTTCAAGCTGTTAATCATCAAAATGAAGAGTCATACTCAGATGAAGAAGTTTAAAGTGAGAAGATGAAAAAGAAGTGCAATCCATAAGTAAGCTATTATTCTATGATAATTGTATAATAATAGCTCATATTTCTTTTACATGTCCACATGTAATTTTGGAAAATAATACTGATAAAGAAGAGCATGAATATAAGGGAAAATATTATGCGTGGAAAGTAAATATGTGGCCCATAATAAAGAAAGTAATAGTTATGAGTCTGATAATAAAAAAAGGAATTCCTACCCATGACCATGGAGGCTTAATACATTGAGTAATAGAAATCTTATTCAGATGAAGAAAATGTTGATGAGAAGGTAGATTTTCAGGGAGAACTTATTAGTGTCTTAAAAGAAACAAAAAGACTCAGAAGAAAGAATAAATACATTAAGGATCTATTACAGAAACATGAAAGAAATATTATCATTCTAATCAAGTATAAATTAATATCCTAAAGATAGAAATGGAATAGGTTAAGAAAATAGAGGATACACCAATAATTCAACTAAAAAAAAAAAAGGGAAAGAAATTGTGAAAATCTAGCTGCATAGGTTGTATACTTGAGAAAGGATCAATAAAAGGAATATGATTTTGCTTGCCCATACTTGGAGAGTGCATTTGAAAAATGGACGAACACTCCTCCTATCAAAAACTGACCATCCTATGACACTTTTCACATTAACAAAATGGGTCTTTAAAGGTAAACAAGTTTCACAACCTCTTCAGGAATGTGAGCTACATTTTAACACAAATTTAAAAGAGAAAAAAATTCACACACATCTCAAAATGATAAACATGAAGATAAGAAACCAATATTTTATGATGTAGTTCACCCCTTCTGGGATACATCTCCAAGCCTGCTCCAACAACTAGACCGATATATTGATTTCAGCAGCAAATGAGTACATACAAATTGTTGATAATAGAGTGGCTTGTTTCTCCTATAAAGAAACATTCTCCTATAAAGAAACATTCTCCTACAAAGAATTGTCACTCAGAAAAATGACTCCCTATAGCATGTCATGAAAATGTCAACATAGAAAGGACTCTCACACAATATGTCCTTGTACTCAATCAGAAATTGAAAGCATAAACATGGAACTCCTTCGCAATGAAGAGTTAAAAAGGGATTCTCTTCTTAATACATTGAGAAAATACTTAAAAGAGTTGCTATATAGAAGTAACAACTACTGCAGATAAATTGGAAGGTTGGAAAACCTCTAACTAGGCTCTCTCCATGCTCAAATATGCCTCCAAACTGCTTCAAAACTGACTCTGCCTCTAGCACTAAAATACTTGATTCTAAAAAATGTCCATCATAAAGAGCTCAAACCATAAAACTGAGGCTTCCATTGAATGCATGACACACAAAAACCCCCATATAGGCTCTTATTTAGCTCAAAAAGGTTTAAATTTGAGTAATATACGCTTCCCCAAGCCAAGCTCTACTATATGTCCTGCAAATTGGCAAAACCTGCTAACTGCGCAACAATTTCGCACTTTTCTCAGTCCTTCGAGTGACAATTTCACTTGGTACTGACGAGAATCCCACATCAAAAAGTGCAATTTGTTGCCTCGCTATTTTTTCCAATAACCCTATGCATTAGATCAGGGCCACATGGCACCACTAAGGTAAGGGGTTGAGGCCTACTATCTTCCCACACCGACTTGAATCATTTTCCATCGAGGCATCCTCATGTAATGGAAATGTGGTTGGGGATTGGGTCCAACTGCCCGACCCCACTAGTTGTGGCTCCACCTGTGGTAATATTAACCGCCGAAAACCAAGGTTTGGGGCTTATCCGCCAACTCCCTCCACCTATTGTCGCGTGGGTGTCGAGGAACCTAGGGCTATGGCCAAGTGACCTACCCCTCTCATTAACTCCCTATCATGGTCATGTGGTGTAAAAAAAACTAGGGGATAGAGATCCCACTCGCGACACTCCCTTTTGCCCTAGGTGTTAACATATGGCGGTAATGTGACTTGGGGGTTGGGCTAGCCACTCGGCCCCTCCTCCCAACGCAAAAGCGTTGTCACCTTAAATGTAACTAACCACCTATGTTGGTTAAGAACCAAGGTTTTGGAGAAATGGTTGGGCACGGAGTTATTGTGCGAAAATTCTGGGGGTCGAACCCCACCAAGGCCTTCAGGCCTATATAAAATGTTTGACCAATCATAAAGGGCCACATGGCACCCTCAGATCAGACCACCTTAGACTGTACGAATAAACCATACTACGCAAAATGCACCCTGTACAATGATGCCATGTGTTAGCATGGGATTGGTTTGTCTGACACCATACCCTGCATAATCAGTTGATGACGTCAGTTGTACGTACTGCCTAGTCAACCCTATTGTTGACTTATTTTTTATTAGCCAGAAGTTTCAGAATATCATAACTTCTTCATACAACATCGGATTGAGGCAATTCAAGCATCATTGGAATTAGGACGAAAAACACTATGACTTGACACTCGTTGCGTGAGATACTGAGAACTTTCATTTCTGAGCCCATTTTTGATATCTGGATCATACTGTTAAATTCACATGGAATGTAAACAACAAAGGTGGATGATAAAACATTTAATGCATTATTATTGATATGATATACATTTATAGTACATTTGTGTGACCGTTGGGTTCCACATCCCAAGGTCTCTTGGACTCTCGTGGCTGTTCACATTCTACACCAACCCATAGAGGATTAGGTGTCCAATATTCCCCCCCTTAATCCGAAGGGGTATGTATGAGTCCAAGAAGAGAGTTGTAATACAAAAATGTGCAAAAAAATGCATAGCAACACTAGGTTGAATGTGTTCTTTGAAATGTTGGTATAAGGGCGGTGGTTTAAGGATGACCACCAACACTAGAACTCTTAGGGCAGTTCTCGGAACTCTTCCAAATATGGCATGAAGCTCAGGTCTTCTGCTAGTGGAAGTGCTCCTAATGTTTTGAAGAGGGAAACCTTCAACCTTGAAAGGGAGGTCTCACCTCGCATAAAAAGGGATAACCTCAACCTAAAAAGGGAGGTCTCAACCTGTGATGGTTTAAGGATGACCAACAACTCTGGAATGCTTAATGCAATTCCTGGAACTCTTCCAAAACTGGCAAGAAGCTGAAGTCTTCTGCTAAAGGAAGTGTCCCCAATTCTTTGTAGAGGTATCACTAACTGAAGGCATGCTCAGTGGCATCTTTGTCTCTGGCTACAACTCTAAATCTGGTATGGCAAGTTGTGGCTCAGGCTCACTTGATGTGGCTTTGAAGCTTGTAGATGACCATCATTTCCCCCCTTGTCAGATATAAGGTGAGATGATGGAGAAAACTCAATTGCAAGACTGTTTAATACTCTAGAACAAGTTCGGACATATGACTAATATATCTTCTTCGTTTTTGATGCCCATTGCCAAGAAGCGATCCATCCAAGATGAATCTTTGTTCTTGCAGGAGGTTTGTTTCTGAAGCATCTATTTGAAGAATGATTTGTTTTATGATAGTGCTTACATGTATGAAGATCAAAACAGTGATATTTCATATGGCAAAATTGGTCACAATGTTGGCATTTCACAATCTGTTGTTGTTGCTGTGGAAGAGGGGCAAAATCTAGAACAACTGAAGGTGAACTGTCATGAAGGAATCCAGCACTCTGAAACTGGATGGGATTTGAGTAATCTAGAATATGAAAGGAAACCTCCTCATCATATCTAAGTCTTGTTTTGTGATTGTTGTGGACAAGCTCTTCCCAAGGTCTGATGACTGACTTGGGAAGTGCAGACCGAATTTCTGCATCTGCATGTACAACTATTCCTTCATTGGGTACTAAATCTGAATGAACTTCAACAATATTGACTTGCTGCTGATGGTAGTTTATATCAATGTCCTGAATAGAATGATGCTTATGATTTTGTAGCTCTTCTTATTGTAGCTTTGTCTCCAGCTGCAAAAACTCAATATTCTCTTGTGCATTTTGGAGACAAATTTTAATATTGGGAAGAGAGGTTTTGTTGATCTTAACCATCTCAACAACAGTGGAATGTATTAAATTATTCAGTAGTTTCAATACATAATCCATTTCAAACCAATATAATCAGAGAAATGATGTTATCTTCAACTACAAATTGACCTATAAAATGATAAATAGCTACAACTATTAGATGAGTAGCAGGATACCAATATCACCAAGTCACTGTAACAGATAGCCCAGTACCAATTTCAACACAGCAAATGACTCACTCCTTCAATGCACTTACTTCTCAAAATACTCACACTGTGCAAAAGAAGAGCCAATCTTCTACTTTCTTTGCAAATGAAATTTGCCAATTCTAGAGCCTACTTGCAAAACATCTTTTCATTTTAGATTCACAAATGAAATCATCGTCCAGATTCTTGACATACAAATTTGTGATTTTTTTATCAGTAGAAGGTCCAATCCTATCATTCCTTTTAATGAAGTTCCCCACATATACTTTGTTTCCCTCTAATATCATCCCATTAACATTCTCAATGGTTGTGTTTGCAACTTCCTCCATTTCAAAGTGAACAACCCATATCATAAACTGTATGTTTGAAACAAGAGGCAAGTGAGAAAATAATTCAAACTTTCTTAGCAACTGCGAAAGATGTTAACATCAACAAGTATGTACTTGATGTTATGACAAACTGTTGATGCCTCGAAAATCGCTGCAACAACATCGAGGATAACCACCCGGTCCGGACCTTAGTACAGCTCCTTTTCCGTTTGGAATAGTGGCTCCGACAGGGGATAATGGGACCAATTTCCCAGAAGTAGACAAATGGGATGGATGGATGATTATAAACTATGCTAGCGACGAGCGAATAACTAAAACTATCAGCAAGAATATAATAACTATGATCTATCCCGGGGACTTATTGAGCTCTAAAGCGTGGCATTAGGTGGTCTGTGTCTAAAGACAGGCATATAGATGACTCCATCTTTAAGGCATAGATGTTAATTCATTCAAGATTGTTGTGCCTAAATAGTTAAACAAAGCGATTAAAACAAAATTACCACACTTTATCATTTATATCATTGTCACATGCATGATTGAAAGGAAAGGCACATCGTAAAACATCCAATAGTGGAATGAATAAAGATCTGTTGTTACAGCGCATGCATATAATCAACAATAGCAAGAATAATCACATAACAATTCATATAAAAGGAATGAATTTAGACATACATAGAAATACCATATGAGCTGCTTGACACTCCCAAATATCAATCGCTATTTGTAGTTCTTCCTTCAACGCAAAAACATCCTCAACAACGACAGTAGTGCACAATTGCATAAAGAAGCTTCCTTGTTAAATTAAGAACAATTGGCCCAGTTTCATAAAAGAATATTGACTGAAGCACAATAGTGCAAACTTCAGTCTATTAAGTCTGTTACAAAACTTTACGACCCTTTCCAAAACAATGAAAGGGTCTATAAATACTAAACTAATCTAAATATCAAATAAACATAAATCCTACATAATTGGCATCAATAAATATTGATCCTATTTCCTGGAGCGATCTGGCAATCGGTGACATAATTTATCAGGTAGGCTGCTTGCCTTTAAACCTGAGCTGACTTGTCGCAAGCATTGGCTCAACTTCAGGTGGTTTGTTGAGAAGTGAACTGAGCTGGGCAGCATAGGTGGCATCCTGAATGTCGGGAATTATACACCCGATAGCATTTGTCAAACACTTAAGAGCGGCTCTCTGTGTGTGGGGCTTAATTAGGAAAAGCCAATATGCATCGAAGGTCAAACTGTTAACCCCAGCGATTAATCTCCCCTTTTCCTCCAAGTCAGGATAACACGTTTGCTCCAACATGTTTGTTGTTGTTATCTTTCCTGGCATACATTGGGAGATCATATTTGCCAAGTAGAGAGTGTTGTTAACCAGATCAACTAGGTTGCTGGAGGTTGATTTACACCTTGAAGCTGCCCTTTCTGCTTTCATTACCTGTGTGTGCCATTCTGTAAAAATTATGTCTTTATATGTTTCTGAAATCTTGGGCAAATTTGCTTCTCTCCCTTGATCAGAATCTTGCCAGTCAAGATATCCACTAATGATCTCATCGGCCTGGTCTAACTCATTCCTGGCCTTCTCTACCTGCTGATTAATGGATGTAGTTAACTCACACAATGGCTCTGCCTCAGTGAGTTGTTGACAAAGGATCCTAATTTGTGATATCAATGCATTGTTTATTAGTGATGCTTCCTTTCTGAACTCATCCACCTGTGGAGCGCCTTTGATTATTTCAAGCTATGATGACAATGGAGCAATTTGCTCATCTTTTGTTTTCATAATTTGTTCATTTGCTGCTTTTAATTGTGCCAATGCCTCCGACAATTCCTTTTGTTTCTGGATTGCATTTTGGTCAATCCTTTGCCTTTCTTCCTGCAATTGCTGGGTTAATTGATCATTCACTTGCTGTTGTGCCAGAAACTTCTCCTCTGATTGCGTTGCCTTCTGCTTTGTCTCGGCCAATTCTGCCTGTAGTGCAAAAATTTCTTGGTCCATAGTCTTCAGTAGAAGACTTACCTCCGATGCCTTGTCGATTGTTGCTGCGGAATAGGCTCCTGCATACTGTGACAGCTTTGTTAGGTCATCGGAGGGGTCCAATTCCTCCTTCCATACTACATTACCCGTGACTGTTTGCTCTCGAAAGATAGAAGGTTGATCAGTCCTTCGTCTTTTCCTTGATCGCTTTACAACTGCTCTATGCCTTGGGCTGTAGAAAACATCCAGGGGAGGAATATCTTCTACCTGAAGAACGATTTGGTCGGAGGGGTCCTTTGGTATTACTTCAACATTCTTAGAAATGAGTGGGCCACTGGTTCCACTTAGAACCTGAGGTGAAGTGATTTCCTGCGTATCATTTGTCTTGGAAGTGTCCCCATCTTCTGAACATTCCAATTCACTGATGATGGAATGAAACTGCTGCCATTCCTGGAATAGTTTGGGGTCTATGGTAGTGTCTACATTGACATCGGTGGTGGTCTGTTTCTGCTTTTCGGCTTGGGACTCTTCCCATTCTTTTTCCTGCTCTTTCTTCAGTTGTTCCTCTTGTTCTTTCTTTTGCTTTTCCTCTTGCTCTTTCCTCTGTTGTTCCTCTTTATCTTTCCTCTGTTTCTCCTCGTGTGCTCTCTTCTGCCGTTCTTCTTTTTCTTTTCTCTGCCTTTCCTCCTGTTCCTTTTTATGGTCCTTTGTTACCACCGGAGGTTCCTTAGATTGTTGCCGAACAGGCCCGCTTGATGAAGTCGCTGGGGTTGTTGCTAGTAAATCTAGAGGCAGAGTTTGCAACCTCTGTTCTCTAAGCTTATTGAACTCAGTCAGCCCTTCATCATTATATCTCAATCGAGCAAGTTCTTTAGCTTGACCTATTGTTTCGGCTGCAACGAATAGGTCGTCAAACCAATCTTCTTTGTGCTCGAATTTTGTTAATTTGGCCTGCTCTAGCGCATTGTAGGCAACTTTGCTTGGATCATATGGCCTGTTTGGGATAGTCGCCAAAGTTAAAGATTGAAGCTTTGTGGCTTCCTTTTCTGCATGTTTGAGATCATGCAGAGTATAGACACCACAACTGAAGGGAAAAGAGGGCCAGCCCCTCTTCTTTTCTTTCTTGAGAGTTTGTGTAACACTCTCAGCCATAATCTGATAGGCAATTTCTCTTGCTAGCAGCTTGTCTGGTATATACAAAGGGAGAACATGTGGGTTGGCTTGGCTGCTGAAAACTCGTATGTAGGTAAATCTCTCCTCCCCAAACCAACTTGCTACCGCTGTTATATCAAACGAAGCTTGATATGAAATCTTGGGGATGGGTTTGTCAAAAATAGAATAGTGAATAGGCACCATAAAGCCATTGCAGACTTGGTACAGATGGTGCTTGTAAGAGGTCGTCCATAGTTTTTGATGGTATATGTGGATGGGCGTGGGATCTTGTGGCATCCACCTCCAGCCGAGCACAGGGAATTCAGAAATATGTGGATGGGCGTGGGATCTTGTGGTGTCCACCTCCAGCCGAGCACAGGGAATTCAGAATTGAAACATAGTGTATCTAAGATATATGCACTGTAATAAAATGGGGGAATTTTCCTTTCTGTGATGATAGTCTGATGTCTAAAGTCACGCACAGCTTGTGCTAATTTGTCAGAAAGGATGGTGGCCCAATCCATAATTATACCTTTTACAGCTGCCTCCATTAGAGGAACCATCTCTATGGTAAAATTAGCAGAGTCATGCAATCCCCATAATCTACACATCATTATCCCCGCATAATAAGGAGAAGCCAGAGAGTCGACTGAGTACTTACCCAAAGATTCGTGCTTGTGTTTGGCTGGATTTTGTCTCCAATCCCAGATGGGTTCGGATTCAACTTCATTTTCATTTGCAAACTTCTCCAGGAATGCTTTATTATATATCTTCTCTGGCTCGGGCAAATGATATATTTGTCTTAGATCATCCGGCCTGAACGATCCGAAGATTCTCCCATCTCTAGTGTTGAAAGTTCTGTCCAAAATTGGGATTTCTTGAATCGCCCACCGCACTACATCTGTGTATGGGAGAATTTGCTCCCTAGCCGCTATTCTGTGAAGGAAAGAGTCGGCTAAATCTTTGAGGGTGCAATCAGACTTGCGAGTAGGATCCGCAGTAGCTTCTATTACTGTCTTTTCTGGTTGTTCGGCTTCAATCAAATTGTAAGTGCCTTGCCAAGTGACTCTGGTGAGGCCCGTGCATGTAGTATCGGAAATTAAGCCCTTTTTCTTGTCCACCAGAGCTTGACCTGCTGCTGATGTAGTGGAGGCACCTGCGGTCTTCTTTGATTTCTTTCCCATCTTGTTTGAGTTTTCTCTTTCGGATGGATTTTGCACAGAGAGACAAATGTGCGTAATACAGAGATAACAATAAAAACTTGCAAGTGATGAGAACGTAAGAATAGGTGCGTAATAAGGGATTTACCTTTAGAAAATGGGCGCGTACACAATCTATGGAAAGATTTTTAAGAATTATGATCTCATTAATTGGCCGTTTAAAACCTGTCATCCCTTAAATGCCCATTATATCGTTATTCGGCTGAATGATTCACTTAAGCGTGCAGTGGGCATTTTGGTGGTTGAGTGCAGGTAAATGGCTGCTTAATCGATCCAGCTTTAATTATGAATGAGTTGCGATATCCCATCACTTAACGGCTTTTTATTGAAAACTGCGCTTTATCGCATCGCGTCGGGGGAATTAGGGTTATAAAGTGCACATATAGTGTATCGCCGATAGCGATATCGGATCGCATCGGGGGTATGACTTGTGCGCCTTAATGATGTGCATTCAATATTGCCAATTGCCGACTGCCGATTGCATCGCATCGGGGGAAAAGCTTTGAGCATATTAAGACTTACGTAAAGATTACCGCCGATATCCAATCGCCGATTTCGCATCGCATCGGGGCTAATGGCATGGGGCGCTTTTAAAATGTGCATGAAGTTTCGCCAATCGCCGATTGCGATATCGCATTGGCGAAAATCAATGTGTCGTTTATTTATATTTCTTATGTCATTACGATATGCGATCTTGCGATCGCTTTATCGCAATGACAAAGATTTGCCTTATTTCTTTAAATGGGTTTTTCAAAAAGGGTTTTATAAAATGAATTCATTTGATTATCGGACCTCTTTTGAACAATAAAAGTATTGATACCAATTAAACTTTAAAGGGACCCATTTCATACCATAATATTTATAAATAAAGATGATATGAAATGGGGGTTGTTGTAGAGCACAACAATTGGCGATTCGCTGGAAGAACCAGTTATCTCTTTCAAAAATTGAAACACTTAAACTTTTTCAAAAATAGAGTTTCAATCAACGGGAAAAATTCTAATATAACTAGATTTCTATGTATTCTGAGAAAAATGAAACTATTTTGTTGACTTCCTCTTTTTTAAGAAAATAAAAAACATTCTAAGCTTTAAAATAGGCCTTTATTGGTTTATAATGATAAAATAGAATATCTTTCCAAATCAGCTTTTATAGTAAACCCATCTGTCATAGGTAGAGCCTCTGCTGCCAGCAAACATCTATAGTTTCGACAGGGATACCTTTTAACCATGTGATTGTCCATTGTCCCATCCAATTAAGAGTGTGATTAACAGAATGAATTCAAAATACGTTTTCATATTTTGTACTTCATTTCCTTTTCTGTTGTTGATAAGATAAAAAGCCATTGTCCTGGTTTGGTGGCCAGCTATTGACAATGCCATTCACTGGTAGTAGTCTAACTGAACAAGCTGGCTCGTGATGAGACCCCTTGTCTTGTAATTTCAAGCCATTACCCTGTTTTGGTTTGCAGTATTGGTAATGTCAGATAAACTATTTCCCTATGAACATGGTAAGCATGCTTGTAATAAGACCTCTTATCTTTAATATCTTATATTTTAGAATTACACTCTGAAAAATTACAAACTTTAGTGAATGGGATGAACAATCTTCTCCTTAAGAGTAAATGGATGACAGGATAAGAGTTGAAGATGCTGAAATTGGATTGATTTCTATCTTGATATTGATAACCTTTTGAGACCAATTTGAAAACATAAAATGATTTATAATATTTCTATGCTTTGAGAGGAGTTGACAAAACTTGAATTGTGGATTCAGAATATAATGATATCTAATTTCCTAGAAATTATCCTTTTTTGGTTAAAAGTTCTATTATTTAAAAGCAAATGTTCATACTGGTTCTGTGGGATAACTTTTTCAAACACAGCAAAAGGTCAATGGAAGATATCTCACAACCTTATTTTCTAAAAAAAATCCTACAAACTATAAAATCCTACTGAAATGAAAGGAGAAGGGGTTACCTCCTCAGTTAAAGAATTTCTTCAAGATAAGGCCATTAACAGGGAGAGAATCTCTCAAACCTAATAAATCTTGCAATATAAAGGTTGAATGGCCTATCTTCTCACAGATCTGAAATGGTACAAGCCACAACTTCTGGAACTTGGAGTGTTTACCCTTGTCCTCATGGGCTTTGTCCCATTTCAGAACTAAATCACCGACTTGGAACTGTTTTGAACCGTATGAGACTAAATCAAAAGCTACTTTGATGACTTGCTGATGTTTGGCATCGATAACCTTGGCTTTTTCTCTTTTCTCTTCTAATTTTAGAATTTGGTCACGTCTACGCTGAATAGAAGAGGAAGGATTTTCCTCAATGAACTGAACTAGGGCTAAAGAAGGAAGCACAAGATTTGTGGGTAGTATTTCTTCTTTTCCATATACGATATTAAACGGAGAAGTTCCAATAGAAGCTTTTTGTGTTATCCTATCAGCCCATAATGAAAACACTAAGGATTTGTGCCAATTTCTCTGATTTTGTTCGATAGTTCGCTTGATGATTTTAATCAGATTCTTATTAGTGGACTCCGCTAAACCATTTCCTTGGGGATAGTAATTAGCAGAATATTTTAACTTAAATCCTCTTTTGATAGCGAAATCAAACATAGCATTGCCTGAAAAGTAAGATGCATTATCAAAAACAAGAGCATTTGGAACACCAAACCTGGTAATAATGAATTGATCTATGAATTCAATGATTGCTTCAGAATTTGCTGTCTTTAAAGGGATTACCTCAACCCACTTAGTAAAGTAATCGGTAGCAGTAAGGATATACTTATGCTGTTTGGAAGATGGTGGAGTAATCTCTCCAATGATGTCCAATCCCCATTGCTCAAATGGTTGTTCAATGTTGATTGGTTGCAGAGGGAAAGCTGATTTACGTTGTCTTCCACTAGCAGTTTGACAATTGAGACATTTCCTTACATACTCGTGGGCATCTTTAAACAAAGTAGGCCAATAGTAACCAGCATGAATAATTTTGTGAGCTGTTGTGTCAGCTCCGAAATGTCCTCCTGCTGGTCCATCATGTAACTCCTGCAAAATCTTTTGGGTTCCAGGTTTCTCAAGGCATCTTAACAAGATAGAATCATAATTCTGCCTAAAAAGCACGTCATCAATAATTGTAAAATTCTTCGCTTTTAACCTAATGGCCCTTTTGTTTTTGTAAGACAAATTTGGAGGTGCATAACCATTCTTTAAATAAAATATTAAATCTGCATATTGAGATCCAGAATCAGTAACACTTATCTGATTGATTTCTTGTGTTTGATCTGTATCGCTTGATTCTGGAATGTCGGATGCTCCTGCCAATATCCTGCAAAAACCTTGGCCCCTAACAATCTTTGCTGGCCTAATTTCTAAGTCATACTCTTGAAGCGCTGTGACCCAATTTGCCCTTTTTTCACCCAGCTCTTTTTGGATTAATAGTTGCCTAACTGCCGGGAAAGGAACTATCACTTTTGTGTGGGTTTTCAAAAGGAAGGGTATATAATGTTTGACTGCTTTAAAAACAACAAAGGCTTGTTTTTCTACATCGGAGTAATTCAATTCGGCACCCTGAAGATTCGAGCTAAAGAATGAAATGGGTGCTTCCAAATTGTGAGCATTTAGCTGCGTGAGAACTGCAGCATAAGACACGTCGGATGCAATTGTATACAATGTAAAATGATTAGAAAAATTTGGAGTATTCAAGGCTGGGGCATTGATTATTGATTGCTTGATTATATCAAAAGCTTGCTTTTCTGTTGATCCCCACTTGAAGACTGAATTCTTCTTGATCATTGTTTGAAGTGGTAATATAATTTGAGAAAAATCTGGAACAAATCGTTTAACAAAATTGATCTGGCCTAGAAATGACTGCATCGACTTTTTATTGTGTGGGAAAGGGATTTCAAAGATTTCTTTGATCCGATCAGGATCGATATAAATGCCATCTTTGGATACAATAAAACCTAAGAGTTTTCCTTGATCAAGAGCAAAGAAAGACTTTTTTGGGTTCAGAGAAATACCATATCTTTTGCAGCGCTGAAAGATTTGATTTAGATCATGCAAATGATTATACCTCTTCTTAGAGAATATAGTAATATCGTCTAGATAGACGACTACTGTTCTATTAATCAACCCTCTAAAGGCTATATCCATAGCTCTTTGGAATGTCTCTCCTGCATTTATAAGTCCGAAAGGCATTTTCTGATACGCATATGTTCCCCATTTTGTTCTGAATGTGGTTTTAAGTTGATCATCAGGATGAACCAGAACTTGGTTATATCCTGAGAATCCATCAAGAAAAGACATCAATTCAGAGCCTGCTACTGATTGGAGTATTTGCTCCATAGTAGGTAATGGGAAGTTATCTTTCAAGCTCGCTTTGTTTAAATTTCTGAAATCAATACAAATTCGAATGTCTCCATTCTTCTTTCTGACTGGCACCATATTAGAGACCCAGTTTGAGTGTCGCGCAGGAAAAATAATTTTGGCTTTCAAGAGCTTGTTAAGTTCCGACTTTATCTGGCTCTCTAAATTTGGATGTATTTTTCTTAACTTCTGCTGAATTGGTTTCTGATCAGGAAGCATAGGAATGGTGTGCTGGATAATAGATGTATCATATGTCTTCAAATCATCATACTTCCAAGCAAAGACCTGTTTGTTTTTTCTTAACAGTTTAATGAATGCCTCCTTGTCTTCCAAGGAAAGTCCTAATCCTAAATTAATGTTTTGAGGAGCATGGTCAGTACCTAGATTTATCAATTTAAACCTAAGGGTAGAACTTTGGAGCTTTGCATTAATTACAGGTTTAAACCTGTCTTTGATATCATAAAGATCTTCGAGCTTTACCACTGGTTTAGGAATTGAATTTTCTTGAGGGGTTTCTTTCATTTGTAGATCATGGTCATTTTCCTCAATAATTTGATCGTCATAGGACTTTTCAGAAGTTAGAAATTGCAAAATATCTTCATCATGGTTAAATACTCTCCAATTAGTGACATTGTCGGGAATTGAAGGCCTAAAAAGTAATTCTACGGAAAATCTATCAGGGCTGTAGTCTTCAGAAGGTAGAAGCTTGGAAGCTACATTGGCTAGTAGGTCGGCTGCCGAGTTTTGCGACCTAGGAATGGAGGAAATGTTAAATGCTAAAAAGTGTGAGGTAAGGTCCTGTACTAGCGATTGATAATGCTTGAGGTGATTTGAAAGACAATGAATTGCATTCCTCACCTGTTTAACAATAATTTTAGAATCGCCGAATACTTTAGATATTGCACTTTAAGGCCGATTGCTTTATATAATCCCTGGACTAAAGCTTCATATTTGGTTGTGTTGTTAGTGCATTCCAATTCTAACCTACAAGACAGCATTGTCTTTTCTCCTTGTGGACTAACCAAAATGCAACCTGCTCCTGAGCCCTCGCTGGACTTAGAGCCATCAAAATAAAGAGGTATTAACAAAAGTATTTACATTCTCCTCAGCATCATTAAAACATCTAGTCTTATCAGTTTGTGAAAAAATTTCAATCTGAGATGTAAAATGATTAACTGAAAATGGAGATGGTTGGGCAAGAAAGTTGCCAAAGAATGACTCTGACGAATAATTCCCCAAAATGTTGTTGTTGAACGCTACAGGTTGGTTTTCTTGCTCAAATTCAGTAACCGTTTGGGTCATGTGTTTCTCTCGATCGATCCTTATTTGATTTGGCTTACCCTTATAGGGAAGCCAAATATGTGACCAATCTGTGGAAATATACCCATGCAATTTTTCGGACCAATCCCTACTCAAAATTAAACCGTAAAATTCAGGTATATCGGCTATTAGGATGTCAATCCTCTTTACAACTCTAGGATCGGCAGACAACCTGATAGTTACGGAATTAATTTCTCCCACAACCTGCACTTTGGTCCTATCCAACTGTACAATATGGATAGCAGACTTCTGGGGTTCAATGTTCAGTTTAGAGCAAACTGAAGCTGGCATTATGTTAGATGATGCCCCTGAGTCAATTAAACAGTTGTGCAGGTTTCTGTTATAAATCTCATAGGTCAGCAGGAAGGGTGGAGTATGAGAATTCGATCGATCTCCAATTAGAACTGAATCGGTAGCTTCAACCATACCTGGAGGAGGTTGGCCTGAATCATTAGCAGCTTTTGCACTGGGAAGGGGTGTAGAGGGAACATCATTCAATTCTTTAAGAAGTAATTTTTGCTGATGCTTTAATTTACTAAGTTCAAACATAGTTATGTTTGCTTTAGTTTTCTTCATGTCATCAACAATATTATATTCCATTTAATCGGAGACCACTAAAGTTTTGGATGTTGAAGGAGAATTAGAAGTTGAAGGCTGGTTTTGGGGAACTACTACAGGTGGTTTCTTTCGAGGAACTTTTTCCTTTGTTGTGGTAGCACCTGCACTCATTTTCTTTGAAGTTGCCTGGGCAGGTTCAGAAGTACTTTTACTTCTTGTAGTAACCGGAAAGGCTTCTTCTTCATTATCAGTATCAGAGTTGGGGAGTATAAAATCCCACATTCCGTGGCATTCAGCTACTTCTTCTTCATCATTAGTTTGTGAGGTTGTTTCCTCTTCCTCTTCTTCTTGCTCTGAATCTGCGTTAGATATGACATTCGGTGGCTTTGTTTCAGTTTTCTTATAAGTCCTAAATGGTATTTTGTTTGAGGTTTCGGCCACCTGCTTCTTTATTTCAACCATTTCGTTAGACAAAGTTTTTAGGACCTTTTGCAAACCCTCCATGTCGTATGGGTCTTTTGGGGTTTTCTTCTTGGAATCCTCTTTAAATGAGACTTTTTTGGCTTTTCTGTCTTCCAAAGCAGCTTTCTTCTCTAGAGCATTAATGCGCTTTTCCACAGCAAGTGCTTCTCTCATGTTTTCAGCTAAGGTAGGTTTCCCAGCCCTGTCTACAAAAATGGCTATATTGGCAGGTAGGGTGGTAATATACCATTCGCTTCGAATTTGTTCACTTGGTTTGGAAGCTGTAGGGATTTTATTGAGGAGTTTATTAAATCTAGCGTTGAATTCCTTTATTGGTTCCCTATGCTCTATTCTCAGATTGGAGAGGTCGTTTATTAAAGTAGCTAGGGACCTATCATCTCCATATTTGGTAAGAAACTGCTCTTGGCAAGTGTTCCAACTCGTAATGGAACCAGATGGTAGAGAAAAATACCAGGATCCTGCTGATCCTTGCAAGGTGTAAGGGAAGAGTCTAACAACAACATATTGTTCTGTCACTCCTTTCAAGTTAACTGCTAACATAAAATTATTAATGTGTTCTTCAGCCTGGGTCCTGTCATCTGGGTTAAATTTAGGTAGCCATTTTTCAGGAGCATCTGGTAAAGGATGCAATGGAGCAGGCATGTTGACTGCACCTGGCCTAGTCCATGGGTCTGCCATTATAATAGCAACAGTGGTTGATACTACTGTTGGAATTCCAGATGTATGGGAAGGAATTAATGCTGAGGAGTGAGCAGGTTGGGATGTTGAGGCTTCTAATCCCTGGTGAACAACAATATGTAATGGGGAAGTGGATGGTTGACTTTGCAGAGGGGAAGATGCAATGGAGGATGTGGATGAAAGCTCTCCACTATCAGATCCTTCAGTAATTTTCTTCGCCTTTTTCCTTCTGGGTAAAGGGAACTCGGTAGGTTCAATACCAAGTTTTTCACTCTGAAGTCTGGTGAGAGGATGAGTTAAATTGAACTGCGAAGTCGCACTGCTTTGTGATACCTCAGATTTCTGTGGTGAAATCGAGAAGCTCTGAAGTTTGTGGATAAGAGACTGAACTTCAGGTGATTCAAGACTTAATTGTTCTAGAGTATGATGAGTTTGAGCAGTGGTAGTTGATTCCCCTTCTCCTTGTTTGGATACCGGCGAACCAGTATGCAAATGGGAAGATCGAGGGGATACGGAGGGAGAATTACTCTTAGAATAGTTTATAGGTTTTGACTTATGTGCCATTCACAGTTGATGGCCCTCCTTCTAGCACCAAAAATGTTGATGCCTCGAAAATCGCTACAACAACATCGGGGATAACCACCCGGTCCAGACCTTAGTACAACTCCTTTTCCGTTTGGAATAATGGCTCCGACTGGGGATAATGGGACCAGTTCCCAGAAGTAGACAAATGGGATGGATGGATGATTATAAACTATCCTAGCGACGAGCGAATAACTAAAACTATCAGCAACAATATAATAACTATGATCTATCCCGGGGACTTATTGAGCTCTAAAGCGTGGCGTTAGGTGGTCTGTGTCTAAAGACAGGCATATAGATGACTCCATCTTTAAGGCATAGATGTTAATTCATTCAAGATTGCTGTGCCTAAATAGTTAAACAAAGCGATTAAAACAAAATTACCACACTTTATCATTTATATCATTGTCACATGCATGATTGAAAGGAAAGGCACATCGTAAAACATCCAATAGTGGAATGAATAAAGATCTGTTGTTACAGCGCATGCATATAATCAACAATAGCAAGAATAATCACATAACAATTCATATAAAAGGAATGAATTCAGACATAGATAGAAATACCATATGAGCTGCTTGACACTCCCAAATATCAATCGCTATTTGTAGTTCTTCCTTCAACGCAAAAACATCCTCAACAACGACAGTAGTGCACAATTGCATAAAGAAGCTTCCTTGTTAAATTAAGAACAATTGGCCCAGTTTCATAAAAGAATATTGAATGAAGCACAATAGTGCAAACTTCAGTCTATTCAGTCTGTTACAAAACTTTACGACCCTTTCCAAAACAATGAAAGGGTCTATAAATACTAAACTAATATAAATATCTAATAAACAGAAATCCTACATAATTGGCATCAATAAATATTGATCCTATTTCCTGGAGCGATCTGGCAATCGGTGACATAATTTATCAGGTAGGCTGCTTGCCTTTAAACCTGAGCTGACTTGTCGCAAGCATTGGCTCAACTTCAGGTGGTTTGTTGAGAAGCGAACTGAGCTGGGCAGCATAGGTGCCATCCTGAATGTCGAGAATTATACACCCGATAGCATTTGTCAAACACTTAAGGGCGGCTCTATGTGTGTGGGGCTTAATTAGGAAACGCCAATATGCATCGAAGGTCAAACTATTAACCCCAGCGATTAATCTCCCCTTTTCCTCCAAGTCAGGATAACACGTTTGCTCCAACATGTTTGTTGTTGTTATCTTTCCTGGCGTACATTGGGAGATCATATTTGCCAAGTAGAGAGTGTTGTTAACCAGATCAACTAGGTTGCTGGAGGTTGATTTACACCTTGAAGCTGCCCTTTCTGCTTTCATTACCTGTGTGTGCCATTCTGTAAAAATTATGTCTTCATATGTTTCTGAAATATTGGGCAAATTTGCTTCTCTCCCTTGATCAGAATATTGCCAGTCAAGATATCCACTAATGATCTCATCGGCCTGTTCTAACTCATTCCTGGCCTTCTCTACCTGTTGATTAATGGATGTAGTTAACTCACACAATGGCTTTTCCTCAGTGAGTTGTTGACAAAGGAGCCTAATTTGTGATATCAATGCATTGTTTATTAGTGATGCTTCCTTTCTGAACTCATCCACCTGTGGAGCGCCTTTGATTATTTCAAGTTGTGATGACAATTGAGCAATTTGCTCATCTTTTGTTTTCATCATTTGTTCATTTGCTGCTTTTAATTGTGCCAATGCCTCCGACAATTCCTTTTGTTTCTGGATTGCATTTTGGTCAATCCTTTTCCTTTCTTCCTGAAATTGCTGGGTTAATTGATCATTCACTTGCTGTTGTGCTAGAAACTGCTCCTCTGATTGTGTTGCCTTCTGCTTTGTCTCGGCCAATTCTGCCTGTAGTGCAAAAATTTCTTGGTCCTTAGTCTTCAGTAGAAGACTTACCTCCGATGCCTTGTCGATTGTTGCTGCGGAATAGGCTCGTGGATACTGTGACAGCTTTGTTAGGTCATCGGAGGGGTCCAATTCCTCCTTCCATACTACATTACCCGTGACTGTTTGCTTTGGAAAGATAGAAGGTTGATCAGTCCTTCGTCTTTTCCTTGATCACTTTACAACTGCTCTATGCCTTGGGCTGTAGAAAACATCCAGGGGAGGATTATCTTCTACCTAAAGAACGATTTGGTTGGAGGGGTCCTTTGGTATTACTTCAACATCCTTAGAAATGGGTGGGTCGCTGGTTCCACTTAGAACCTGAGGTGAAGTGATGTCCTGCGTATCATTTGTCTTGGAAGTGTCCCCATCTTTTGAACATTCCAATCCACTGATGATGGAATGAAACTGCTGCCATTCCCGGAATAGTTTGGGGTCTATGGTAGTGTCTACATTGACATCGGTGGTGGTCTGTTTCTCCTTTTCGGCTTGGGACTCTTCCCGTTCTTTTTCCTGCTCTTTCTTCAGCTGTTCCTCTTGTTCTTTCTTTTGCTTTTCCTCTTGCTCTCTCCTCTGTTGTTCTTCTTTATCTTTCCTCTGTTTCTCCTCGTGTGCTCTCTTCTGCCGTTCTTCTTTTTCTTTTCTCTGCTTTTCCTTCTGTTCCTTTTTATGGTCCTTTGTTACCACCGGAGGTTCCTTAGATTGTTGCCGAACAAGCCCGCTTGATGAAGTCGCTGGGGTTGTTGCTAGTAAATCTAGAGGCAGAGTTTGCAACCTCTGTTCTCTAAGCTTATTGAACTTAGTCAGCCCTTCATCATTATATCTCAATCGAGCAAGTTCTTTAGCTTGACCTATTGTTTCGGCTGCAACGAATAGGTCGTCAAACCAATCTTCTTTGTGCTCGAATTTTGTTAATTTTGCCTGCTCTAGCGCATTGTAGGCAACTTTGCTTGGATCATATGGCCTGTTTGGGATAGTCACCAGAGTTAAAGATTGAAGCTTTGTGGCTTCCTTTTCTGCATGTTTGAGATCATGCAGAGTATAGACACTACACCTGAAGGGAAAAGAGGGCCAACCCCTCTTCTTTTCTTTCTTGAGAGTTTGTGTAACACTCTCAGCCATAATCTGATAGGCAATTTCTCTTGCTAGCAGCTTGTCTGGTATATACAAAAGGAGAACATGTGGGTCGGCTTGGCTGCCGAAAACTCGTATGTAGGTAAATCTCTCCTCCCCAAACCAACTTGCTACCATTGTTATATCAAATGAAGCTTGATATGAAATCTTGGGAATGGGTTTGTCAAAAATAGAATAGTGAATAGGCACCATAAAGCCATTGCAGACTTGGTACAGATGGTGCTTGTAAGAGGTCTTCCATAGTTTCTGATGGTATATGTGGATGGGTGTGGGATCTTGTGGCGTCCACCTCCAGCCGAGCACAGGGAATTCAGAATTGAAACATAGTGTATCTAAGATATATGCACTGTAATAAAATGGGGGAATTTTCCTTTCTGTGACGATAGTCTGATGTCTAAAGTCACGCACAACTTGTGCTAATTTGTCAGAAAGGATGGTGGCCCAATCCATAATTATACCGTTTACAGCTTCCTCCATTAGAGGAACCATCTATATGGTAAAATTAGCAGAGTCATGCAATCCCCATAATCTACACATCATTATCCTGGCATAGCAATAAGGAGAAGCCAGAGAGTCGACTGAGTACTTACCTAAAGATTCGTGCTTGTGTTTGGCTGGATTTTGTCTCCAATCCCGGATGGGTTCGGATTCAACTTCATTTTCATTTGCAAACTTCTCCAGGAATGCTTTATTATATATCTTCTCCGGCTCGGGCAAATGATACATTTGTCTTAGATCATCCGGCCTGAACGATCCGAAGATTCTCCCATCTCTAGTGTTGAAAGTTCTGTCCAAAATTGGGATTTCTTGAATCGCCCACCGCACTACATCTGTGTATGGGAGAATTTTCTCCCTAGCCGCTATTCTGTGAAGGAAAGAGTCGGCTAAATCTTTGAGGGTGCAATCAGACTTGCGAGTAGGATCCACAGTACCTTCTATTACTGTCTTTTCTGGTTGTTCGGCTTCAATCAAATTGTAAGTGCCTTGCCAAGTGACTCTGGTGAGGCCCGTGCATGTAGTATCGGAAATTAAGCTATTTTTCTTGTCCACCAGAGCTTGACCTACTGCTGATGTAGTGGAGGCGCCTGCGGTCTTCTTTGATTTCTTTCCCATCTTGTTTGAGTTTTCTCTTTCAGATGGATTCTGCACAGAGAGACAAATGTGCGTAATACAGAGATAACAATAAAAACTTGCAAGTGATGAGGACGTAAGAATAGGTGCGTAATAAGGGATTTAGCTTTAGAAAATGGGCGCGGACACAATCTATGGAAAGATTTTTAAGAATTATGATCTCATTAATTGGCTGTTTAAAACCTGTCATCCCTTAAATGCCCATTATATCGTTATTCGGCTAAATGATTCACTTAAGCGTGCAGTGGGAGTTTTGGCGGTTGAGTGCAGGTAAATGGCTGCTTAACCGATCCAGCTTTAAATATGAATGAGCTGCGATATCCCATCACTTAACGGCTTTTTATTGAAAACTGCGCTTTATCGCATCGCGTCGGGGGAATGAGGGTTATAAAGTGCACATATAGTGTATCACCGATCGCCGATAGTGATATCGGATCGCATCGGGGGTATGACTTGTGCGCCTTAATGATGTGCATTCAATATTGCCGATTGCCGACTGCCGATTGCATCGCATCGGGGGAAAAGCTTTGAGCATATTAAGACTTAAGTAAAGATTACCGCCGATATCCAATCGCTGATTTCGCATCGCATCGGGGCTAATGGCATGGGGCGCTTTTAAAATGTGCATGAAGTTTCGCCGATCGCCGATTGCGATATCGCATCGGCGGAAATCAATGTGTCATTTATTTATATTTCTTATGTCATTGCGATATGCGATCTTGCGATCGCTTTATCGCAATAACAAAGATTTGCCTTATTTCTTTAAATGGGTTTTTCAAAAAGGGTTTTATAAAATGAATTCATTTGATTATCGGACCTCTTTTGAACAATAAAAGTATTGATACCAATTAAACTTTAAAGGGACCCATTTCATACGTTAATATTTATAAATAAAGATGATATGAAATGGGGGTTGTTGTAGAGCACAACACAAACAAACTGCGGAAACGAAGTTATATTTCTAGCTAGTTTCTATATGATATATGATTATTCTCAATAACGAATGAATTTTCATGTATCATATAAAAACTGACAAACTATATTGCCAAATACATATAGCACAATGCATGTAAATCTAAAATCTTTATAGTAGACCTCCAAGAAGGAATAGTACCTTCAATCATTTCTTTCAGACTAGTAATGCACACAATGATATCCCTAATGAAACAACGCATGGGAAATAACACCTGAACTTTTGTTCAAGTGGGTGGAGATTCGATTTGATTAATAGTTTATAAGCACTTGTTTGATCTCTATCACTTTATTCTCCTTCAATGGTCTCCGCTCAGAGCTGCCCTTTGAATTCTTCCTATTTTTGTTTTGTTGGCACCGTTCTTGTTACAATAGACACTCCGTCCACAAACTTTGTCCAGAATATTGCATTGGTATTGTTAAACATGCTTTCCTTTAGCGAAACAAAAATAAACTATGAATGTGGGAAATTAGCTTTTATCATCCTTCCAATATTTTGTGTATGATTGAGGTAAAGAGCAGCATCAACCCTTGAAAACTAAACTGTAATACCAACATTCAAAGGTTGCTCAGTGTTTTTCTTCCAGCAATCTCCAGCTACAATGCACCTAATGGACAACGTTAATATGAACCGAGCGTATTATGGACAATCTTTTTGATATCAAAAACTATCTGCAAAATGCATGCCATTCAATATATTTCTACCTATAGGGCCATAGTTTGAAGGTTCTTGTCCCGATACTGGAAATATTTGTGGCTTTTCTTCTGTCACTAAATACGATTTCATCAGAAACCCATGTGGCTATTGAAGATGTTATCGAGTATTGTAAGAAGCCTATCTAATGTCGATCCTCAAGACGATGACCATGAGTAATGGAAATAAAATCAGAGATGAGGGTCGAAGTTGTAGAGCTCCTTTCTAGGAGGAGGAGAAACGCAAATGGAGCCGATACACAAGGATCATCTACAGGTTAATGAATGGCAGCATATACGTTATAACGGAGGCATTATATGGTATGGCGGGTAGCCTCCAGGTAACAGTCCACAATAAATGTCATTACACAAGGTCTGACAAGCACAGAGTAGTAGAGGTATGACCATATTAAGCAAATCAAATGATTCTTTTCTAGGGTAAGGTGCGGCCCATCCATATGCTCAGGTTGGTAATGATGATTTTGTGCATTTGTTTATAGCAGAACTCATAGTGGTGGAGGTGTTGCGAATGTATGCAGATTTTGGCAGAGAACTATTTTAGTTACTTATGGAAGGCATGACAAGCCACGCATGAGGAGTCGGGATCTCAGTGGTACCTATCAACGCAGATGTTTTTTTAAAACTTCAATGTGGCTTATCATATGCACACATTAAAAGTGTTTTAAGAAATTTCAATGCGCTTTCCAACAGATTCCCAACATCCATATGCAATCTGAAAGCGATCAGACTGTACATAATTCATAATAATTCATATATATGGAGAGCGATGACTATTCAATAGAGTATGAAACCACGGCCTCAAAAATTCCAACGTACATATGGTCATACACATAATACACCAGAATTATATATAAGGAGAGCAATGCATGACCTTTCAACAAAACTTAATAATTTACATACCATAACACATACAACAACGCTAAAACTCACTAGGCCATCCAACAACGATGCACAGTCATGTCAAAGCCACCACTCATGGAATTCAATGCACCATTCAACACATCTAGAGAAATATGTAACCAGCAATCGAAAAACGCAGTTCGAGACTATGCCCACTTGCTCATAAACGTTCTTCCAAATATACACAGAGAGGCCACAAAACAAATGGGTCAAATATGGGTAGGGCAGGGGATCGCCTGCAGCTCTGATACCATGTTAAAGTCACATGGAATGTAAACAACAAAGGTGGATGATAAAAAATTGAATGCATTATTATTGACATGATATACATTTATAGTACATTTGTGTGACCGTTGGGTTCCACATCCCAAGGTCTCTTGGACTCTCATGGTTGTTCAAATTCTACACCAACCCCCACTAGGAACTTTTGGACCTCCAAAAGTTTATCTTCCCTAAGCAAATAAGTGAGGAAAAATATCATTGACTTTCCTGATCTCAATTTTGTTCTATTTGAATTTGTGTCCTAAAGCTCCAATCAATATACTCCATCTTACCTCTGCGTGAAGTCCTTATCTTCTTGTCAAGAATTAAGCCACAATTCTTATAAACATGCAGAAACAAAAACTTCGATGGATGGAATATGAACGTTCTCTCCAAAACCATATTTCTTTGGCTCAAACAAACTTCACCTTGAAGTACTTCCTTATTGAACCCAAACTTGATTTTCCACCTGGAAATCATAAGCAACTCAATGGTTTCCATGCACTGATTCGTACTTTTATTTTGTTGCACTCAAGCTGCGCTTGTACTCTTAGATGCAGTGGATGCATTTTTTCAATGACATGCTTAACTTTGTCCACATAATCATGGTCATCTTCTACACAATCTTTATCAAATATTAAATTCACAAACAAACTTGATTGCAAAGCACTTGTATAAGTGAGTGCTTGACACAACTGTAGACATACTGGATGAAATATAAATGCTCCTCCCAAAAGTCCCAAACAAATGGACTCATCATCAAGCCAAAATAGCATAACATTCCAAATAAAGCACACTTGTTGCATATAAGTTATTATACATGACTTCACTTTACAAAGTACCCAAATGGGAATATACAACAAGTAATTATAATTTTACAAAGAAAACAAATTGTACAAAATAGATTACCCATACTTTGCCTATCCCAGGTTTATGGGTTCTCTTTCTGAACCCACTTTGCTTGAAAGGTTGGTTTAGGAACTACATTAGTTTCCACTTTTCCACCTGTCGCTTTCCTTGTAAGGGATCACATGACCTCTTTTTCCTTTTTGGGACGAAGTTCTAGATGGAGTGTCTAACATTTTTTAATCTGGTGCCCATTCATGCCACAATGGGTACAAAATGCTTTTACTTGCCCATCAACAAGGAAGTATTCATAACAAGGAGAGATTCCTCATGCTTTGTTGCAAGGATTTGATTCATTCTTTTTATGATTGCCTTACTTTTCTCACAATTATCCACACAATGGTGAGATGCATCATGAAATGTGCAAGGGAAGGTTTCCCATAAATAATCAAAATCACCAAAATTTCTAAAATCCCCATGACACTTATACTTGTCCTTTGGTTTGTGACTTTGACGGCGAGGATTGGACTTTTCATGTCCCTTGGAACATTCATCTCTCTTTGGAGACAATTTACCATCATCACTACCATCTTGGTGTGACATATCATCGCTTGATGATTTCTTTGCCTCAACAACTTTAGAGCACTCTCTAATTTCTCCATGACCATAACCCCATCCTTCATATCATTTTCGTTCCTTCACCTCGATAGGATTCCAATACCTCTGGTATGCTTTTCAAAAGCTGCAAAAGATATGTTATCAACATTAGCTGAAGGAGTAGAACTAGAAATACTAATTACCTCCTTTGGTTTATCACCCATCTTTTCTATTTTATATGTTGATGAAGAAGTGCTTGATGACTGAAGCCAACCACTTTTACCAATGGGCACATAAGGAGAATCTTTCATATGCTAACAAAACTCACAAGCATCATTCTCAACATAGGGTCCATATCTTGTGTACTAACCATGTCCACAAATTGGCTCCATGTTAAAGGGATTCTTTGCTACTTCTGGGATGGAACTATCACCAGTCTATTCCTCCACTACATGTTGCAACTATAGGCGCATTTGCCTTTTCTCCTCCTCTGCAATTTAAAGCAATCTCCTGAGCTCAACATTCTCCATTTGAAGAGATATATTCATCTCCTCCAACTCTTGTAGTCTTTCACACTTCAGTTTCTAGCCCATAGTTAGAGAGTGGTCTACTATTGATAGAACTAGGCTAAAAAATGAAAGTATTCATAATCTATCGAAACTGGCATCAAGTCATAGTGTTCATCATCCTGATTCCAATGATGCTTGAATCACCTCAATCTGAATTTGTATGAAGAATTATGAAATTATGGAGTTTTTGACCAACAAGCAAAAAGTCAACAACGGGGTTGACTGGGTTGTTGATTGGACAGACTATACAATTGACATCATCAGCTGACTGTGTAGAGTACGGTATCAGATGGGCCAATCATGTGATGACACATGGCATTGTCATACGTGGTGCATTTGGCGTAGTGTGATTGGTTATTACAGTCTGAGGTGGCCCAATCATAGGCCACCACATGGCCCTATCGGAGGGTGCCACGTGGCCCTTTATGATTGGTCAAAATTTTTATATAGGCCCAAAGGCCTCAGCGGGGTTTGACCCCCAGACCTACCACACAACAACTTTGTGCCTAATAATTGTGCCACAACCTTGGTTCTTAACCAACTTTGGGGTTCGATTACATTTAAGGTGATAGTGTTTTGGTGTTGGGAGGAGGGGTTAGGTGGCTAGCCCTGACTCCCAAGTCACATTACTGCCATATGTCCACACCTAGGGAAAAAGGGAGTGGGGCGAGCAGGAGTTTTAGCCCCGGGTTTTTTCTATACCACGTGACCACGACAGGGAGTTAATGGGAGGGGCAGGAACTTGGCCCTAGCCCAAGGTTCCTCAATACCAACAAGACCATAGGCAGAGGACGTAGGCAGATAAGCCCAGACCCTTGGTTTTCAATAGGTAATATGACCATAAGTGGAGCCACAACAGGGGGGGTGGGTTGGCCCTAGCCCCCAGCCACATTTCCATGACGTGACCGCGCCCTGATGGAAAAGGAGTGAAGTCGGTGGGGGTGGATAGTTGGCCCCAACCCTTGGCTTTCTGGGCGCCATGTGGCCCTGGTCTGGCACATAGGGTTATTGGAAAAATTATCGAGGCAATAAATTAAACTTTTTGTGGTGGGAATCTCATTGGTCCTAGGAAAAATTTTCGCTCAGTGGACTAAGAAAAGGGAAAAATCATCGGGTAGTTAGCAGGCTTTTCCAATTTACACGACAAATAATAGACCTTAGCTCATGGAAGCATATCTTGCTGATTTTTTAAACCTTTTTGAGCTAAAGAAGAGACTATATGGGGGTTTTTTAGTTTCATGGACTCAATCGTAGCCTCAATTTTCTGATTTGAGCACTTTATGATGGAATTTTTGCATAATCAAGTATTTTAGTGTTAGAGGCAGAGTCAATTTTGAAGCAGTTTGGAGGCATATTTGAGCATGGAGAGAGCCTAGTTAGAGGTTTTCTAGCCTTCCAGTTTCATTTGCAGTAATTGTTACTTCTGTAGAGAAGCTCTTTTAAATCTTTTCTCAGTGTATTAAGAAGAGAGGCCCTTTTTAACTCTTCATTGTGGAGGAATTTCATGTCTATGCTTCTGATTTTCGATGGAGTACAAGAACGTATTGTGTAAGAGTCTTTTTTATGTTGACATTTTCATGACTTGTTGTAGGGAGTCATTTTTCTCAGTGAGAATTCTTTGTAGGAGAAACAAGCCACTCTCTTTGTCAGCAAGTTGTATTTACTCATTTACTGTTGAAATCAATGTATCGGTCTAATTGTTGGAGTAGGCCCGGAGATGTATCCCATGAGGGGTGAACCCCATCATCAAATATTGGTTCTTCTCTTCATGTTTATCATTTTGAGATGAATGTGAATTTGTTTCTCTTTTAAATTCATGCGAAAACTTAAATCAAATTCCTGAAGAGGTTTTGAAACTTGTTTACCTTTGAAGACTCATTTTTTTAACTTGCAAAGTGTTAGAGGACGGTCGATTTTTTATAAGAGAAGTGTTCTTCCATTTTCATATCAGGAGATTAAACTATCTCTTTGAATGGAGAATGTTGATATGAGGATATTTCTTGAAATGGAAGAGGAGGAGAAAAGAAAAACACAGCTATAGTTGTAGCATGTAGTGGAGGAACATACTGCTGAGAGTTCCATCCTGGAAGTAGCAAAGAATCCCTCTAAGATGAAGCCAATTTGTGGGCATGGTTTGTACACAAGATATGGACATTATGTTGAGAATGATGCTTGTGAGTTTTGTCAGCATCTTAAAGATTCTCTTTATATGCCCATTGGTAAAAGTGGTTTTCTTGAGTCATCATCCACTTCTTCATCAACGTTTGAAACCAAAGTATGGGTGATAAGCCAAAGGAGGTAATTAACATTTATATGTCTACTCCTTCAACTAATGTTGATAACACATGTTTTGCAGCTTTTGAAAAGCATAACAAAGGTATTGGTATGAATCTTTTAACTTGGATGGGTTATAAAGGAAGAGACCTCGTAGTTAATGGCCAAGGTATCACCAATCCTATCAAGGTGAAGGAAAGACCATGATATGAAGGATTGAGTTATGGTCATGGATAAATTGGAGAGTGCTCTAAAGTTGTTGAGGCAAAGAAATCATCAAGTGACGATATGTCACACCATGATGGTAGTGATGATGGTAAAATGTCTCCAAAGAGAGATGAATGTTCCAAGGGACATGCAAAGTCCAATCTTGTTAGGTCCCTATACTACTAGTGTAACCCATTATTGTTACTAGTACAACCCCCTTATTATATTGTTGTGCCCATGTAGTCCCCATATTGTTATTATTTTGCCCCATAAAAGCCCACTATTGTTATTATTGTGCCCTTACATTATTATTGTTAGGTCGTCTCTGATTATATTATGACCCCCTAGAATCTTATATATAGAAAGGAGGTCTTGTCATTTGTATCATCCAAGAATTGTTCATTTGCATAATGTAAAGGAGGTTGCCCCCTCAAAGAGGCTGAATTCTAAGGCATTTATCTCTCTTTTCTATCTTTTTGTGAGATGGTTTCATAACATTTGATATCAGAGCTTTGGATTCTAGGGTTTTGATGCTCGAAACAGGTCATTGTGGAATTTTCGCTATAACTTTTTTTCTGCGACATTTCAAAAGCAAAAAAATAAAACCATTTGAGAAAAGATCTTTTTGAACCTTGGGTCCAAATTTCATATCTTTTCTTGCTATATTTTCAGAGATATGATCTGAGGAAGTTAGGGTTTTTGCAAGCTCCAGAATTTCATCTAAAATAGGTCATCATGGAATGTTCGCTATAACGCTTTCTCTATGAAGTTCCAGAAGGCTGCTAAAAAAAAAATGCATTTGAGAAGAAATTGGTTTGAACCTTGGCTCCGAATTTCAAATCCTGTCTCGCTATAGTTTCGGAGATATAATTTGAGGAAGTTAGAGTTTGTGCAGACCCCCGAATTACATTCCAAATAGGTCATCTTGGGAAAATAGTCATAACTTTCTCTTTGAGCATCAGATTGAAATTTCGTAAGAAGTTACAGAAGGAGGATGGAATTTACTTTGTTTGGGTATAATTTTTAGAACCTAAGGTTGAAACAGTGACACGTGGCACGTCGTACAATTGAACTCTACTAAACTAGTCTATAATTAGGTCATCGCGGGAGATTGGGAATAAATATTTCTTCAGGAAACCAATTATGATCAGATTTGTGGAGTTAGAAAGAGGACTCAAAGGGCTATTATAGACTGAAATTTCATAACTTAAAGATCTGAAAGTACAGAGTTACAGTCATTTCAAGATCAAGCTCCTAAAATCAAGAAAAAGTGAGATGAGGAAGTTTGATGGCAAGGATCCGGTAAATTGGATACTACAGATGGAAAAATATTTTGATCTACATGGTGTACCACTATTACAAAAGGTACATATTGCATCTAATTATTTAGAACCGAATCAATTTTTATGGTATAAAGGGATTTTTTCTCGTAAAACACTTGTCACGTGGTCAATTTTCACAGAGGAATTGATAGCACATTATGAGGATACAAAGAGCAACACCTTCTTTAGCCAATTGATAAATCTAAAAAAAAAATGGTCAATGGCAGAGCACATTAAGGACTTTCAAAAATTGAATATAAGGAAAAATGATATTCCATAGAAGCAAAGGATTGATGTCTCAATAGGGACTTTAAAGGATAACATTCAAATTGAGGTTCATCTTTGGGAACCTGATTCATTGGAGAAGGCATTCAGGTTGGAAAGAAAAATTATGGAAACAAGGATGTCTACCCATCAAAACTATAAAGCTGGAAGTGTTGTTTCTCCTAGCCTTCCACAACCTACAAGGTTGACACCACAACAATTGGAAGAAAAAAGAGCAAAAGGGCTTTGTTACAATTGTGATAACAAATATATTAAAGGTCATAAGTGTGCTGAGAAGAAATTATATTACATTGATTGTGAAGAGGACGAAGAAAAGGATCAAGAAATGTCAAAAGAAGAGGATATACACCAGGAACCAACCCTAGAGAAAGAAGAAATGATTCCAACCATATATTGTAAAGCATTGGTAAGAATTACCACTCCTCAAACTCTCAAGATAGAAGGACATATCAAGAAGAAAAAGGTTCAAGAAGCGAAAGATCACATCGAGCATCAAGAAATTAATCCGACAATATCTTGTAATGCATTGGCTGAAATTACCACTCCTCAAACTATCAAGATATAAGGACATATCAAGAAGAAAAAGGTAATAGTGTTGATTGATTCAGGCAGTACCCATAATTTTATTCACTGTAAGATAGCCAAGGAATTGAATTGCTTCCTATATGCAGCACCAGAGGGTCAAGTGATGGTTGTAAGTGGAGTAAACATAAATTGCTCTCGAAAGTGCCATAATATCAAGCTATCCATGGGAGAATATGTATTGAATAGCCCAATTCTTTCCATTCCAATGGGTGGTGTTGATGTTGTACTAGGAGTCCAATAGCTACAATCCTTGGGTACAATAGCTTTTAATTTTCAAGAACCTTTCATGAAATTTTGTGTGGAAGGAAAGGAAGTTGAATTAAGGGGTATTGCAGGTAAACCGGGAAAGATAATCAACTATAACAGTATGACAAAGCTTCTAAAGAAGGAACAACGAGGCGTAATTGCACAATTATGTTCGCTAGAGCTTCCCACATCAAAATCATCTATTTATCCAGATCTCCAAAATGTCTTGGACAATCATTCGAAGGTATTTGAGACTCCCAAAGGCCTCCCACTTATTCATGGTCATGATCATGCTATTCATTTGATTCCAGGAAGTGTTCCTCCAAACATCAGGCCATACAGATATCCCTATGCCCAAAAGAGTGAAATTGAACGTATGGTTGCAAAATGCTAGAGGCTGGTATAATTTAACCTAGTAAAAGTTATTTTTCTGTTCTAATAGTATTGGTGGACAAGAAGGATGGATCATGGTGCATGTGTCCGGATTATAGGGATCTCAAAAAGCTCACTATTAAAGATAAATTTCCCATTCCTGTCATTGATGAATTATTGGATGAATTGCATGGATCAATTTACTTCACCAAGTTGGATCTTCATTCAGGATATCATCAAATCAAAATGAAGTTTGAAGACATTCTGAAAACAACATTTAGAACTCATGTGATCCAGGTGGATGTTGGTGGCCACCCACCAACCCATTTGGACCCTCACAAATGTCTCTTTCAGTCTTTTCAGTCTCCTAAATTGTAGCACAGTTTACTATTTTTAACAGTTTTTCGGGTCCTGAACTTCCGGAGCCGTTTTGAGGCCCTTAAACGACGTTTTTTTGGGATTCTGGGGCAACATGGTTCCATGTTGCCTCCCAAAGTGGTAGTACTCGGATAGATCTTTCTAACGAGCTATCGTACGCGTCAAACGGAGATCGTATGCCAAAGTTACGACCCCGGGAAATTGATGTACCAATTTACCGAAACGGGGCCCACAAGTTGGCGTTTCATCTTCTAGGGTTAGGTTTCGGGATGTGAAGGGTTTTTCATTGTTTCTCAACAATAAATAGGCCTTCGAGCCTCATTGTAAGACAGTTCGGAACAGTTCAGAGGCATGTAGCCGCACATCTCTTCTCAGAGATAAGCTACCATCGCCCTAGCTGGTATTTCCATTTCTGGTTGTAAGCATATTTCAGTATTTTCCATTAATGAAATGAAGTATTATTTCCATTGTATCTCTGTATTTATGGTTATCGCATCTCTGTATTTATGGTTATTTCTGTAATCTATTGCGTTCCTGTTTAAATCCGGATCAGTGGTATCAGAGCGGTCTGCTTTTTCTCTGTTTTTCTTTGCATGTCCCCAACGAGGTCGGGATATAAGGAGTTAGGGCTTGAACTGGTCGAACCTTTGCAAGACCAGCCTCGCAAATCCTGACGGCCTCCCATGGCGGATGAGAAGAAAGACGAGAGGGCAGGAGATCCTATCAAAATCTTGCTCGAAGAAGCGCTCGAGCGGCAAAGGAACGCGATGATGGATAGCTTTGCGCAGATCCTTCAGCGGCTACCCAGAGGCGACGCATCGGCTTCCAACAGCGACTCTGGAAATGCCACACCCTTCAAGGTACAAGTTAATTTTGAAATCCCCATCTTCGAGGGTCAAATAGACGCAGATGCCGTAGATAAATGGTTAAATCTGCTAGATGGGTATTTTTCTGTTCATGAATTTTCAAGTCGGGAAAAGATTGTTTTCGCTCTTCTCAAAGCAGCCCCCCACGTCAAGGACTGGTGGGAAACCTACTGCGAGCAGAAGGATGAAAGTACAGGCTCACTATTTTCAGCCGCACCCACTTGGAATGACTTCCGGGATGCCATCAAGGAACAGTACTACCCTGTCGGAAGCTATGAGGACAAATACATCAAATGGACCACACTGCGGCAGGGATGAGACCAAGATGTGCCAGAGTTCACAAACATTTTTCATACCCTTCGCACACAGTTGGGTATCAAAGATTCTGAGCTGCATCTGGTACTCAAATACCGTGGCTGCCTACACAGATACATCCAGGAAGAGATGGTATTCTTGAACATCTCCTCACTCGGCACAGCATACCGATACGCTGTCAAAATCGAGCAAAAGTTCAAACAGAAGAAGCGAGACTTTGGATCTGCAAATCCGAAGCCCAAAGGACAAAGCCAAGGCGGGGTGACCCAAGACAACCCGTCGAAGCCGCAAGAAAAGAACAACACCACGAAGCCGAAGAAGGACACAGGAAAGTGGTGTGAGTTCCACAAGAGTCCCACTCATAACACAAGTGAGTGTCGGACCAAGCAGTCGCTGGTGGCTGAGTTGAAGGCTTCCGAATCAGATGCATGTTCCGATCCTGAGCCAGAACCCGACAAGGGGAATGGAAAAGGGAAGCAGATCATTGATGCGGATCCCAGCGCCACTGTTGCCACCGCCAAGATCAAGAAAAATGAGCCCGAAGATCCAGAAGAGGGGGAGCGTCTTTTCCACTCACAGATGTGGGTGAAGGGTTCACCGCTGCGATTCATTGTCGACAGTGGTAGCCAAAAGAACCTGGTTTCAGTAGAGGTCGTGAAGCGGTTGGGCCTACCGACTACACCACACCCACAGCCGTACAGTATCGGGTGTCTTCATGAAGGACGAGATCTCAAAGTTCGCCAGCAGTGCCGCCTTCCCTACAGCATCAAACCATTCACAGACGAGGTATTGTGTGATGTTACACCTCTGGATGTTTGTGATGTATTATTAGGCCAACCATACTTGTGGAGGCGACATGCTGTGTATGAGTCAAGGCCTCGTGCTGTCATTATTTCTTTGAACAATTCATTATACAGGATACCAGAGGTAGCCCCACCTACTGTCACATCCTTGATCACTACCAAGAAAGGCAGCAAGCTCATCTCACAGACCAGGAAATTCATATGTCTGGCTCACTTCCAAAGTAAGGGGAAGACCGTTGCTACATCCATGACCCCTGCAAAGGGTTCCTCCACACAGCAGCAACAACAAAGGGATACGGTCATGAAAAAACACAAGAACAACTTCTCCTCACGCACATGGGTACCACACAAGTTTCAGGTGGGCAACAAAGTCTGGTTGCATCGACAGAAAGAACGCCTTACCAGAACCCATCAGAAGCTCAGATCACTCCGACATGGTCCTTACAGCAGTACCAAGGCTATGGGGAACAATGCTTTGGAGCACATCATTCCTCCATTCCTTCGCCGGCACCAAATGTTCAATGTGGACCATCGTCAACCATGCTTCCCACCATCACTGGACACATCAGAGATTGCAGGACAAGTTCAGCAGATGGAGGAACTCAACGCAATGGGGACCATTGCTTCCTAAGGGGGGAGGAATGATCCAGGTGGATGTTGGTGGCCACCCACCAACCCATTTGGACCCTCACAAATGTCTCTTTCAGTCTTTTCAGTCTCCTAAATTGTAGCACAGTTTACTATTTTTAGCAGTTTTTCGGGTCCTGAACTTCCGGAGCCGTTTTGAGGCCCTAAACGACGTTTTTTTGGGATTCTGGGGCAACATGGGTCCATGTTGCCTCCCAAAGTGGTAGTACTCGGATAGATCTTTCTAACGAGCTATCGTACGCGTCAAACGGAGATCGTATGCCAAAGTTACGACCCCGGGAAATTGATGTACCAATTTACCCAAACGGGGCCCACAAGTTGGCGTTTCATCTTCTAGGGTTAGGTTTCGGGATGTGAAGGGTTTTTCATTGTTTCTCAACAATAAATAGGCCTTCGAGCCTCATTGTAAGATAGTTTGGAACAGTTCAGAGGCATGTAGCCGCACATCTCTTCTCAGAGATAAGCTACCATTGCCCTAGCTGGTATTTCCATTTCTGGTTGTAAGCATATTTCAGTATTTTCCATTAATGAAATGAAGTATTATTTCCACTGTATCTCTGTATTTATGGTTATCGCATCTTTGTATTTATGGTTGTTTCTGTAATCTATTGCGTTCCTGTTTAAATCCGGATCATCATGAGGGTTATTATGAATTTTTGGTCATGCCTTTTGGCCTTATCAATGCACCTTCAACATTTCAAGGTTTGATGAATTCAATTTTCAAACCCTTCCTTAGAAAATTCATGTTAGTATTTTTTGATGATATACTAATTTTTAGCAAGTCTTGGAAGGATCATGTTCAACATGTTGACAGGGTGCTCAAACTATTGGAGGAGAAACAATTATATGAAAAAAGCTCCAAATGTTTCTTTGGAGTACAAGAGGTGGAATATCTGGGTCATATTGTATCTCATGAAGGTGTTAAGGTAGACGCTAGAAAAATTAAAGCCATTAAGGAATGGAAAATCCCCACATCCATAAAGCATCTGCGAGGATTTCTCGGGTTGACAGGGTATTATTGCAAGTTTGTTAAGAATTATGGGAGAATAGCAGCACCTCTAACAACATTATTGAAGAAAGATGCATTTTCATGGACTCCAGAAGCAACAAAGCCCTTCGAACATATTAAAGAGGCAATGTGCTAAGCACCAGTCTTAGCTACACAGGACTTCACAAAAACCTTTATTGTGGAATGTAATGCTTCAGGAAATGGAATTGGTGTTGTCTTAAGGCAAGATGAAAGACCCATTGCTTTTGAAAGTCGTCCAATCAAAGGAAATTATTTACACAAAGCTATTTATGAGAAGGAAATGTTGGCAATACTACATGCACTTAAGAAATGGCGACCCTACCTAATGGGAAGATACTTCAAGGTAAAAATGGATCATGATAGTCTTAAATACTTTTTAGAACAAAGATTGTCCTCTGAATAGAAAAAAAAATGGGTCACAAAGATCTTGGGTTATGACTTTGAAATCAGCTACAAAAAAGGGAAGCAAAATGTTGTGGCAGATGCACTCTTAAGAAAGGATGAGGATGTGGAAGCATTGTTGTGCGCCATTTCTATTATCCAACCAGATTGGATAAACAAAGCAAGGGATGAATGGAAGAATGACGAAGAAGTGTGGGAACTCATTCAAATGTTGCAGAAGATCCCAGTTCAAACAATATTTCTAGAACTTGACGAGGAAGGAAAAATCATATTGGAACCTGGAGCTTTCACAGAAACAAGAACCAGACAGCTACGAAATTGATCAATTTTAGAGTATCTCATCAAGTGGAAGAACTTACCTGCTGAAGATTCCACATGGGAGGACAAGAATTTTATACAGAAGCATTAAGAGCTACTCAAGCATTGAGGACAACACTTTTTGAAGGAGAAGGGCATGTTAGGTCCCTATACTACTAGTGTAACCCCTTATTGTTATTAGTACAACCCCCTTATTATATTGTTGTGCCCATGTAGTCCCCATATTGTTATTATTGTGCCCCATAGAAGCCCACTATTGTTATTATTGTGCCCTTGCATTATTATTGTTAGGTCGTCTATCATTATATTATGACCCCTTAGACTCCTATATATAGAAAGGAGGTCTTGTCATTTGTATCATCCAAGAATTGTTCATTTGTATAATGTAAAGGAGGTTTCCCCCTAAAAGAGGTTGAATTATAAGGCGTTTATCTCTCTTTTCTATCTTTTTGTGAGTTGGTTTCATAACAAATTCTCATCTTCAAAGTCACATCCCAAAGGACAGGTATAAGTGTCATGGGGATTTTAGAAATGTTGGTGAATTTGATTCTTTACGAGAAAAATTTCCTTGCACATTTTATGATGCAACTAACCATTGTGTGGCTGAATGTGAGCAAATTAAGGTGATGATCAAAAGAATGGGTCAAATCCTTGGGACAAAACATGAGGAATCTCTCCTTGTTATGAATACTTCCTTATTGATGGGAAAGCAAAAGCATTTTTGTACCCATTGTAGCATGCCATGGGCACCAGATTGAAAAGTGTTGGAAACTCCATCCGAAACTTCATCCCAAGAAGGACAAAGAGGTCATGTGATCCCTTACAAGGAAAGCAACGAGTGGAAAAGTGGACACTAATGTAGTTCCTAAAGAAACCTTTGAAGTAGAGTGGGTGCGGAAAGAGAACCCATAAGCTTGGGATAGGCAAAGTATGGGTAGACTATTTTTTACAGTTTGTTTACTTTCTAAAATTGTAATTACTTGTTGTATATTCACGTTTGGGTACTTTGTAAAGTGAAGTAATATATAATCACTTATCTGTAAAAAGTGTGTTTTCTTTGGCATGTTAGGATATTTTGGCTTGATGATGACTCCATTTGTTTGGGGACTTTTGGGATGAGCATTTATATTTCATTCAATATGTCTACAATTTTGTCATGAAATCATTTATACAAGTGTTTCAAAATGAAGCTTTTTCGTGAATGTAAACTTTGATAAATATTGTGCAAAATATGACCATGATTATGTGGACAAATTTAAGCATGTCATTGAACAAATTTAGTTAGTGCATCTAAGAGTAAAAGTTTATCTTGAGGGAAACAATAGAAAAGTACGACTTAGTGCATGGCAAGCATTAAGTTACTTATTATTTCTAGGTGGAAAATTAAGTTTGGGTTCAACAAGGAAGGAATTCATGGTGAAGTTTGTTTGAGCCAAATAAAGATGGTTTTAGAGAGAATGTTCAGATTCCATCCATTGTATTCTTTTTTCTTGTATCTTTAAAATAATTGTGGCTTAATTCTTGATATGAAGATAAGGACTTCGCATAGAGGCAAGGTGGAGTTAATGAGCTTTTTCCTCACTTATCTTCAGAGTGAAGATAAAATTTTGGAGGTCCAAAAGTTCCTAGTAGGGAGGTATGACCCAGATATCAAAAACAGGCTCAAACATTAAAGTGCTTAGATTCTCCCAAAACTAGATTCAATTCTTAGTGTTCGTTGTCTTGATTCCATTGATAGTTGAATCACCTCAATCTGATGTCGTATGAAGAAGTTATGACGTTTTGAAGTTTTCAACCAATAGCCGAAAAGTCAACACCAAGGTTGACTAGGTTGTTGAATGGGCAGTCCGTATAGATGATGTCATCAGCTGACTATGTAGGGTACGATCTCAGATGAGTCAATCCCATGCTGACACATGGCATCATCATACAGGGTGCATATGGCATAGCATGGTTGGTTTGTATAGTCAGAGGTGTCCCAATCAGAGGTCATCACATATCAGAGGGTGCCACATGGCCCTCTCTGATTGGTCAAAATTTTTATATAGGCCTGAAAGCCTATGTATGGTTTTACCCCAAATCCTACCGCACAAAAACTCCACGCCTAAACATTGCGCCACACCCTTGGTACTTAACCAACATAGGTGGTCGATTACATTTAAGGTGATAATGTTTTTTTGTTGGGAGTAGGGGTTTGACAGCTAGCCCTGGGCCCTAGGTCACATTACCACCATATGTCCACACCCAAAGAAAAAGGGAGTGGGGTGAGTGGGAGCTATAACCCATGGTTTTTTCTATACCATGTGACCATGAGAGGGAGTTAACGGGAGGGGCAAGGCACTTGGACCTAGCCCTAGGTTCCTCAATACCCACACGACCAAAAGCGGAGGCCTAGGAAGAGGGTGTGGGAAAATAAGCCCTGACCCTTGGTTTTCGGTGGTAAATATGACCACGGGTGGTGCCATAGCTAGCAGGGGCGGGAGGTTAGCCCCGACCCCTAACCACATTACCACAACATGACCATGCCTCGACGGAAAAGTAGTCAAGCCAGTAGGGGCGAATAGTTGGCCCCAGCCCCCGACCTTATGAGTGCCATGTGGTCCTAATATGATGCATAGGGTTATTGGAAACATTAACGAGGCAATAAATTTCACTTTTTAGGGCAGGAATCGCGTCGGTCTCGAGAGAAATTATCGCTCGACAGACTAATAAAAGGGCAAAATTGTCATGGAATTAGTAGGTTTTGCCAATTTGCAAGACATATAGTAGAGCTTGGCTTGGGGAAGCATATCTTTCTCAATTGTTTAACCTTTTTGAGCTTAAGAAGAGCATAGATGGGGGTTTTTGAGTGACTTGGACTCATGGAAGCCTCAATTTTTTAATTTGAGCACTTTATGATGGAATTTTTTGCAGAATCAAGTCTTTTAGTGCTAAAGGAAGAGTCAGTTTTGAAGTAGTTTGGGGGCATATTTGAGCATGGAGAGAGCCTAGTTAGAGGTTTTCAAACCTTCAAGTTTCATCTACAGTAGTTGTTACTTCTGTAGAGCAGCTATTTTAAGTCTTTTCTCAATGTATTAATAAGAGAAGCCCTTTTTAAATCTTCATTGTGGAGGAGTTGTATGTTTATGCTTTTGATTTTTAATGGAGTATAAGGACATATTGTGTGAGAGTCCTTTTTAAGTTGACATTTTCATGACTTGTTGTAGGGAGTCATTTTTCTGAGCGAGAATTATTTGTAAAAGGATTTTTCTTTGTAGGAGAAACAAGCTGCTCAACTATCAACAAGTTGTATGTACTCATTTACGATTGAAATCAATATATTGGTCTAGTTGTTACAGCAGGCTTGGGGATGTAGCCTAGGAGGGGTGAACTCTGTCATCAAATATTGGTTTCTTCTCTTCATGTTTATCATTTTGAGATGCGTGTGAATTTGTTTCTCTTTTAAAAAACTTAACTCATATTCATGAAGAAGTTGTGAAAATCTTTTACCTTTAAAGACCCATTTTGTTAACTTGCAAAGCGTTAGAGGATAGTCAATTTTTTATAGGAGGAGTATTCATCCATTTTCAAATCAGTTGAATCTAAAATTAAATTTTGTAAAAGGGATTGAATTATTAGCTAACATTTTTAGTTTCCATAGATATCCTCTGACAGTACGGAACCTGAAAGCTATGTTAATTGGCTCAAAAGATCTATTAATGAAAACAGAGGTATAATCCTTAAATGGAATAAAGAAACACCAGGAAAGGAAGTGAAGACCATCCAAGACCCAGGAATGGATTCAGAATAATTATTTCCCCAATAAGGCCTTTTACTTCTAGTATCAAAATCTATTTTATGGCTATTGCTTCTCATGTAATAATTTTGGTTATAAGGAAATCGATTTAAGAGAATATGCAAGAAATTACTTTATGAAGAATAGGAGTAGGGAATCATATAAGATCTCAAGCAATGGTTGTGTGAGAAACAATCATAGAATTTTTAATGAGAATGGTGTAAGAAATTAGAATTCATTTACCCATTTATTAGGTTATGTTGAATGTTTCAAGTGCAAAAAAATTTGGTACAAATTTCAATATTATATAAGAAATATATTGAGGCATCTAAATCAAAGTAGAAGAAGATGTTGTCACAAATGGAAATCAAAGAATAAAGGTATGGATAAGGAATATTATGTGCTCTAGCTCTATGTGTTCAAAACAAAGATAGCAAGTGGTATATAGTGAGTGGATGTTCAGGGCATGTGATAAGAGACAAAAGTAAATTTCTCTCTCTAAAACGGGTGAAAGGAGTTAGCATTACCCTTGGAAATAATGACTAGCTCGAAAAGGCACAATAAGTATTGATGATGGAAGGACAAAATCTTAAAATATTTGGTTGGTTGAATTTCTAAAGCACAATATACTCAGTGTAATTCAAATGGTTGATCAACCATGTGATATCAAATTCCATTCTAAAGGATGTGAAATAGGAAAATTAGGTTCATGAATATTGGTACCAAATCTAATCGGGTTTCCAAACAATGTATGTGTCCCTAATGAAATTAAAAGAAAGGAAGATCAATATACCTAACAACTCTTCATTAAAAGGAAAATATAAGATAAGTGAGAGACTATAACACCTCAAGCCACATGAAGAAGATAATAACTTTTGAGAGTGAGCTACAAGAGAAGTATGATGAAATGGAAAGTTTGTAGGATATGAATTAACAATTCAAAGTGAAGTGAATGGTGAAATTAAATTCGAAAGAAAAGAAAAATGGGGAGAGTTTAAAATAAGGAGAAGCATCAGTTCAAGGGGAGAAGCCCTTTGATGTTAAAAGAGTTTAAGTTGTATACAAAAGGAAGCATAACCTCAGGGGGATTAGTCCCAAAAATAAGAATTAAAAGAAAGTTCAAGCACAGAGGGAGCAATATCAAGAGCAAAGCTACATAAGAGGAAATGTGGCATGCAGGGATAGATAGACATAGCCTCGATAGGGAATCCTAGTTGCAGAGAAAGGAGAAGTAACCAATCATAGCAAGTAATTTTTTTGTGTTGAGATATTAGGGGGAGAATTTGTAGCCATAACTAAAATTACCCCACTGCAATTGATGTCATAGGGGGAGAATATGTGAACATAAGGAGAGAGAAAAAGCAAGGGGAGTAGTTATGATTACTAAGAGAAGTTGTGGATAGAGGAAGAGTTACAGATGCTAAGAGAAGTTACAACTAGAGGAAGAGTTGCAAACACTAAGAAAACTTGCAAATAAAAGAAGAGTTACAAATAAGGAGAAGCATATGTTTAGGGAGAGTATCTCTTTTCCATTGATGCCAAAGGGGAAGAAGTTGCAAGCACAAGGAACATTGTAGACAAGGGGAGTTCTTCAATATTATTGTAGAATTGACTAAGGATTCCCATCAATGAAAAGGGGCAATTGTTGGAAACATTTTTTTCATTGATGTAAATGACATGGGGAGACTACATGTGTCCAATATAAATATTGGAAGATGCATATTGTTGGAAATATCATTTTTGGAATTTTAACGCCCAATTTGGATATCCTATCTTTGAAGACATTTTTACTCTAATTTCATAGCTCGAAATGGATAATAAGATACATGGTTAGAAATATTATTCATATACCTTTCCAATGGTATATGTCACTCACTCTAACTCCATAGGAATGAGGATATGCAAAATATTTTGTTAGGATGACCCATCCAAAATACAAGCAGGCCAACCCAATCGATTTTACAAGTTAGTCCCATAAGTGAGTGTACAAACACTATAAATAAAGGGAATATAAGTTAATTTATATATAATCTAAGGAAAAATAGATTTTAGGTATCAAGAGGAGCTAAAGAATAATTTTTGGGGTGATTATTGGAGTCTAAAGGTGGAATTAGAAATGTGATTTATGGGGTGAACAAGTCATGTTGGAATTATCGCTATAAAATTTTTTTGGGATGTCTCGGAATGTGAGAATTGGAGGATACAAATAGAACACATTCATGTACTTATGCTTAAAATTTCAAAACTTGGCTTGCTATAATTTTGGAAGTATGCTATAAGGAAGTTAGGCCTCTTGAGTTCCCCTCAAAACTTCTTCAAGTAGGATAGCTTGGTATTTTCTCTATAAATTTTCTTCTAGGATGTTTCAAAATGTGAAACTTAGAGGATAAAGATAGATATTTTCATGTACGTGTGGTTAAAATTTTATATCTAGGTTCACTATAATTTTAGAGATACGGTTAGAGGAAGTTGTGCTTCTTGAATACTCCTAAAATCTACTTCAAACAGTTCAATTTGGTATTTTCATTATCTCTTTCTTTATATTATGTTTCAAATTCTAAAATATGGAGGAGACGAAGAAAATATCTCAAGATAATTTTGATAGAAATTTCTGACCTCATTTCACTATAAATTCATATCTATGATATGATGATATTTTTTTCCATGAATGCTCCTGAAGCATGCATCAAAGAAGTCGGCTTGGAAATTTTGATATAACTTTCTTTTTGAGATGTTTGAAACTTTGAAATATGGAGGATATAGAGAAGAGATATCAATGTACCTATGTTAGAAAATTTAGACCTTGTTTCACTATAATTTCGAAGATATGATTTGATGGATTTAGTGTTCCTGAATGCTCTTGAAAGATGCTTCAAACATGTTAGATTGGAAATTTTGTTACAACATTCTTTTTTAGATGTTTTAGGTTGTGGAATATAGAGGAGGCAGAGAAGAGATATTTAGGTATTTATGGTATATTTTTTAACACTAGATTTACATAATTGGATATGTGGCATGTTGTGCAAGTTCATTCTTCGAAAGAATCCAAAAGAAACAAGTTTTGGGAGAAGTAGACTTAGTGAAAGAAGAAGAAACGAGTAGTGAAGGCATAAAAATTAATAAACTTGAAATTAATAAATTGAATGAAGGTAAAAGCAACAAATAAACTCAGTGAAAGAAAAAGAAAGTAATAGACATTGTGAAGAAGCAAGCAGACTCAGTGGAGTAGGTTGGTTCCTACAAATATTTGCAGCATATGGGATTGGTGTCTCTTGTAGGTTGGTGACTACAAAAAAACAATTGGGATTGGGATTGGGATTGGTATGTTTTGTAGTTTGGTTCCTACCAAAAAACATAGTGGATTTATGTCTCCTACAGGTTGGTTCCTACAAATAGCAGAGGGGATTGGTGTCTCCTGTAGGTTGGTTCCTACAAGACAACAAAGGGGATTGGTGTATCATGTAGGTTAGTGCCTTCAAAACAACAGAAGGGAATGGTGTCTCCTATAGGTTAGTGCCTACAAAAAACAAAGGGTATTGGTGTCTCCTACAGGTTGGTTCATACAAAATAGTAGAGGGGATTGGTGTCTCTTATAGGTTGGTGCCAACAAATTACTAGAGGAGATTGGTGTCTCTTGTGATTTGGTGCCTACAAAGTAGCAGAGGGGATTTGTTTCTTCTATAGGTTGGTTCTTATAATGTAGTAGAGGGGTTTGGTGTCTCCTGTATGTTGGTGCATACAAATTAGAAGGGAGGATTGGTGTCTCTTGTAAGTTGTTTCCTACAAAACAATAGAGGGTATTGGTGTGTCATGTAGGTTTGTGCCTACAAGATCATTCATATCAATAAGTTTTATGGTTTTCTATTATAAGGGTTTCCACATATATATTGTGTTACTTGTTCAATTTATGAGATTAATTTTTTATAATTTTTTTTGGATTTAAATAAGTAAAATTTTCATTATATTGATTCACTCCTCCTCTCCAAATAATTGTGAATTCCAACCAAATCTATCCTTAAGAAAAAGTTTGAAATCACATACATAGGATACTTGCATTATTTTTGTGGCCTTCACATATTACAAAGGAATTTCGCTTTCCCAATCTAGGTATGCATGAGACCTTCCTCACTTCTTTCAAATGTAATATTGTAAACAAATCCATTTTCCCTTCTATTATAGACTCAAATTTTCTACCACCTCCACCATACCATAAGTAGATGCCACTTTATACCAGGAAAATGTGGATGTGATCTTGACTTATGCAGGAAAAAAACATAATACATATATAAAAATAAACACAAATATGTAGCATAAATAAATCTTTATTTCATTAATATCAAAGAAGTTAAAGATTCTTACATACAAAATGGAAATACAGTAGCTTAGGTGATGGTAGCTTATCTCTTAGAAGATATGTGGTAGATGCCTACCTTCGGACTATTTTACAATGAGGCTCAAGGGCCTTTTTATTATTGATAAAAAAATGGAACCCCTAAACAACCAAAACCGTAACTCTAGGAGATGGAATGCCAAGAGTTTGTGGGCCTCGTTGGGGTTAGTTGGGAAACCAACTTCCCAGGGTCATAACTTGTTCATATTATCTTCGTTTGGCGTGTATGATACCTTGTTAGAAAGGTCGCTCCAAGTACTACAATATTAACGATAGATCCCTACATTTCATATGGTTATGTGCATGTTGCCGCCCTAAAAAATGCCATTTACGGGGTCAAAACAACTGCGGAAGTTTAGCACCCAAAAAAACTACTAAAAATAGTAAATTTTGCTATAATCGAGGAAACTAATGAAAATAACTAAAGCTCCAGGTAGAATAGGTTGATGGCCACCAATATCCACCTAGATCAGTGCTCCCCCCTTAGGAAACAATGGTCATGTTAGGCCCCTATACTACTAGTGTAACCCCTTATTGTTATTAGTACAACCCACTTATTTTATTATGTACCCATGTAGTGCCCATATTGTTACTATTGTGCCACATAGAAGCCCACTATTGTTATTCTTGTGCCCTTACATTATTATTGTTATGTCGGCTCTGATTATGTTATGACCCCTTAGACTCCTATATATAGAAAGGAGGTCTTTTCATTTGTATCATCAAAGAATTGTTCATTTATGTAATGTAAAGGAGGTTTCCCCCTTGAAGAGGCTGAATTCTAAGGTGTTGATCTATCTTTTCTATCTTTTTCTTGAGCTAGTTTCATAACATTTGGTATCAGAGCTTTGGATTCTAGGGTTTCGCTGCTCCAAATAAGTCATTGTGGCATTTTCACTATAAAAAAAAAATCTGCGACGTTTCTGTTACACTAAAAAATGTCACCATGACTATTTGCAGTTAGTATGGCTCCATCCACTGACATACTATCCTCCTTGGCAAGTCTCATGCCTCTGCTCTTCATGTCAAACTTCAAGAAAGAAGAGAAAAGTAATTTAAAGTCAATTATCTCTGGTACGCAGTTTCTCTTAGCCTTACCTGCGTGTACGCAACCCAAGTTCACAATACCTGCGTACTTGTACGCTCTGTATGTAAAGGGGTGGGTGCGTACTCCTGTAAAGGTCAAAAGGCGCAAGTTTCACTCTAAAAAAGTTACTTGTGTTCATTTCTAGAGTCTTCTAGAAGCTTGTTTGACGTGTATGAAGCGCCTCCAGATGGTTCATGTATCCCTACCAAAGAGGAACTTATCCCATCAAGAGGAGAGCTATCCCATCCAAAGAGGGGCTTATCCCATTGATGGTGGACCTGAATAACTTCCTCTAGAGCACTATAAATACAAGCATTGGGCCAAAGGGAGGGGAGGTTGAAAGCTGAATATTCCTAAGGTTAGATGCTGCTGGAATTAGGACTTCCTTGTAGAAGCTTGTGAGGAGAGATTACCATCTTTGCTTGTTCTATTTGGAAGTGGGTGAGCTGATCAGAGTAAAGGAGAACTCTTGTGGACCCTGAGAGGGACTTGCACAACACCAAGGCTCAGGTTGTAATGGTTCCTTTTGTTACCTTTTAATACAAATTAGTCCATTCTTCTCAACAATTTGTTATTTATGAGTTGTTGCATATACTCCTTCGTCTATATGTTAAATATGTTTTATTTTATGTGATATTCAGGTGCTATTTAATCGTTTGATTGTTAGTGAATGCAGGTTTCGAAGGGAAGGAGGAGCTCATCTGGATCAACGAAGCTGGACTACTACAACAGCGTTGGGTTACAAGTAAGATCTAAACACTTGATTTCTCATATTGTAAAGGCATATTTAGTGAAGGATTGCTCTTATTTGTCTTGCATGAACTGATCCTTAGTTGCATTTTGACTGAGTAAAACATCCGGGAATTATCCTTGTAGGCTTTTGTCCTCATTATTTTTTTCTTTTAGGTAAATTTCCTTTTAATTTGCTTTTGAGTGAATTTGATTTGATTGTCTTAGATTTGTTAGATTTCATTTGATAAATAGTTTTTACATGCTTTATTAATATAGAAAAAACACAAAAAATTCTTTTGGAAAAAGTTTGCTTTGGTAGCATTTGTAGACTTTTGGGAGAAAAAGGAAATTTCGTAGAGTAATTAGTGGTCATGAGTTGTATATTTTGAAAAGATAAAGAGATTGTTTCTTTGATTGTCTTTACTAAGAAAGTTGTTTTCTATAAAATTTGCATTTTCCAACTCTCTCAGTTAGGAGATTCATTGAAAAAGAAAAGTATTGTAAATCATCTTAGGTGCATCTTTGTAGTGGTTGCGAGTCGAGTCTACACACCACCAGTTTCATCTCCACTACCTTTTTGTCTTTAAGAAAAACCATAAAATTAACGCTTAAAGTAAAATCAACTTAGTAACTTTTATTTACTAGGGCTCTGAAACACCAATTTAGATCAGGCTAGTGTCTTGGAGTAGGAGAGTAATTAACTCTCCAAGACAACAAAACCAAACAAGTAGCTTATCTTGTGATAGAATAAAACCAATTGTTTCATTTGTACTCTGGAAAGCTCCTCTTAAAGGAGAAGCACGAGCTCGTGTCCGAACCAGTGAGGGGATCAATCCTCCCTCGTTGGGAACGACGCCAGACACGCACGTATTACAAACGGTAAACCTCGGATTAACCATTGTCGAGGAGCCAGGGGTCACTTGTCGGTAAACCTTGGATTATTGTTAAGGAGCTGACAAGGGGATTGAGCTTGATACTCTGCCCTTGCATGCTGTCGTAGTGTAGACTATTCCCCCAGGTGCATTTGTTGCTGTTGGTAACCTTAGTGACCATTATCTTTAGGATTCTACCGAGGTGACGGTGGAGGGAAGATCCCACTGTACCTGGAGCAGACGTCGGCTAGACTCACTTGGATTTTCCGGGGGGTTCACTTCACTCGAGACGGTTAAAGTGGAGGAACTTGTGCCGGTCTATTCATTAAGCAGATTGTCGGGGTAACTGTTCCACCCGCCACTTCTGTACTGAATCCGGCGATGTTGGGTTTCATCTCCAACTAGCGTTTTTGGTCCGGAAGGCTACTGTTTGTGCTTGGTTTGACGCCCTAGATTCTTTAGGCGTGTGATTCAAATTTGTTTGGTTCTTTAGAGACTTTAGGTGGTTTACTTTGAGATTTTACTTTGTTTGCGTGTGCAGTAGTTAAAAGTTTTTAACTGTGGCGGAATTACCGAGACAGTCCGGTCGACTTCGGGGCAAGTCTCCTGAGGTTGTTTCTGTGGCCGAATTGTTGAGGAAATCCCGTAGACTTCGGTGTGAGCCTCCTCAAGACATCCCAAGTCATTACGAAGGTTTAAAGGTCCTTGTAACTCCTAGTGGCAGTAAAGTAGGTTCACCTGAAGAAGCAGAATCGTCATTGGTAGTCCATCCAGATTACCAAGGTCTAGAAACAGGTTATAATCCTGAGGCAGTTGCAGTTTCTGAGCTTGCTGGTAGTTTTTCATCTACTAGTGATATAGGCGAAGAACTTGAAGTATCCGAACCTGTTACTCCAACTTCTAGTGCATCAGATTCACCTAGGGTAGAAAGAGTCATCACCGAAAATCTTCCTACTAGTTTGATAGCTATTGAAGAACTTGCTCCAGAGGAAGAATTAGGCGTATCTATCCTTGAAGATCAACCTACTATTGATCTAAGGGAGCGTGAATCTATCTTTTACAGTCCTCCTAGAAGTACTACTTGGTACCTTTCGTTAACCAATTATTTAGAGAACTCAAGGATAGGTTTTTCTCCACCTCGTACTCCTTTTCCACCTGGAGGTATTTATACTCCTGTAAATATGTCTGGTCAGTCGTCCGTGTTCACTCAATTTCCTGATCTTTCTTACACGGCGGTCCTTCTGTTCCCGCCGGGTATCAGTCACTTTCTGGTACCTTTGCGGGAGCATCTCCTCAACCCATTGATCATGGGTTATTAGCTGGAAACAATGGTAATAAACCGTTGGGTGTAGGGGACATTTACATGATGTCAGGTTCAGTTCCCGTTTCTCAACCTCAAGGTGGCCAATTACCGCCTGGGGGGCAGCCTCAATTAACGCCTGGGGGGCAACCTCAAGGTACACAAATCGTGTCTGGGGGGCAACCTCAAGGACAGTATGTACCCATAGTACAATACATTCCTCAAGGTCAACCCCAGCCTCAATATGTACCCCAGGGTCAACCTCAATATCAATATTTACCTCAAGGGTATCAACCTCAAGGGTATCAACCTCAAGGTCAAGGTCAACCCCAGTATCAGTATTTACCCCAAGGTTATCAACCTCAAGGTCAATACTCGAGTCAAGGTTATCAACCACCTCAAGGTCAGTCATATGTTCAAGGTATGGGAACTGTGCCTTTCAATTATCAATCCTATCCTCAATCCGGTTATGGATCTCAGTATCCTCAACCTGTTACGGGTCAATACCCCGGGATGATAGTGTGGGATCCTTTACAAGGTCAACAGGTGTAGCAGCCAAGTATACAGTTGTTACCTCAAACTGGACAACCCGTAGTTTCTGGTTCACCCCAGCAACCGCAACCTATCTAGTCAAATATTCAAACTTCTGTAACTTCGGTAGTTACTCAGCTGCCAATAGCACCTAGTACTCCATCTCAAACGACTGTTGCAACTACCGCAACATCTACCGCACTTACTTCTGGAGTATCGACAACTCCGGTTTCTACTGTCTCTGCAACCACTCCTCAGACATCTTTACCGTTGTACGGATCTACGATTCAAACCACGGTCCAGATGCCTGCAGGGCAGCCTGGTTTAAGTACTGTTGTAACAAGTCAACCTCAATTTACCTATCAACAGTACCAGGGACAGTACCAATTTGGTCCTGCTGTCCAACAACCAGTTTACCAGTATCAACCGTATCCTGGGTACACTTATCAACAACCTCAACAACCCCAATACGGTCCGGTTAATCCTGGTTTTCCAGGAGGATATAATATCCCGAATGCGATTCCTGTTCCAAGTTATCCTGGATATCCTCCTCCTGGGACTGGTCTTGTGACCCAGAGTTTTAGAGATCCTAACCGGCAGTTACCATTTATCGCAACTTTGGATTTACCCGACTTGACGCGCCTAACGAACGATCCAATACAATATCTTCCGTTCTGGCCGCTAATGCCAAATAAGTTGCCTAGTGATATACCCAAGTTCGAAGGTAAGTCTGGAGAGGATCCGTCCAATCACGTGATGACTTATCACCTCTGGTGTGCTTCAAATTCTATCTCCGATGATTCGATCCGCTTACGTCTTTTCCAGCGTACGCTCATTGGTCTCGCGGCCAAGTGGTACATTGAGTTGCCATGGGCCTCTTTTTACAATTTTAATCAGTTGGCTACCTCGTTCCTAACTCATTTTCAGTTGCCGGTCAGATACGATAATAGCACGGAGCTATTAACTTCATTAAAACAATCGACCTCCACTTATATTTCCGATCATATTCATGAATGGAGACGTCGACGGCGATTAGTGAAAGTTTTTATTCCGGACCAAATCTTAGCTGAATGGTTTGTAAAATCATTATTACCGAAGATTACTGAAGATGTAGCTAAGGCCAGAGTAGTTACTGAGGAGCAAGTCATTGCTCAAGCCCAGTACCTTGACTTAGTTTACACTCAGTCGGGTACGTTGCACGAGAAGATCCCAGATCTTCCTAAGTCGAATCAAATCGCTGCTGCTCCTTCGGGGTCTCATGCTGCTGATGGCATGATTGGTATGGTAAATACTAAAAGTAAGAAGAAATCCTCAAAGAATTCTTCTCCAATAATAACCTTACCAGACTCCTCGACAAGAGAGTCTTCTCTTGAAATTACCGCCGACATTCACGCTGTAGAGTCATCTACGGCTAAATCAAAAAACGGTGGTAAGAAGAAAGGCAAGAAGAAGGATAAAGCAGACAAGGCTCCAAAGGAGAAAAAAGAGAAGTCAGAATCTAACGACGAAAAGCGCAAACCTCGCTATCCTTGTTTAATTTGTGAAGAAGATCATTTCACAAGAGATTGCCCTCATCGGGCGAAGGTTGTGAAAATCATTAAAGGTTCCCCAACTCCTGCTGTTTTGAAAGATCCATTTCCAAAGTAGGAGAGTAAAATGATAGGTTCTTCCTCGAGTGCCAGTGAAGAACCCATATTGATGATGTCTCATGTACGGATTGCGACTCGATCACAAGATTATGGTAGTAAAAGTCCTGTTGATGGATCGAAAGAAGCAGAATCTTCTCGTTCTAATCCATCAACCTTAGCTCCCGGTTCCGATCCACTACAGATCGAGAAACCTAACCCTGACTTAGTAATAAAACCGCCTGCCAAGGGTGTACTTCGAAGGTCTGCTTTCAATCCACATGCGAGAGCGGCCCAGAATTACAACATTGTTGAGGATTCAGCTGTTTCACCCTCAGCAATGTCGGCTTTAGAAGTGCTGCAATCATGCCCAGCACAGAGAAAATTACTTTTGTCGGCTATAGGAGCTGTTGATGTTCAGGACCCGAACCTGATAATCTTTGATCTAGAAAATAGTACACCACGTCTCCCTCATCAGATGGATTTCCAGATTCCAGTGATAGTAAAAAACAGGCCAATTCATCGGACTGTAATTGATGAAGGAGCTTCTACGTGTATTATGTCGATTCAGTGTTGGAGATCGCTTGGCTCTCCTTCACTGAACCAATCCCCGATGATTCTTAAGGCCTTTCATGGCCGTGGGTTCCATCCGTTTGGCATTCTACAGGATTTGCCTATAGGGGTTGAAGGAAAAATCGTTAGTCTGGATGTGGAGGTGGTTGATGCCCCTCTAGACTACAACCTTCTTTTGGGTCGCAGTTGGTCTTACGCTATGACAGCGGTCGTGTCATCGGTCTTCAGAGTTATAAAGTTTCCACACAATGGTAAGATCGTGACGATAGACCAACTGGCTTACTTTTCATCTGACCCAGCCTCTTCAGAAAGTATCCAGCATGTCGGTAAAACAACTATCCCTTACAAGGATGTTGGTGTAGGATTAGTTAAAGATTCCGGTTTACTGGGAACTTTTCCTTTCCCTCCAATCAACGCAGACCCTTCATTCGCAACCATTCATATGATTACTTCAGACACTATTATCTACGATGATCCTTGGATTCAGGGAAAATTTTAAGAACCCCCCCCTAAATTTATAAATATAATAAATGGGCGAATCTCCATGGTATATAGGAATAATGGAAGGCGATTTTATCAATAATATAATATGTATATATAATTTTTTGGCGAATCTCTCACTAGGCCTGGCGAATATTTTACTCGATTATAAAATCTTGTAAGATCTTGGCGAGTCTTTCACTAAATAATAAAACTTTGTAAAGTCCTAGTGAATCTTAGCATAGGCTACATGTTGGTTTAATTCCCCCATTTAAATAGGCTACATTCCAGGTGAATACCATGGGTCAATACCATGTGCCATTTTGGTGAATACCATGGGTCAATACCATGTGCCATTTTTATTTTTATTAATTCTAATATTAGGGTTAATTATGGTTTTTTGCATGGTATTAATAACAATCTAGTCCATGGTATTTGTCCCATAGTATTTTGGCCATAAGTTTCACCTAAATATAACCCAGTTTTTGAGTGTTCGTAAATATAAGGTGACTTATGGAGTAAATATAAAAAAAAAAAATGTTTTATTTGTTTACCATACCTCTTATTTATTTATATTTTTATTAATTTACCATACCTCTTTTACAAATATGGTATTTGGCCCATAAGATTCACTTAAACAAAACCTCTTTCTTGAGTCTTCATAAATAGAACGAGGGTTATGGACTAAATATAAAAAGATGTTTTATTTATTTACGATACGTCTAGTTTATTTATATTTTTATTTATTTACCATACCTTTTGAGTATTTATATCTTTATTTACTTACCATACCTTTTGAGTAAATATAAAAAGAAGTTTTATTTATTTACCATACCTCCACTTTACTTATATTTTTACTTGTTTACACTCTTACATGTATATAAGGTGACTTATGGAGTAAATATAAAAATGTTTTATTTATTTACCATACCTCATTTATTTATATTTTTATTAATTTACCATACCTCTTTTATAAATATCGTATTTGGCCCATAGGATTCACTTAAATAAAACCTATTCTTGAAAATGGGCGAATGGAAGGTTGTAAGTCCTAATTTCAAGGGCTAAATTTACCTTTTTTACCCTCTCCCATAAAATAAGGTGGGCTATTTGAGGTGATTTGTAAAAATGTACTATGATACAAAATATTCGCCCACTAAAAATTTAAAACCCCTTAATTTCGCCAAAGGGCGAACATTCGCCCCTAAAATTATCCTTGCTTGGATTGTCCCATCTGAATCTGAGATAGACTCATTCGGTGATGCTATGCCTTTGAGTCCATATGAAATTGCTTATGAGGCAGTGCAGTCTTTTACCGACTCGCGTTCAACCCAAATCGACCAAATGAATGTGGTCCGTGAGGAATCACTTTTCACATCAACCTCAGAACGGATAACGTTTCCTGAAGTTGTGTCATCTGACGAACAACTTCGCGAAATCCTAAGTGTAAACGATCTACCATGGGAAGATCTTCATCATAGATCTTCGTTTTTACTTGAGGGTGATGACTTTGAAAATGATTTTTCATCAATTTTTACAGCTGAATATGTCAAGGACGCTCAGAATCCCATGAACCATCCTGATTCAGAGTTGAATTTGGGAAACATTTCCCAAACTATTGCCATTGACATTTCAGTCAAAAGCGGAATTATTGAGAACATTCATATAGGTGCCTCGTGTACAGATGACGAAATTCAAACATACAAGGTCCTATTTCAAGAATTCCACGATGTGTTTGCCTGGTCCTATGAGGAAATGCCAGGAATTGATCCCTCCATTTTTTTTCATGAAATCAAGACTTACCCGGACGCTAAACCCGTTCGGTAACGTCTGCGTCAGATACACCCTAGGAAAGCGGCTGCGATTAAAGCAGAAGTCGAAAAGCTGCTGAAAGCAGGTTTCATTTATCCGATCCCGTTAACAGATTGGGTATCGAATATTGTTCCGGTTAACAAGAAACAAGGAACAGTAAGAATATGCATCGACTATAGGGATATAAATCGTGCTTGTCCAAAAGACAACTATCCCACGCCCTATATCGATCAAATAATTGATGATTGTGCCGGTAGTGAAATATTTTCCTTTATGGACGGTTTTTCCAGTTACAACCAAATCAATATTCTACCTGCCGATCAACCAAAAACGGCTTTCATTTGTCCCTGGGGGACATTTGCTTACTGCAAATTACCTTTTGGACTTAAGAACGCCGGAGCCACTTTCCAACGGGCAATGTCTTACGCGTTTCCCGACATCAAGCACATTGTGCAACCATATCTCGATGATTTGCCTGCTCATTCTTTACATCGAGTTGATCACCTTGTCCACTTACGCGCTATTTTTATGAGGTGTCGGCATTATCGAATTTGGTTGAACCCACACAAATGTGTCTTCTGCATAGAAGTGGGACGATTGCTAGGATTTGTCGTTTCAAAAGCCGGTATCCGCGTCGATCCTTCGAAGGTCGAAGCTATCATCAAATTGCCTCCTCCTTCGAGTTTCCGCCAACTCCAAATTTTGCAGGGGAAAGCAAACTTTTTACGTTGATTCATTCCTAACTACGCCGAGATTACAAAGGGTTTCACCCGGTTGTTCAAATAAAATGCACAATTCTCTTGGGATGAGATAGCTCAGAAATCTTTTGATGCACTTAAGCACGCATTGACCCATGCACCGTTGCTGCATCCTCCCAACTACAACCAGGACTACTTTTTGTATCTCGCCGCCTCCCACTCCACCATTGGAATGGCCTTAGTTCAGGAAGACGAATTCGGAACGGAACATGTGATATATTATCTTAGTAGGACGTTAAATCCCACTGAGCTAAAATATTCGCATTTGGAGAAATTGGCCCTGGCAGCTATTCAGGCTGTCCAACGTTTTCGTCATTACATTCTTCTCCGTAAAACTACAGTGATTTCGGATTACAACCCTATGATCTATATTTTGACTAAACAATTGCTAGGGGGCAAGTACTCCACATGGATTGTTATCCTGCAGGAGTTCGATTTGGAGTTCGAAAATTCCAAGTCTAAGAAATCCTTAGTTTTTGCGGAATTGATGTGTGACTTCCCGCGTGCTGACACAGAAATTGTGGCAGAAGAGCCCATTGCAGACGAATCTTTGTTTCTTAACAGCACTTTAGATCCGTGGTATGGGGATATAATCGTCTATCTCCAAACCCAATCCTTTCGGCCCGAAGCTTCAAAGTCAGAACATCGGAAAATTCGATTCCAGTCCCAACAGTACCAAATTATTGGAGATACTCTTTATCGTCGTGGGGCGGACTTGGTTTTTTGTCGTTGCTTAACTCATGAAGAGGCAGAAAGGGTTCTGAATGACTACCATTCTGGAGCATGTGGTGGTCATATGTCTGGGTATGCCACAGCTCAGAAGATGTTGCGTGCTGGCTATTTCTGGCCGTCCATGTTTAAAGATTGTATCATTGCGGTCCAAAAATGCCACAACTGTCAAGTGTTTGATCACAAGATGCGCGCACCACCTGCTCCTCTCCACCCTATAATTGCCATTGGTCCTTTTGCTAAATGGGGTATCGATCTTATTACATGTAACCCTCACTCGGCCGAGGGGCATGTGTATATCATCCTTGCGGTTGATTATTTTACTAAGTGGGCCGAGGCGATGCCTACATTCGAGGAAGATGGCAAGACAGCTGCAATTTTCGTATTCAATCATATTATTGCTAGGTTTGGTGTCCCACAAGCGATAATCACTGACCATGGGCGCCATTTTCGAAACATTAGGATGACAGAACTTACAAGCTAGCTTGGTTTACGCCATGATAGTTCTACTCCTTATTATCCTCAAGCAAACGGTTTGGTTGAATCCATCAACAAAGTTCTAGTTATCATGATCCGACGAATCATTAGTATTCATCGGTCGAATTGGCATAACATGTTATTTTCAGCACTTTGGGTGTACCGAACCTCAGTGAAAACATCAACAGGGTTCACTCCGTTCCAACTAGTTTATAGTTTGGAAGCAGTGTTGCCCATTGAATGTGAAATCCCATCACTTCCAATGGCTATCGAATTACTCCCAGCTACTTCTGAAGAGGAGAAGCGTCTGTTATACTTAGCTGAATTAGATGAGACTCGACGTGACGCTGCTTTGGCAATCGAGACTCACGCGAAAAGGATGAAAGCTCAGTATGATCACAACGTGACCCCTCGTAATTTTTTGGAAGGAGACCTAGTGCTATTATATGATCAAGCTAACGATAAATTAGGTGCTGGAAAATTCGTTCCTATGTGGCATGGGCCCTACATTGTCAAGCGAAAGCTAGCAAAAGGGGCCTATGAGCTGGTAGATTTTGATGGGGAATCTTTGGGTAAACCCAGAAATGGACTTTACCTAAAGAGGTATTATGCTTAAATGGTGGGTATGGAGATTCAGTTAGTTTAGTTAGGTTAATTTTTCTTTCTAGCTGGTATGTTTGCTTAGTTTAGACAGTGTGCTTAGCTTAGACAGTGTGTTTTTTGTCGTTATTCTGGCTTATCTTGGTTTTACTCTTGATATTGCAGATGTCGACGCCTCTCCAAACGTACATTGGATTTGCTGATGGTGCTTGTCGTAGTACACGGAATATCTCTTCCGCAGCTTGGGTTATCTATTCGCCCTCTGACGAGTTAGTTTCTATGCATGGGGTGAGCCTCGGTCAAACAACAAACAACATTGCAAAATACAGTGCAATGATTGAATTATTATCCGAATCTATTTCATTTGGGATTCGGAGTTTGATAGTGAGGTTAGATTCTGAACTCCTTGTATTAGTGCTTAATAGAGTCTATACCATTAGAAATCCAGTGTTATTAAGATTGTTTTTGAGGGTGCGTCTCTTGGAACGTGAATTTGATTACATTGAATATCAGCATATTCCAGGGTCTTTAAATACATTAGTAGATGCAATGGCGTCTCGAATGTTAAATAGACATTTGTAACAATCATAAATGTAAATTTATAAACATTTCATCACACATGTTTAACAAAATAAGCCAGTAATAATGATATATATAGATAGGAGTGTGTCAAAAAATATACATCGTCTTCGATCATAGGTTGAAAAACACCTTATGATCGGCAAAAATGATAAGTACAAAAAACCAAAAATGTCACATGTGTCTACAAAAGTGACTAGCCAATCACTGGTGGTGCTCTCTATATGAGACCACTGCCCGCGCTACCGTACACAGGAACCTCCTGAAAGGTCCTGGGACTGCGACCACATAGCGCTGAAGTCGGATAGGAATATCGTCTATAGTCGTCTCTGGTATGGCCACCGTGAGACGCTCTAAGTCATGTTCCAGCTCGGCTAAGGTCTCTGCGGCCGCATTTTGTGGGGCTGGTGCTGGTGCAACTGGTACTCTTCTCTCAAAAGCCCAGAGATTGGCCAGACGTCGTGGGCCTACATCTGCATTTTGAAAATTTTTTGCTGTCAGTTTTGAGACGATATATAAAAAAAAAAAAAAATAGATAATTTAAAAACTTGTGAAAAATGAAGTACCTTTGTCGTCCCATTGTTCTCCCTGTGGAAGAACCATGTCCGGATCATTGCGAAAATCTACTCCGGCATAAGGAAAATCCTGAATCGCAAAGACATGGCTCTCCAACCAGTGAAAGTAACCCGCAGGAAATCGGACAACTCCCGCTCCCTCATCAGGATGCCAGGCCATTACCGAAACCCACCGCGTCAACTTAGGCTCCCGAGGAGGCCCAACTGGAACAGTAAGATGCTGGGGGATCAGTATTGGAACTCTCTCTAGGGCGAAGCTCACAACTAAAGGCCCATATCCAAAGGTCTTCAATTGTCCGGTCTTTGCCCTAGTCAGTTGGCCTTTCATATTGGCCAGCACAGCATCGCACCAGTTGAAAAGGCGCCTCGGAAGCAATCTATAGCCATCCGCATTTGGGAACCAGTGGCTATGTGCAAAGCGGCAGCACCGCAAAGTCTTGTAACTGTAAAGGAAATTACCAAAAGTTCAGGTCGGGATATGTATTTGATTTCTATCCCCTTATCCTAGTTTTGATTGTTGCACCACTCTAGCCGGAGACTAGCAAGGGATTGGCCGCCCGACCTAGTCCCGAATAGAGAAAGTTGCTCGCCCCTGTTAGGCAAGCCAGTGAGAAAATATATGTCGGAGGACTCTATCTCGAGCTGGTGTTCTCCGATGTAAAAACATTGATCCTGAATGTTCCACCTTTCAACCAGCCACTCTAAGAATGGCACCCGGGCCCTCATGCCAGGTATGGCCCAGTACTTGTAGAGACCGCATGCCTTTAAAGCATCAATGGAAGGTTGATGACCTATTGCGGCCAAATCGACATTTTCGTGTTCTCTTTCACGCCAATCTAGCATGGTGGGCAATCTACACACCAAAAAAACATTGATTAGAATTCATTAAATCAAATTTTGATGGTTAGGTTTTGAGTTTGGGTTTTGAAAATCTGTTTTGCGCGGAGTACGCACCCCGCGTTCAGAAAACAGAGCGTGGGTACGCAGCTGTTCTGAAGGTGGTCTGCGTACTCCGACCTTTTTCCCATATACGAAAATGTCGGGGTACGCAGGTCGCCCATGGGGCACCTGCGTCCCCCGAAAAGCGGACCCTAAAACCCCAAACCCTCCAAAAAATCAAACTAAAACTTAAAATGGAATTCTAAACGGATGAAATTGAAGAGGAGGATGTTGTGAAATACCTGAAAGAGATGGCGCTCGATTCCGACGGTCGGATTCTCCGCAAAGTCCACGGGAAGTTTCTTGTCAAAAGCCCTTTTCTCACCCTCAACAGTAAAATGGTAAAAATGACATGGTAAAAAGTCTTTTTATAGGTTTTTTGGATAAATGAATGCTAAGTTTGTTTATTTTTCACCATGATGGGATATTTTTCAATGTATTTTTGCCCATCTTAAACAGGTATGAGCAATGTGTTGTTTTTGTGGAGGACAAAAAGGACTTTAGGGTAAAATCATCATTTTTCACGAACCAAGACATCAGAGTCATCTTTTAAGCCCTTTTTTGACTCCTAAAATATGAAAAGATTGCCGAGGGTTTCTCTTACACTCGTTAAAATGGAATTAAAAGACGGTCCCCTTATATCTCTTTTCTGACAGTAAAAACAGGAAAAGATTGCCGGATTTTTGTCGTTTCAAATCCGATACTGGAAATAAAACGACATGCCTCTGACCGCTTTTTACTTTTCAGGTCAAAGGCATTAATCATGAAAGTACTCCTTGGTCGCAAGATCAAGCGGTTCTCTTAGGTATTATTTTATACTTTTTCGGGCTTGGGAGACACAAATTTACGAAAAAGTTCACCTCGGAGTCTTCTTTAGTTTTTTTAGACTCTCCAAAATTGAAAAACACCGAGTTTCTCCTATACTGGACTCGTTAAAATTTCATAGTAAAGGACCTGTTCGATTACAAACAGGAATGGACCACTCCTTCTTAGGGTCCGAATCTAAACAAAGTTGGACTCATCCGAAGGATGAGCTTATAATCAAGCATATGTTATCCTCCTCAAGCTTGTAAAAAATAAAGAGGTACTTGCCAGAAATGGTGGGGGAAAAGAGAGAAGAATGAACCTATGTGTTATCCTTTGTTACAGAAGAACCTTATCACCGCTCTTGAACATGACACGTTTCATTCACCTGGGTTGGGAAATCCTTTGCCTTAAAGCTGATAAACCACTCTGAAAGTCTTCAACCGTTTCTGGGTATTAAATTTGGGTCAATCGTCACCAAGCCATCTGTCGTGTCGTTATGTGTTCAAGAGGTCTCTGCAAATAAACCATTCATATGCAAAATACTTGTCATCCATTTGACCACCCCTGAGTCAGTCCTTACAGCAACATTTCTTCAACTTGAACAATGATTTCGTGTTGTGGGCTTGCCTGCAACGGGTCACTTTCTATCGACATCAGCACATTATCTAGAAAGATGACTTAGAAATCGTCAGTACCTTGAAGTCTGCATGCATCAACAGCAAGTTTCTCGCCTTTGACGACAGTTTACGTCATTGACTTTCGATTGAAGGATTCCGTGACGTGTTCGACATCAACCCATTCATTCACATTTCATGGATTGTACTGGGTACTTTGAGAACCATTGACATCACTGGTGGTCTCTCTCACACTTGTTAACAGTTTACATCATCGACTGGTAATCAAGTGGTTTCTACCATGTTCGACATCAACTCATTTATTCGCATGGATAGAATCGTACCAATTCAGGAAGTAGAGATGAAGACCCTGGATCTAGTTTCCACCATCCAGGCTGCGAGGAGTTTTGTATTCATTATACAGTAGACTAACCATAAACAGATGGCTGCGTCCATACTGTGTCTACAAAAGTCTACGATTGTGATGTACTGCAAAATCATTCTTGTATCAGAACAGTAGTTAGATTGTTAGTTAAAGTTTTCAATCTGAGTATGGGAATGCCTACCTCAGCGATGATAGCATCTTATATATGTATTTTGTGTTGAATATTTGCAGGTTCTGACCGGGCTCTCCGCAAGATACTCCTTGAAATGATAAAGTACTTCACCCTTCCTAGATCATAAAAAACCCTAATCTACTACAGGCTTCGCACTTTAGGGGGCAATCTGTTACACTAAAGAATGTCACCATGACTATTTGCAGTTAGTATGGCTCCATCCACTGACATACTATCCTCCTTGGCAAGTCTCATGCCTCTGCTCTTCATGTCAAACTTCAAGAAAGAAGAGAAAAGTCATTTAAAGTCAATTATCTCTGGTACGCAGTTTCTCTTAGCCTTACCTGCGTGTACGCAACCCAAGTTCACAATACCTGCGTACTTGTACGCTCTGCATGTAAAGGGGTGGGTGCGTACTCCTGTAAAGGTCAAAAGGCGCAAGTTTCACTCTAAAAAAGTTACTTGTGGTCATTTCTAGAGTCTTCTAGAAGCTTGTTTGACGTGTATGAAGCGCCTCCAGAGGGTTCATGTATCCCTACCAAAGAGGAACTTATCCCATCAAGAGGGGAGCTATCCCATCCAAAGAGGGGCTTATCCCATTGATGGTGGACCTGAATAGCTTCCTCTAGAGCACTATAAATACAGGCATTGGGCCAAAGGGAGGGGAGGTTGAAAGCTGAATATTCCTAAGGGTAGATGCTGCTGGAATTAGGACTTCCTTGTAGAAGCTTGTGAGGAGAGATTACCATCTTTGCTTGTTCTATTTGGAAGTGGGTGAGCTGATCAGAGTAAAGGAGAACTCTTGTGGACCCTGGGAGGGACTTGCACAACACCAAGGCTCAGGTTGTAATGGTTCCTTTTGTTACCTTTTAATACAAATTAGTCCATTCTTCTCAACAATTTGTTATTTATGAGTTGTTTCATATACTCCTTGGTCTATATGTTAAATATGTTTTATTTTATGTGATATTCAGGTGCTATTTAATCATTTGATTGTTAGTGAATGCAGGTTTCGAAGGGAAGGAGGAGCTCATCCGGATCAACGAAGCTGGACTACTACAATAGCGTTGGGTTACAAGTAGGATCTAAACACTTGATTTCTCATATTGTAAAGGCATATTTAGTGAAGGATTGCTCTTATTTGTCTTGTTTGTCACTAGAAAGTCTTATACTTCTAGGGAGGTCGGTTGTGTCCGCACTAACGACTCTTTCCGCCTGACAAAATGGCGACTCCGCTGGGGACTCCATGAATGTGTTTGAGTTCTTTTTGATTTGATATTTTGGTCTGAGAAAAATCGCTTGTTTTCTGATTTTTGGCTGTCTAGCTTTGTATTTGGGTGGGTTAGCTTAGAGTCAATTTAGATTTTTATTTTTCTTAGCTTTGCTAGCAGTACGCAGTCTCTGAGCTAGGCACAGTGCGTACTTGTACGCACTGCGTCTCTGTGCAGAGGGTGTACCCGCGCCTGTGTCAACAGATCACCTGCGTACCCCTGTCATATTTGAGAAAATTTCATTTTTTCTCTTTTTGCTCTTTAGATTTTGTTTTTACTTTGTTTTTACTGCCCAGATCCATTAGTTTACTGTCAGAGATCTTCACCTGAACTTGTCCCGTTAGTGTCGAGGGTTTTGGTGGAATTCATAGGGATTTTGCCTTAGGGTTTGATTTTTAACTGGTCTTGTAGTGACTTTGGCATTAGAGGTTGTCAAACTTTGGATCTCCTTGGTTTTGGTCAGTCCTCTTAGGAGTCGGGCCTGTCATAGAAGTCACCATTGTGAGAGACCTACCTTTGTGTCTTCTCTTTGCGAATCTCGAAAAGTTTGTTTGTTAAAACCTTGAATTTCATTCTTGAGAAAAAAGAACAAAAAGATTTCGATTTTGTTTTTTGATTAGTTTATGATTCTGCATGAACTAATCCTTAGTTGCATTTTGACTGAGTAAAACATCCGGGAATTATCCTTGTAGGCTTTTGTCCTCATTATTTTTTGCTTTTAGGTAAATTTCATTTTAATTTGCTTTTGAGTGAAGTTGATTTGATTGTCTTAGATTTGTTAGATTTCATTTGATAAATAGTTTTTATATGCTTTATTAATATAGAAAAAACACAAAAAATTCTTTTGGAAAAAGTTTGCTTTGGTAGCATTTGTAGACTTTTGGGAGAAAAAGGAAATTTTGTAGAGTAATTAGTGGTCATGAGTTGTATATTTTGAAAAGATAAAGAGATTGTTTCTTTGATTGTCTTTACTAAGAAAGTTGTTTTCTATAAAATTTGCATTTTCCAACTCTCTTAGTTAGGAGATTCATTGGAAAAGAAAAGTAGTGTAAATCATCTTAGGTGCATCTTTGTAGTGGTTGCAAGTCGAGTCTACACACCACCAGTTTCATCTCCACTACCTTTTTGTCTTTAAGAAAAACCATAAAATTAACGCTTAAAGTAAAATCAACTTAGTAACTTTTATTTACTAGGGCTCTGAAACACCAATTTAGATCAGGCTAGTGTCTTGGAGTAGGAGAGTAATTAACTCTCCAAGACAACAAAACCAAACAAGTAGCTTACCTTGTGATAGAATAAATCCAATTGTTTCATTTGTACTCTGGGAAAGCTCCTCTTAAAGGAGAAGCACGAGCTCGTGTCCGAACCAGTGAGGGGATCAATCCTCCCTCATTGGGAACGACGCCAGACACGCACGTATTACAAACGGTAAACCTCAGATTAACCATTGTCGAGGAGCTAGGGGTCACTTGTCGGTAAACCTTGGATTATTGTCAAGGAGCCGACAAGGGGATTGAGCTTGATACTCTGCCCTTGCGTGCTGTCGGAGTGTAGACAGTTCCCCCAGGTGCATTTGTTGCTGTTGGTAACCTTAGTGACCATTATCTTTAGGATTCTACCGAGGTGACGGTGGAGGGAAGATCCCACTGTACCTGGAGCAGACGTCGGCTAGACTCACTTGGATTTTCCGGGGGGTTCACTTCACTCGAGACGGTTAAAGTGGAGGAACTTGTGCCGGTCTATTCATTAAGCAGATTGCCGGGGTAACTGTTCCACCCGCCACTTCTGTACTGAATCCGGCGATGTTGGGTTTCATCTCCAACTAGCGTTTTTGGTCCGGAAGGCTACTGTTTGTGCTTGGTTTGACACCCTAGATTCTTTAGGCGTGTGATTCAAATTTGTTTGGTTCTTTAGAGACTTTAGGTGGTTTACTTTGAGATTTTACTTTGTTTGTGTGTGCAGTAGTTAAAAGTTTTTAACTGTGGCGGAATTACCGAGACAGTCCCGTCGACTTTGGGGCAAGTCTCCTGAGGTTGTTTCTGTGGCCGAATTGTTGAGGAAATCCCGTAGACTTCGGGGTGAGCCTCCTCAAGACGTCCCAAGTCATTACAAAGGTTTAAAGGTCCTTGTAACTCCTAGTGGCAGTAAAGTAGGTTCACCTGAAGAAGGACAATCGTCATTGGTAGTCCATCCAGATTACCAAGGTCTAGAAACAGGTTATAATCCTGAGGCAGTTGTCGTTTCTGAGCTTGCTGGTAGTTTTTCATCTACTAGTGATATAGGCGAAGAACCTGAAGTATCTGAACCTGTTACTCCAACTTCTAGTGCACCAGATTCACCTACGGTAGAAAGAGTCATCACCGAAAATCTTCCTACTGGTTTGATAGTTATTGAAGAACTTGCTCCAGAGGAAGAATTAGGCGTATCTATCCTTGAAGATCAACCTACTATTGATCTAAGGGAGCGTGAATCTATCTTTTACAGTCCTCCTAGAAGTACTACTTGGTACCTTTCGTTAACCAATTATTTAGACAACTCAAGGATAGGTTTTTCTCCACCTCGTACTCCTTTTCCACCTGGAGCTATTTATACTCCTGTAAATATGTCTGGTCAGTCGTCCGTGTTCACTCAATCTCCTGAATCTTTCTTGCACGGCGGTCCTTCTGTTCCCGCCGGGTATCAGTCACTTTCTGGTACCTTTGCGGGAGCATCTCCTCAACCCATTGATCATGGGTTATTAGCTGGAAACAATGGTAATAAACCGTTGGGTGTAGGGGACATTTACATGATGTCAGGTTCAGTTCCCGTTTCTCAACCTCAAGGTGGCCAATTATCGCCTGGGGGGCAGCCTCAATTAACGCCTGGGGGGCAACCTCAAGGTACACAAATCGTGTCTGGGGGGCAACCTCAAGGACAGTATGTACCCATAGTACAATACATTCCTCAAGGTCAACCCCAGCCTCAATATGTACCCCAGGGTCAACCTCAATATCAATATTTACCTCAAGGGTATCAACCTGAAGGTCAAGGTCAACCCCAGTATCACTATTTACCCCAAGGTTATCAACCTCAAGGTCAATACTCGAATCAAGGTTATCAACCACCTCAAGGTCAGTCATATGTTCAAGGTATGGGAACTGTGCCTTTCAGTTATCAATCCTATCCTCAATCCGGTTATGGATCTCAGTATCCTCAACCTGTTACGGGTCAATACCCCGGGATGATAGTGTGGGATCCTTCAGAAGGTCAACAGGTGTTGCAGCCAAGTATACAGTTGTTACCTCAAACTGGACAACCCGTAGTTTCTGGTTCACCCGCAACCGCAACCTGTCCAGTCAAATATTCAAACTTCTGTAACTTCGGTAGTTACTCAGCTGCCAATAGCACCTAGTACTCCATCTCAAATGACTGCTGCAACTAACGCAACATCTACCGCACTTACTTCTGGAGTATCGACAGCTCCGGTTTCTACTGTCTCTGCAACCACTCCTCAGACATCTTTACCGTTGTCCGGATCTACGATTCAAACCACGGTCCAGATGCCTGCAGGGCAGCCTGGTTTAAGTACTGTTGTAACAATTCAACCTCAATTTACCTATCAACAGTACCAGGGACAGTACCAATTCGGTCCTGCTGTCCAACAACCAGTTTACCAGTATCAACCGTATCCTGGGTACACTTATCAACAACCTCAACAACCCCAGTACAGTCCGGTTAATCCTGGTTTTCCAAGAGGATATAATATCCCGAATGCGATTCCTGTTCCAAGTTATCCTGGATATCCTCCTCCTGGGACTGGTCTTGTGACCCAGAGTTTTAGAGATCCTAACCGGCAGTTACCGTTTATCGCAACTTTGGATTTACCCGACTTGACGCGCCTAACGAACGATCCAATACAATATCTTTCGTTCTGGCCGCCAATGCCAAATAAGTTGCCCAGTGATATACCCAAGTTCAAAGGTAAGTCTGGAGAGGATCCGGCCAATCACGTGATGACTTATAACCTCTTGGTGTGCTTCAAATTCCATCTCGGATGATTCGATCCGCTTACATCTTTTCCAGCATACGCTCATTGGTCTCGCGGCCAAGTGGTACATTGAGTTGCCACGAGCCTCTTTTTACAATTTTAGTCAGTTGGCTACCTTGTTCCTAACTCATTTTCAGTTGCCGGTCAGATACGATAACGGCACGGAGCTATTAACTTCATTAAAACAGTCGACCTCCACTTATATTTCTGATCATATTCATGAATAGAGACGTCGACGGCGATTAGTGAAAGTTTTTATTCCGGACCAAATCTTAGCTGAATGGTTTGTAAAATCATTATTACCGAAGATTACTGAAGATGTAGCTAAGTCCGGAGTAGTTACTGAGGAGCAAGTCATTGCTCAAGCCCAGTACCTTGACTTAGTTTACACTCAGTCGGGTACGTTGCACGAGAAGATCCCAGATCTTCCTAAGTCGAATCAAATCGATGTTGCTCCTTCGGGGTCTCATGCTGCTGATGGCATGATTGGTACGGTAAATACTAAAAGTAAGAAGAAATCCTCAAAGAATTCTTCTCCAATAATAACCTTACCAGACTCCCCGACAAGAGAGTCTTCTCCTGAAATTACCGCCGACATTCATGCTGTAGAGTCATCTACGGCTAAATCAAAAAACGGTGGTAAGAAGAAAGGCAAGAAGAAGGATAAAGCAGACAAGGCTCCAAAGGGGAAAAAAGAGAAGTCGGAATCTAACGACGAAAAGCGCAAACCTCGCTATCCTTGTTTAATTTGTGAAGAAGATCATTTCACAAGAGATTGCCCTCATCGGGCGGAGGTTGTGAAAATCGTTAAAGGTTCCCCAACTCCTGTTGTTTTGAAAGATCCATTTCCAAAGTAGGAGAGTAAAATGATAGGTTCTTCCTCGAGTGCCAGTGAAGAACCCATATTGATGATGTCTCATGTACGGATTGTGACTCGATCACAAGATTATGGTAGTAAAAGTCCTGTTGATGGATCGAAAGAAGCAGAATCTTCTCGTTCTAATCCATCAACCTCAGCTCCCGGTTCCGATCCACTACAGATCAAGAAACCTAACCCTGACTTAGTAATAAAACCGCCCACCAAGGGTGTACTTCGAAGGTCTACTTTCAATCCACATGCGAGAGCGGCCCAGAATTACAACATTGTTGAGGATTTAGCTGTTTCACCCTCAGCAATGTCGGCTTTAAAAGTGCTGCAATCATGCCCAACACAGAGAAAATTACTTTTGTCGGCTATAGGAGCTGTTGATGTTCAGGACCCGAACCTGATAATCTTTGATCTAGAAAATAGTACACCGCGTCTCCCTCATCAGATGGCTTTCCAGATTCCAGTGATAGTAAAAAACAGGCCAATTCATCGGACTGTAATTGATGAAGGAGCTTCTACGTGTATTATGTCGATTCAGTGTTGGAGATCGCTTGGCTCTCCTTCACTGAACCAATCCCCGACGATTCTTAAGGCCTTTGATGGCCGTGGGTTCCATCCGTTTGGCATTCTACAGGATTTTCCTATAGGGGTTGAAGGAAAAATCGTTAGTCTGGATGTGGAGGTGGTTGATGCCCCTCTAGACTACAACCTTCTTTTGGGTCGCAATTGGTCTTACGCTATGGCAGCGGTCGTGTCAACGGTCTTCAGAGTTATAAAGTTTCCACACAATGGTAATATCGTGATGATAGACCAGCTGGCTTACTTTTCATCCGACCTAGCCTCTTCAGAAAGTATCCAGCATGTCGGTAAAACAACTATCCCTTACAAGGATGTTGGTGTAGGATTAGTTAAAGATTCCGGTTTACTGGGAACTTTTCCTTTCCCTCCAATCAACGCAGACCCTTCATTCGCAACCATTCATATGATTACTTTAGACACTATTATCTACGATGATCCTTGGATTGTCCCATCTGAATCTGAGATAGACTCATTCGGTGATGCTATGCCTTTGAGTCCATATGAAATTGCTTATGAAGCCGTGCAGTCTTTTACCGACTCGCGTTCAACCCAAATCAACCAAATGAATGTGGTCTGTGAGGAATCACTTTTCACATCAACCTCAGAACGGATAACGTTTCCTGAAGTTGTGTCATCTGACGAACAACTTCGCGAAATCCTAAGTGTAAACGATCTACCATGGGAAGATCTTCATCATAGATCTTCGTTTTTACCTCAGGGTGATGACTTTGAAAATGATTTTTCATCAATTTTTACAGCTGAATATGTCAAGGACGCTCAGAATCCCATGAAACATCCTGATTCAGAGTTGAATTTGGGAAACATTTCCCAAACTATTGCCATTGACATTTCAGTCAAAAGCGGAATTATTGAGAACATTCATATAGGTGCCTCGTGTACAGATGACGAAATTCAAACATACAAGGTCCTATTTCAAGAATTCCGCGACGTGTTTGCCTGGTCCTATGAGGAAATGCCAGGAATTGATCCCTCCATTGTTGTTCATGAAATCAAGACTTACCCGGACGCTAAACCCGTTCGGCAACGTCTACGTCAGATACACCCTAGGAAAGCGGCTGCGATTAAAGCAGAAGTCGAAAAGCTGTTGAAAGCAGGCTTCATTTATCCGATCCCGTTAACGGATTGGGTATCGAATATTGTTCCGGTTAACAAGAAACAAGGAACAATAAGAATATGCATCGACTATAGGGATATAAATCGTGCTTGTCCAAAAGACAACTATCCCATGCCCTATATCGATCAAATAATTGATGATTGTGCTGGCAGTGAAATATTTTCCTTTATGGACGGTTTTTCCGGTTACAACCAAATCAATATTCTACCTGCCGATCAACCAAAAACGGCTTTCATTTGTCCCTGGGGGACATTTTCTTACTGCAAATGACCTTTTGGACTTAAGAACGCCGGAGCCACTTTCCAATGGGCAATGTCTTACGCGTTTCACGACATCAAGCACATTGTGCAACCGTATCTCGATGATTTGCCTGCTCATTCTTTACATCGAGTTGATCACCTTGTCCACTTACGCGCTATTTTTATGAGGTGTCGGCATTATCGAATTCGGTTGAACCCACACAAATGTGTCTTCTGCATAGAAGTGGGACGATTGCTAGGATTTGTCGTTTCAAAAGCCGGTATCCGCGTCGATCCTTCGAAGGTCGAAGCTATCATCAAATTGCCTCCTCCTTCGAGTTTCCGCCAACTCCAAAGTTTGCAGGGGAAAGCAAACTTTTTACGTCGATTCATTCCTAACTACGCCGAGATTACAAAGGGTTTCACCCGGTTGTTCAAACAAAATGCACAATTCTCTTGGGATGAGATAGCTCAGAAATCTTTTGATGCACTTAAGCATGCGTTGACCCATGCACCGTTGCTGCATCCTCCCAACTACAACTAGGACTACTTTTTGTATCTCGTCACCTCCCACTCCACCATTGGAATGGTCTTAGTTCAGGAAGACGAATTCGGAACGGAACATGTGATATATTATCTTAGTAGGACGTTAAATCCCACTGAGCTAAAATATTCACATGTGGAGAAATTGGCCCTGGCAGCTGTTCAGGCTGTCCAACGTTTTCGTCATTACATTCTTCTCCGTAAAACTACAGTGATTTCGGATTACAACCCTATGATCTATATTTTGACTAAACAATTGCTAGGGGGCAAGTACTCCACATGGATTGTTATCCTGTAGGAGTTCGATTTGGAGTTCGAAAAATCTAAGTCTAAGAAATCCTTAGTTTTTGCGGAATTGATGTGTGACTTCCCGCGTGCTGACACAGAAACTGTGGCAGAAGAGCCCATTGCGGACGAATCTTTGTTTCTTATCAGCACTTTAGATCCGTGGTATGGGGATATAATCGTCTATCTCCAAACCCAATCCTTTCGGCCCGAAGCTTCAATGTCGAAACGTCGGAAAATTTGATTCCAGTCCCAACAGTACCAAATTATTGGAGATACTCTTTATCGTCGTGGGGCGGACTTGGTTTTTCATCGTTGCTTAACTCATGAAGAGGCAGAAAGGGTTCTGAATGACTGCCATTCTGGAGCATGTGGCGGTCATATGTCTGGGTATGCCACAGCTCAGAAGGTGTTGCGTGCTGGCTATTTCTGGCCGTCCATGTTTAAAGATTGTATCATTGCGGTCCGAAAATGCCACAACTGTCAAGTGTTTGATCGCAAGATGCGTGCACCACCTGCTCCTCTCCACCTTATAATTCCCGTTGGTCATTTTGCTAAATGGGGTATCGATTTTATTACATGTAACCCTCACTCGGCCGAGGGGCATGCGTATATCATCCTTGCGGTTGATTATTTTACTAAGTGGGCCGAGGCGATGCCTACATTCGAGGCAGATGGCAAGACAGCTGCGATTTTCGTATTCAATCATATTATTGCTAGGTTTGGTGTCCCACAAGCGATAATCACTGACCATGGGCGCCATTTTCGAAACATTATGATGACAGAACTTACAAGCCAGCTTGGTTTACGCAATGATAGTTCTACTCCTTATTATCCTCAAGCAAACGGTTTGGTTGAATCCATCAACAAAGTTCTAGTTATCATGATCCGACGATCATTGGTATTCATCGGTCGAATTGGCATAACATATTATTTTCAGCACTTTGGGCATACCGAACCTCAGTGAAAACATCAACAGGGTTCACTCCGTTCCAACTAGTTTATGGTTTGGAAGCAGTGTTGTCCATTGAATGCGAAATCCCATCACTTCAAATGGCTATCGAATTACTCCCAGCTACTTCTGAAGAGGAGAAGCGTCTGTTATACTTAGCTAAATTAGATGAGACTCGACGTGACGTTGCTTTGGCAATCGAGACTCACGCGAAAAGGATGAAAGCTCAGTATGATCGCAACGTGACCCCTCGTAATTTTTCGGAAGGAGACCTAGTGCTATTATATGATCAAGCTAACGATAAATTAGGTGCTGGAAAATTCGTTCCTATGTGGCATGGGCCCTACATTGTCAAGCGAAAGCTAGCAAAAGGGGCCTATGAGCTGGTAGATTTTGATGGGGACTCTTTCGGTAAACCCAGAAATGGACTTTACCTAAAGAGGTATTATTCTTAAATGGTGGGTATGGAGATTCAGTTAGTTTAGTTAGGTTAATTTTTCTTTCTAGCTGGTATGTTTGCTTAGTTTAGACAGTGTGCTTAGCTTAGACAGTGTGTTTTTTGTCGTTATTCTGGCTTATCTTGGTTTTACTCTTGATATTGCAGATGTCGACGCCTCTCCAAACGTACATTGGATTTGCTGATGGTGCTTGTTGTAGTACACGGAATATCTCTTCCGCAGCTTGGGTTATCTATTCGCCCTCTGACGAGTTAGTTTCTATGCATGGGGTGAGCCTCGGTCAAACAACAAACAACATTGCAGAATACAGTGCAGTGATTGAATTATTATCCGAATCTATTTCATTTGGGATTCGGAGTTTGATAGTGAGGTTAGATTCTGAACTCCTTGTATTACAGCTTAATAGAGTCTATGCCATTAGAAATCCAGTGTTATTAAGATTGTTTTTGAGGGTGCGTCTCTTGGAACGTGAATTTGATTACATTGAATATCAGCATATTCCAAGGTCTTTAAATACATTAGCAGATGCAATGGCGTCTCGAATGTTATGTAACAATCATAAATGTAAATTTATAAACATTTCATCACACATGTTTAACAAAATAAGCCAGTAATAATGATATATATAGATAGGAGTGTGTCAAAAAATATACATCGTCTTCGATCATAGGTTGAAAAACACCTTATGATCGGCAAAAATGATAAGTACAAAAAACCAAAAATGTCACATGTGTCTACAAAAGTGACTAGCCAATCACTGGTGGTGCTCTCTATATGAGACCACTGCCCGCACTACCCTACACAGGAACCTCCTGAAAGGTCCTGGGACTGCGACCACATAGCGCTGAAGTCGGATAGGAATATCGTTTATAGTCGTCTCTGGTATGCCCGCCGTGAGACGCTCTAAGTCCTGTTCCAGCTCGGCTAAGGTCTCTGTGGCCGCATTCTGTGGGGTTGGTGCTGGTGCAACTGGTACTCTTCTCTCAAAAGCCCGGAGATTGGCCGGACTCCGTGGGCCTACATCTGCATTTTGAAAATTTTTTGCTGTCAGTTTTGAGACGATATATAAAAAAAAAAAAAATAGATAATTTAAAAACTTGTGAAAAATGAAGTACCTCTGTCGTCCCATTGTTCTCCCTGTGGAAGAACCATGTCCGGATCATTGCGAAAATCTACTCCGGCATAAGGAAAATCCTGAATCGCAAAGACCTGGCTCTCCAACCAGTGAAAGTAACCCACAGGAAATCGGACAACTCCCGCTCCCTCATCAGGATGCCGGGCCATTACCAAAACCCACCGCGTCAACTTAGGCTCCCGAGGAGGCCCAACTGGAACAGTAAGATGCTAGGGGATCAGCATTGGAACTCTCTCTAGGGCGAAGCTCACAACTAAAGGCCCATATCCAATGGTCTTCAATTGTCTGTTCTTTGCCCTAGTCAGTTGGCCTTTCATATTGGCCAGCACAGCATCGCACCAGTTGAAAATGGTGCCTCGGAAGCAATCTATAGCCATCCGCATTTGGGAACCAGTGGCTATGTGCAAAGCGGCAGCACCGCAAAGTCTGGTAACTGTAAAGGCAATTACCATAAGTTCAGGTTGGGATATGTATTTGATTTCTATCCCCTTATCCTGGTTTTGATTGTTGCACCACTCTAGCAGGAGACTAGCAAGGGATTGGCCACCCGGCCTAGTTCCGAATAGAGAAAGTTGCTCGCCCCTGTTAGGCAAGCCAGTGAGAAAATATATGTCGGAGGACTCTATCTCGAGCTGGTGTTCTCCGATGTAAAAACATTGATCCTAAATGTTCCACCTTTCAACCAGCCACTCTAAGAATGGCACTTGGGCCCTCATGCCAGGTATGGCCCAGTACTTGTAGAGACCGCATGCCTTTAAAGCATCAATGGAAGGTTGATGACCTATTGCGGCCAAATCGACATCTTCATGTTCTCTTTCACGCCAATCTAGCATGGTGGGCAATCTACACACCAAAAAAACATTTATTAGAATTCATTAAATCAAATTTTGATGGTTAGGTTTTGAGTTTGGGTTTTGAAAATCCGTTTTGTGCGGAGTATGCACCCCGCGTTCAGAAAACAGAGCGTGGGTACGCAGCTGTTCTGAAGGTGGGCTGCGTACTCCGACCTTTTTCCCATATACGAAAATGTCGGGGTACGCAGGTCGCCCATGGGGTACCTGCGTCCCCCGAAAAGCGGACCCTAAAACCCCAAACCCTCCAAAAAATCAAACTAAAACTTAAAATGGAATTCTAAACGGATGAAATTGAAGAGGAGGATGTTGTGAAATACCTGAAAGGGATGGCGCTCGATTCCGATGGTCGGATTCTCCGCAAAGTCCACGGGAAGTTTCTTGTCAAAAGCCCTTTTCTCACCCTCAACAGTAAAATGGTACAAATGACATGGTAAAAAGTCTTTTTATAGGTTTTTTGGATAAATGAATGCTAAGTTTGTTTATTTTTCACCATGAAGGGATATTTTTCAATGTATTTTTGCCCATCTTAAACAGGTATGAGCAATGTGTTGTTTTTGTGCAGGACAAAAAGGACTTTAGGGTAAAATCATCATTTTTCACGAACCAAGACATCAGAGTCATCTTTTAAGCCCTTTTTTGACTCCTAAAATATGAAAAGATTGCCGAGCGTTTCTCTTACACTCGTTAAAACGGAATTAAAAGACGGTCCCCTTATAGCTCTTTTCTGACAGTAAAAACAGGAAAAGATTGCCGGACTTTTGTCGTTTCAAATCCGATACTGGAAATAAAATGACATGCCTCTGACCGCTTTTTACTTTTCAGGTCAAAGGCATTAATCATGAAAGTACTCCTTGGTCGCAAGATCAAGCGGTTCTCTCAGGTATTATTTTATACTTTTTCGGGCTTGGGAGACACAAATTTACGAAAAAGTTCACCTCAGAGTCTTCTTTAGTTTTTTCAGACTCTCTAAAATTGAAAAACACCGAGTTTCTCCTATACTGGACTCGTTAAAATTTCATAGTAAAGGACCTGTTCGATTACAAACAGGAACAGACCACTCCTTCTTAGGGTCCGAATCTAAACAAAGTTGGACTCATCCGAAGGATGAGCTTATAATCAAGCATATGTTATCCTCCTCAAGCTTGTAAAAAATAAAGAGGTACTTGCCAGAAATGGTGGCGGAAAAGAGAGAAGAATGAACCTATGTGTTATCCTTTGTTACAGAAGAACCTTATCACCGCTCTTGAACACGACATGTTTCATTCACCTGGGTTGGGAAATCCTTTGCCTTAAAGCTGATAAACCACTCTGAAAGTCTTCACCCATTTCTGGGTATTAAATTTGGGTCAATCTTCACCAAGCCATCTGTCGTGTCGTTATGTGTTCAAGAGGTCTCTGCAAATAAACCATTCATATGCAAAATACTTGTCATCCATTTGACCACCCCTGAGTCAGTCCTTACAGCAACATTTCTTCAACTTGAACAATGATTTCGTGTTGTGGGCTTGCCTGCAACGGGTCACTTTCTATCGACATCAGCACATTATCTAGAAAGATGACTTAGAAATCGTCAGTACCTTGAAGTCTGCATGCATCAACGGCAGGTTTCTCGCCTTTGACGACAGTTTACATCATTGACTTTCGATCGAAGGATTCCATGATGTGTTCGACATCAACCCATTCATTCACATTTCATGGATTGTACTGGGTACTTTGAGAACCATTGACATCACTGGTGGTCTCTCTCACACTTGTTAACAGTTTACATCATCGACTGGTAATCAAGTGGTTTCTACCATGTTCGACATCAACTCATTTATTCGCATGGATAGAATCGTACCAATTCAGGAAGTAGAGATGAAGACCCTGGATCTAGTTTCCACCATCCAGGCTGCGAGGAGTTTTGTATTCATTATATAGTAGACTAACCATAAACAGATGGCTGCGTCCATACTGTGTCTACAAAATCCTACGATTGTGATGTACTTCAAAATCATTCTTGTATCAGAACAATAGTTAGATTGTTAGTTAAAGTTTTCAATCTGAGTATGGGAATGCCTACCTCAGCGATGATAGCATCTTATATATGTATTTTGTGTTGAATATTTGCAGGTTCTGAACGGGCTTTCCGTAAGATACTCCTTGAAATGATAAAGTACTTCACCCTTCCTAGATCATAAAAAACCCTAATCTACTACAGGCTTCGCACTTAAGGTGGCAATCTGTTACACTAAAAAATGTCACCATGACTATTTGCAGTTAGTATGGCTCCATCCACTGACATACTATCCTCCTTGGCAAGTCTCATGCCTCTGCTCTTCATGTCAAACTTCAAGAAAGAAGAGAAAAGTCATTTAAAGTCAATTATCTCTGGTATGCAATTTCTCTTAGCCTTACCTGCGTGTACGCAACCCAAGTTCACAATACCTGCGTACTTGTACGCTCTGTATGTAAAGGGGTGGGTGCGTACTCCTGTAAAGGTCAAAAGGCACAAGTTTCACTCTAAAAAAGTTACTTGTGGTCATTTCTAGAGTCTTCTAGAAGCTTGTTTGACGTGTATGAAGCACCTCCAGATGGTTCATGTATCCCTACCAAAGAGAAACTTATCCCATCAAGAGGGGAGCTATCCCATCCAAAGAGGGGCTTATCCCTTTGATGGTGGACCTGAATAACTTCCTCTAGAGCACTATAAATACAGGCATTGGGCCAAAGGGAGGGGAGGTTGAAAGCTGAATATTCCTAAGGGTAGATGCTGCTGGAATTAGGACTTCCTTGTAGAAGCTTGTGAGGAGAGATTACCATCTTTGCTTGTTCTATTTGGAAGTGGGTGAGCTGATCAGAGTAAAGGAGAACTCTTGTGGACCATGGGAGGGACTTGCACAACACCAAGGCTCAGGTTGTAATGGTTCCTTTTGTTACCTTTTAATACAAATTAGTCCATTCTTCTCAACAATTTGTTATTTATGAGTTGTTTCATATACTCCTTGTTCTATATGTTAAATATGTTTTATTTTATGTGATATTCAGGTGCTATTTAATCGTTTGATTGTTAGTGAATGCAGGTTTCGAAGGGAAGGAGGAGCTCATCCGGATCAACGAAGCTGGACTACTACAACAGCGTTGGGTTACAAGTAGGATCTAAACACTTGATTTCTCATATTGTAAAGGCATATTTAGTGAAGGATTGCTCTTATTTGTCTTGTTTGTCACTAGAAAGTCTTAGACTTCTAGGGAGGTCGGTTGTGTCCGCACTAACGACTCTTTCCGCCTGACAGTTTCAGAAACTAAAAAAAAAAACCATTTGAGAAGAAATCGCGCTGAATTTCGGGTCCGAATTTCAGCGCTTTTCGTGCTATATTTGCAGAGATATGATCTGAGGAAGTTGGTCTTTTTGCAGACTCCTGAATTACATTCCAAATAGATGACCTGGGGAAAATCGTCATAAATTTCTCTCTAAGTATCGGATTCAAATTTCGTAAGAAGGTACAAAAAGAGGACGGATTGTAGTTTCTTGTGTATATTTTTCAGAGCCAAAAGTTGAAACAGGGACACGTGGCATGTCGTACAAGTTCGCTCTACTAAACTAGTCTATAATCAGGTCACTGTGGGAGATTTGGCATAACTCATTCTCTGGAGAATCCAATTTGGATCAGACTGGTGACATTGGGAAAAGAATGCAGAGGGCTACTACAGGTCGCAATTTCAGAACTTAAAGATTCGAAAGTACAAAGTTACAGTCGTTTCAAGATTGAGCTCCTAAAATCAAGAAAAAGCAAGATGAGAAAGTTTGATGGCAAGGATCCGATAAATTGGATACTTTAGATGGAGCAATATTTTTATCTACATGGTGTACCATTGTTACAAAAGGTATGTATTGCATCTTCATATTTAGAACCAGATCAATTTTTATGGTATGAAGGGCTTTGTTCTCGTAAACAACTTGTTACGTGGTCAATTTTCACGGAGGAAATGATAGCACATTATGAGGATACAAAGAGCAACACCTTCTTTAGAGCAACACCACAACAATTGGAAAGAGTAAAAGGTCTTTGTGACATAGTGGAAAGAAAAATTATGGAAACTAGGAAGCATACCCCTCACAACTATAAATATGGAAGTGTTGTTTCTCCGAGCCTTCCAAAACCTACAAGGGTTACACCCCAACAATTGGAAGAAAAAAGAGAAAAGGGGCTTTGTTACAATTGTGATAGCAAATGCACTAAAGGTCATAAGTGTCCTGAGAAGAAATTATTTTACATAGAATACAAAGAGGAGGAAGAAAAGGATCAAGAAACATCAAAAGAAGAACCCCACCCCAGAGAAAGAAGAAATGAATCAGACCATATCTTGTAAAGCATTGGCAAGAATTACCACTCCTCAAACTCTCAAGATAGAAGGACATATCAAGAAGAAAAAGGTGCAAGAAGTGAAAGATCACATTGAGAAAGAAGAAATGAATCCAACCATATCTTGTAATTCATTGGTCGAAATTACCACTCCTCAAACTATCAAGATAGAAGGACATTCAAGAAGAAAAAATTTCAAGAAGTGAAAGATCATATCGAGCATCAAGAAATGAATCCAACCATATCTTGTAAAGGATTGGAAGAAATTACCACTCCTCAAACTCTAGAGATAGAAGGACATATCAAGAAGAAAAAGGTTCAAGCAGAGAAAGATCACATCAAGCATCAACAACAAGTTCTCCAACTTTTAAAGGATAACGCCACTTCGACGCAAAATCAAACGAAACAACAGGTAGATCAACATCGTAGTGAAAAATGTTTTGATGTAGGTGATTGGGTATTTTTACTGCTACATCTCAAGCAAGCTATTTATGAGAAGGAAATGTTGGCAATACTACATGCACTTAAAAAATGGCGACCTTACCGAATGGGAAGACTCTTCAAGGATGAGGATGTGGAAGCATTGTTTTGTGCTATTTCTATTATCTAACTAGATTGGATAAACGAAGCAAGGGATGAATGGAAGAAGGACAAAGAAGTATGGCCACTTATTCAAAAGTTGAAAAAGATCCCAATTCAAACAATATTGCTAGAAATTGAAGAGGAAGGAAAAATCATATTGGAACCTGGAGCAGTCACAGAAACAAGAACCCGACAGCTATGAAATCGATCAATTTCACAGTATCTCATTAAGTGGAAGAACTTACCCGCTGAAGATTCCACATGGGAGGACAAGAATTTTATACAGAAGCATCAAGAACTACTCAAACGTTGAGGACAACGCTTTTTGAAGGAGAGGGGCATGTTAGGCCCCTATACTACTAGTGTAACCCCTTATTGTTATTAGTACAACCCACTTATTATATTGATGTACCCATGTAGTGCCCATATTATTACTATTGTGCCACATAGAAGCCCACTATTGTTATTATTGTGCCCTTACATTATTATTGTTGTGTCGGCTTTGATTATGTTATGACCCCTTAGACTCCTATATATAGAAAGGAGGTCTTTTCATTTGTATCATCAAAGAATTGTTCATTTATGTAATGTAAAGGAGGTTGCCCCCTCGAAGAGGTTGAATTCTAAGGCGTTGATCTATCTTTTCTATCTTTTTCTTGAGCTGGTTTCATAACAGGTCCCCATTGCATCCAAAGCCTCCATGAGGTGAGGAAATTCCTGTTGAACGTGGTCCCTAGTGATCCACTTGCTTTGGTGAAGGAATTGGCCTACGTTGACAACTCGATATAGTTGGATCCTCTGTTGGCAATTTTTCTTGATATATGTTTCCATGATCCTATCAGTTGCGGCCTGTTCAATACAACTTCGGTTGAGCTCTATTGTTAACAGCTTATCAGCAACGTTGGATGTGTCCAACAATAGAGGAAAGTATGGCTACAGTCGGTCCACTTTATAATTTTCACCTATTTTATAATGTTCACTTTATTTTTCATAAATTTAAGGTATGTAATAATTATTTTTTAATATTTAAAATGTACAAAGTAAACAATTAGTTGTTATGGTTTTAAATAAGCCAAAAGACATAACTATTTTTATTAATTTAAAATTAAACTCAGATTTTTTATTATCTATGTAATAATCATTTTATTTTTTAAAGATGTAAATGAAAAAAATATATATATTTGAATTTTAATTCATTTTTAGTGATTTTTATTTAAATTTAAAGTTTAAGAAAAAAGAAAAAAGAACAATGTTACCTTATATGAACATTTAAATTATAATTATATTTCTATTTGAAATTTATAGATAAAATTTAAAAAATTAATTCATCTAATATTAATAATTCATTAATTAATAAATAATAATAATAATAATAATACATAACTAATTATAATTATTATCTATTAATAGCAATTAGTATTAATTAATTATTATATATTAATAATAATTATTTATTACTAATTATTAATCCAAGGGATTAATTCTAAAACCCCAAGGTATTATAAACCCAAGGGAATAATATTAACCCTAGGAAAATGAACCCTTAGATTAATAAAAACAATGGATAAATATTATAAACCTAAGGGATTAATACTAAAAATCCAAGGGATTGTAAACTCAAGCAAGTAATATTAAACCCAAGGGGTTAATATTATAAACCCTAGGTATATAAACCCAAAGATAAATACTATAAACACTAAAATAAACTATGTTGACCATGTTTTACCATGGTTGATTTTCATATTCAGATAATCTTTGTTACAATGCTACATTTGACCATAGTTGACCATGATTTATTTTCATATTGAGATAATCTTTGTCATAATGTGTCATTGGACCATGGTTGCGCATGGTTTACTATGCTTCTAAACCCAAGGAATTTATATTAAACCCTATGATTAATATTATAAACTTTATGAATAATATTATACCCTAGGAATATGAACCCTTAGATTGATAAACCTAAGGGATTCATATTATAAACCCAAGGGATTAATTTTAAAACCCCAAGGTATTATAAACCCAAGGGAAAAATATTAAACTCAAGAGATTAATAATATAAACCCAAGGTATATAAACCTTAAGATAAATATTATAAACCCGAGGGAATAATAAACCCAAGGAATTAGAACGAAGAACCCAAGGGATGAAAATAAACCATGGTCACATTGTGACAAATATCTCTTGGTCCAACGTCACATTTTGACAACCATGGTCATCCATGGTCAACCATGTTCCAACATTGTTATCCCATGAATGACAAATACATATGCATGAGGAATCTTTCGAAAGTGCATTCAAATTATAGGCTTCTATGTCATGAGGAAGAAGATGATCAAAATCAAGAGGAAGAGGTAGGAACAATAGAAGCAACAATCAGAGAGAAGATTCACAACAAGAAAGGAGATTTGATCAAAATCCTCATAAGTCAAGGGGGGCAACAATAGAAGTTTGAAATCATATCAAAGGTATGAGAAATAAAAAATTAAGTGCTATTATTGTAATAAGATGGGTCATTATGTACATGAATGCAGAAAGAACAAAGTTTATCTTAACGGAAAAGGTGCAAACTATACTTCTGAAAAGTGAGAAGAATATTTATTCCTTACATGTAATACTTCTCAAGAATTATCTAATGAAATATGGTTTATAGATAGAGAATGTAGCAATCATATGACATGAAACCAAAGCATAATTAAAACTATGGATGATAAATATTATAAACCCAAGGGAATAATAAACCCAACAGATTAATAGTAAAAACCCAGGGGATTATAAACCCAAGGGAATGATATTAAACCCAAAGATTGTCTCAATATGAAAATCAACCATAGTCCAATGTTGCATTGTGAGAAAGGTTGTCTCAATATGAAAATCGATCATGGTCAACCATAGTCCAACGTCCCATTGTGACAAAGATTTTGTCAATATGAAAAGCAGTCATGGTCAACCATGTTTATTTTAGGGTTTATAGTTTTTATATTAGGGTTTATATACCTTGGATTTATAATATTTATCCCTTGGGTTTAATATTATTCCCTTTGTTTTATAATCCCTTGGATTTTTATTATTAATCACTTGAGTTTATTATTCCCTTGGATTTATAATATTTATCTTAGGGTTTATATATCTTGGATTTATAATATTAATCCCTTGGGTTTAATATTATTCCCTTGGGTTTAATATTATTCCCTTGGGTTTATAATACCATGTGGTTTTATAATTAACCCCTTGGGTTTATAATATCAATCCCTTGGGTTTATCAATCTAAGGGTTCATATTCCTAGGGTATAATATTATTCATCAGGTTTATAATATTAATCTTAGGGTTTAATATAAATCCCTTGGGTTTATAATCATGGTCAACCATGCACAACCATGGTCCAATGTCACATTGTGAGAAAGATTGTCTCAATAGGAAAATAAACCATGGTAAAACATGTTCAACCATGTTTAATTTAGGGTTTATAGTATTTGTCTTAGGGTTTATAATTTTATCAGTTGGCTTTATCCGTTTGGTCCATGGTCCAATGTCACATTGTGACAAATATTGTTTCAATATGAAAATCAACCATGGTCAACCATTATCCAACATCGCATTGTGAGAAATGTCTCAATATGTAAATCAATCATGGTCAACCATAGTCCAATGTCACATTGTGATAGATATTTTGTTAATATGAAAATCAACCATGGTCAACCACGTTTATTTTAAGGTTTATAATATTTATCTTAGGGTTTATATACATTGGGTTTATAATTTTTATCCCTTGGGTTTAATCTTATTCCCTTCGGTTTATTTTCCCTTGGATTTTTTAATATTAATCCCTTGGGCTTCTTAGTCTCTTGGATTTATAATATTTATCTTAGGATTTATATACCTTCGGTTTATAATATTAATCCCTTAGGTTTAATATTGTTCCCTTGGGTTTATAATACCTTGGGTTTTTAGAATTAATCCCTTGGATTTATAAGATCAATCCCTTGGGTTTATCAATCTAAGGGTTCATATTCCTAGGGCATAATAGTATTCATAAGGTTTATAATATTAATCCTAGGGTTTATATAATTCCCTAGAGTTTATATTCATGGTCAACCATGTGCAACCATGGTCCAATGGCACATCGTAACAAAGATTGTCTCAATATGAAAATCAACCATGGTCAAATGCTGCATTGTGACAAATATTGCCTCAATATGAAAATCAACCATGGTAAAACATGGTCAACAATGTTTATTTTAGGGTTTATAATATTTTTCTTAGGGTTTACATACCTAAGGTTTATAATATTAATCCCTTGGGTTTATCCCTTGGGTCCATGGTTCAATGTTACACTGTGGCAAAGATTGTCTTAATATGAAAATCAACCATAGTCAAACTTGGTCAACAATTGTCCAATGTTGTATTGTGAGAAAGGTTGTCTCAATATGAAAATCAATCATGGTCAACCATAGTCCAATGTTGAATTGCGACAAAGATTTCGTCAATATGAAGATTTCGTCAATATGAAAATTAGCCATGGTTAACCATGGTAAACCATGTTTATTTTAGGGTTTATAATATTTATCTTAGGGTTTATATACCTTGGGTTTATAATATTTATCCCTTGGGTTTAATATTTGTCCTTTGGTTTTTTAGTATTAATCCCTTTATTTTATTATTCCCTTGGGCTTATCAATCTAAGAGTTCATATTCCTAGGGTACAATATTATTCATAAGGTTTAATATAAGTCCTCTAGGTTTATAATCATGGTCAACCGTGTGTAATCGTGGTCCATTGTCACATTGTGACAAAGATTGTCTCAATATGAAAATCAACCATATTCAACCATGATCAAATGTCGCATTGTGACAAAGATTGTCTCAATCCGAAAATCAACCATGGTAAAACATAGCCAGCCATGTTTATTTTAGGGTTTATAGTATTTATCTTAGGGTTTATATACCTAGGGTTTATAATATTAATCCCTCGAGTTTATCCCTTGGGTTTAATATTACTCCCTTGGGTTTATAATCCCTTTTATTTTTATTATTAATCCCTTGGGTTTATTACTCCCTTTAGTTTATAACATTAATCCATTGGGTTTATTAATCTAAGGGTTCATTTTCCTATGGTGTAATATTATTCATATGGTTTAGTATTAATCCCTTGGGTTTAATGCTAATAATACTAATTAATAATATCAGTAATTAATAATAGTAGTAGTAATAATAATAATCATAATAATAGTATAATAATAATAATAATAACAATAATGTGATTGATATATGCCTTTGGCATATATCAACCACATTTACTAACACATTATAAACCTCAGAGTTTTTAGTATTAATCCCTTGTATTAATATTATTCCATTGGGTTTATAGTTCCTTGGGTTTTAGTATTAATCCATTCGGTTTATTATCCGTTGGGTTAATATTATTACCTTGGGTTTATAATCCCTTGCGGTTTTAGTATTAAACCCAAGGGATTGATATTATAAATCCAAGGGATTAATAGTAAAATCCCAAGGAATTATAAACCCCGTGGTTTTTGGTATTAGTCCCTTGTTGTTTCTATTGTTATAAATTTATCATTTGTAGATACAAATGAAGCCTTTGGCTATATCAACCACATTAATATTTTTAATGTGGTTTTGCTAGTGCATTAATGTATGTTAATATACATTACTATACATCAATGTACATCAATGTGCTTTGATTAATATACATTCGTGTGCATAACAATAATATACATACAGTAAAGTATATTAATGCACAGTAATGTACATTTAAATACATTAATATACTAATTTACATTTAAATACATGAATATACTAATATGCACAATCATGTACATTTCATATATATAAATGGATAGTATTATATATGGAAATTCATATAAATGTATATAAATATTCATGCGTATTGATGTGTATTTATAAATGTGGTTGATATATGCTTATTAGCATTTATTAACCACATTTATTTATGTGGTTGTGCTAGTTCAATACCTGGAGCGTAGTCCCAATACTGTGGTTAAACTACGATCAATCTCTAGAGACGGGTTAAGGGTTCACGCCTTGAAAAATAGCTTTGTGTATTGATACAAGCTCTGCGTGAAGATATCGCTTTGTGAGAACCAATCTAAATTCCAAACCATTGCCAACAAATCAAGTTCGCCCCTGGTCAATGCCTATTTGAGCTTTGCCTTCATGATTGGTGTTCGGTCTTAGCATTAATGCTTGACTTTGATGGAGAGGCTGAGACTTGCTCACACATTCATATTTTTAGTTGACACTCTCTACATTCTAGTTCTTAATCCTGCAACAATTTTTTGATTTCAAGAAAATCCATTTCTCAAAGGTCTTGGTATTTGGACTGATAAAAGAATGGGGTGGGAAATTCTCTTTAGAGAATATTTCTTATCGTGTGATTTCTTATGGGATCAATGTGAGAGTACAGCTCCATATTTCTTTATATTGCTCATGGATCAATACCATGAGTGCTATAAGCCCTAAGAATTATAGGAACTCTCATATCATTGATAAAATATAGCTCACAATAAGGAGAAGACAAGAGACAATGAATTTGGTAGAAAATGCCTCAAGTCATCATGTCTCACACATTCTCTATTTCATCTTTCAATGATGCAAATATATAATACAATTATCAAACCACCTCAAATACTCTCACCTTGAAATTTCACAAAAAGATAAAGTAGGATGAGACAAAATATGATCTAGAAACATACAAAAAAAACCTAGATCCCATGATGTGAAATACATAAAGATGGTATAATAGGACTTTATGATTGAATATGAGTAAGAGGCTAACACATCACATGTTGAGTTTACTTATCAATAAAGATCAATAGGATCCCCTTAAATAAGATGAAAGAACAATGCAATACAAATTAAAAGAAAAATATGTGAAGTGCATCACTATCTAAGAAAAACTCTAGTTGAAACTTACTTGATTAATAGAAGTAATGAAAACTTAATCACCTAGGCTACTTATTCAACAAGAATAAAGAGAAAATAGTTCTAATGGATCAATGATATATACCTATTTAAACTCCATAAGCACATGTTCAAATGTTGTGATGACTAGTAATTTGTCCAACTAAACTCAACCTTAATAGTTAGCATTGGGCCAAAATGTTCTCTCTACGTCTATTTTGCAAAGATATATAAAAAGTATTGTCATCATTCCAAGATGTCAATTCCTAGGCACATTCCTTCATTCTTTATAATGACAATATATACACTAATAATATTATAATATGCAAGAAAAGTTTTCAACTCTACATATAGTTATGAACCAAATCTTTGGTTGACTCAATATAATCATGAACAATCAATTTATATTCCTACAAATCAATTTTGATGATATACACCTACTACAAACAATGTGATAGTAATTGTAAATTCGCTGCTATGTGTTGTTGAGATCATTTATTGGTGCATAATTATGTGTATAATATCAAATAATATTTAATTCATTGTACACATGATAATAACTTAATTATGTGCAATGAATAAATTGTACTTATTTATTTCATGGAGAAATCTCACATTTAGGTACTCTTGAAGAATTTTTGAGTTATTGGCTTAGTGAATAGAGTAGTCTAACTATTCAATGGTTTAACTCTTTTCCAGGGAATTTTGCTTGAAACCTGATAGGGAATTGTTGGAATTGTAAGTTTAAATTGTGTAATTTGTACAAACTTAGTGCTACAAAGATTTTTCTAGGTATTGAAACTATTTATGCATTCAATAACATATTTTAAACAATGAAAAATCACCATATAGGCTAAAATTATATTGTTAGATTTAAACACAAAAAACCAAAACGTCAGATAATTACACTATACCTTAGTGAATTAGCAAAAAAAACCAATATATGCAAGCATTTATTCTCTAAATAAAAAGCCAAATCTTCATTATACTCCCAAACAAGCCCAAAAATAATAACTTAGCGTTGTCCATTTACTCTATAAATATGCGTTTACCATATATATATATATATCTTATACCATTTTGTAAGTTTGATATTTCACTATAAATATGCGTTTACCATATATATATCTATACCATTTTGTAAGTTTGATATTTCACTAAAATCCTATGATCATATACATGTACATTTTCTCACATGGTATCAAAGTGCTTTAAAACCACCCCTAGTTCTTGTTAAATTGATAACCAAATCATTCTACAATTAAATCACTTAAGCACTTCTCATATTTTCGTTTTAATGATTTGAATATTTTTCCCAGTAATACAAAAACACCATCGTATTTGTATTTGTATGTGGAGTGGTCAAATTAACTACAGACTCCTTGTTTCATCAAAGTCAACATCTATATGCTTTACATCTATATATTTCCCCTGCAACCAGGTGCTTAGTACCTAATATTTTTCAAAAAGTAGAGATTTTATTTTTTATTTAAAAGTTTAATTTGAAAAATAATTCCTGCATATTACCGGCAATTATTGTTACAATTGGTGTTTTTTTATCGGCCTATCCTTTCCATTTCTGTCGGCTCCGCTGACGTGGTACCTCAATCCAATTTTCATTATGATTCTGCGCCCCTCCGTTCACCAGTCTTCCCTCCACGCGACCACCCATTTGTCTGGGCCACGCCCGGCTGCATCACCTTTTGTTACCGCCCTCCTACACCACTTGGTGCCTTAAACCACGTGGCCCTCTCCACTGGGCTGCCCTCCTCGACCACGTGGCTCTCACCGTCCTCGACCACGTGGTGCCTGCTTAAACCACGTGGCCCTCTCCATTGGGCCGCCCTCTTCTTGGCACCTTAATACATGTGAACAAAAAAACGCAAATTTCACACGGCTTTCCTGAACTATTTTTTTTCATTAATGCTTGAATTATGACGTCCCTTTCCCTTACGTGTCTTCGTATCAGTTTCACATTAATAACCACATCAGCACATACCACCCCGCAGATTGCCACGTATAATTATTACGTCAGTAACTCAACACGCAATCACTAAATGACATTATGTCATTAACTCAAGGCCCAATCACCGAGTGACACCTGGTATGAAATATGTTGCCACATAACTTTTTCCATTCAGTGTCACATTAGGAGTTGTTTATAATGCGACTTTTTGAAGATTCCAGTGACGGAATCCGGCGGAAGAAATTGATGTTAAATCTTGATTTGTTGCAGTTAAAATGGTTTTTTAACTGCATATTTGGATTCAGCACCCTAGAAAACCCTTGTGACGCTTTGATTGTGCAAAAAATAGCTATCAAACTTGTGATTCCAATAAATTGCTGCTGGATTTTGACCGGAAAAACCCACCGAAAAAGCTTCCAAAAAATCGCATTATAGACAACTGCGTCACATTATATCTTTACAATATCTAGTCAACACTAAGCCAACTCAATGCAAGACATGATGTATAGTTACTCACTAGAAAGTACCAACTTTGTCCACTCAGTGTCACATGATACATTTATATCTAGTCAACATTCAGCGAACTCAATGCAAGCCATATTGTGTAGTTAGTCGGAAAGTACCACTTGGAATTTCAGAGCTTAAGTTTCAAAATTCAATTTTGGAGATAGATGTATTTTTTTTTCATAGGAATTGGTAACTAGGTTAACCTCGTATTTAGATGGTACAGGATTAACCGTCACTACTATTATATTTTTGGGTTTACAAGAGTGTTTTTTTTCCATATATCAGGTTACTCGGGGTATTTCAACCTTGGATCTCGGGGTATTTCAACCTTGGATCTGTTAGTTTAGATAATATTTCATATCATCAATTGAATTGCTCCTCGAAACAAAATTGAAAATAAATTTTAAACAAAATAAATGATTCCATTAATTTTTTAGTCTAATAAAGTGAGAAATAATTTTATTTCAAGATAGTTTAGGGTTGGTTCTCATTTCTTAATCTTTCAGGTTCATAACTTTATCATTTTATTTTATTTTAATCTCTTTTTTATAGAATTTGAATAATTTTCAAAGGTCTATGTAATTGTAATTTCTCATTTTTTTCAAAATCAATATGGTGGTACAAGTTATTTTAGCTTATTTTGCATTGTATTTTCAGTTTTTATAAGAGGTTTAATTAACCAACACAGACTATTATTCTTAGAAATTATACTTGAATGAACTACTCAAAAGTAAAGGGTTATATTGGATGACCCTTAGGACAACTCTTGGACCAATTGACATAAAGAAATGTAAAAGATGACTTAATCATAACAACGAAGCTAGATTTATAATTGGCATGATGATCTCTAAAGATCTTGAATTTCACATTCGGTGTATTAATAGACCTCATAAAGCATGGTTGAAGTTTGAACAACTCCATAGGAAAACCAATTTGATAGGAGCTCATCAACCAAAAAATCAACTCATCTCTCTTGATTCGACATTTATTTTTCAATTCAAGGACTACATTATAAAATTTAACAACTTAAGACTCCAACTTGGTGATTGTGGAGTCAATAATATATATGATTAAATAATAATTGCAATCTTATCTAAACTCAAAGCTCCTTTTGATATTTTTGTCCCTACTTTTTATTTAACTAAAGATGCATTAAGAGCCAATTTTAAAATGACAACTTTTGAGCTACTTTGTGATCAATTGACATGTCAATGGGACATGGGGGCTTCACTGGGGAGTAATATCATACCACGTGGGTTCATATTGGGGGATATATATTGACAAAAAATGACATAATATATTGGGGAATGTATAGGAGGTAAAGCATTTTTATATTGGGAAATATAAAAAACGGAGCTCAAAGTTAATGAAAAATATAAAGGGGTGTAAGAAGTGTTAATGAAAAAATGGATACCTACAATATCTAGTGAAAGTAGGGATTTTTTAAATTGGGAAGTTGTATTGGGTTCATATTGGTAGGGGGTTAAATAATGTGAATTTTAGAGGGATTTTCCAATATATAGTCAAATTAACGGTATTTTTTAATATGATACGAGTGCACGTGATATGTGAGAGGTTCACTGATTGAATCCCCCATGGAATGAAACAAGCTCTTGCACATGGGTGCACTTGACACAAATACTAAGTAGAAAGCATTATTTTCTCATGATCACAAGGGCTTCAATCCCTTCAAGGTGTTATTTCGAGGAGCCAAATAGAGTAATGACAACCAAGCCACCTATAGTGACTCCTCCCCATCCAAAGTCTCAACAAGTTACTACATCAAAGGAGAAGAAGTCTCTTAAGCTCTAATCCTTTTGTACAAAGATGGAAATCTTGACAGAAATAGTTGGAAGAAGATGCAAGTATCGGAAGCTTCCATGAAAAAGTATAATATTCAATTTGATATTGTCTCCTCGTCTACTTCTTCTAAGACTCATGCTCTTTCTATAATTGCATGTTAAGTCCTTGTATGAATGGATTTTAGACTTAGTGGCCTCTTGTTATATGGTCAATCATAGGGATGCTTTCTCTAGTTTTGATGATTATAAAATCCAAAATAATTTTGTCCATGATATCCCTCCTTTAGATGTTGTAGTAGGAACAATATATCTTCTTGAAAGGAAATTTAATAATGTATCCTATGGTCCTACTATTTTCTTCAAATTTACTTTCCATTTTTCAAATTACTCACTTTAGTGATTGCAAAACTATCGAGTTTTTTTCCGGATGATATTGTAATTAGAGATCTAAAGGATCCATCTATTGTAACAACTTCAAAATGTACTTATGACTCTACTAGAATATACATATTTGAGAGCTTTGTGCCTTCATCGTCTATCACAATCATTTTACAGTAAACTTTGTTAGGAACAATTTGATCATTTGAAGTAATGTTACATGTAAAAACTCTTAATGCACTAAATTTCGCACAAATTACCCCTTGTTTCATGTCATAATGGTGTTTTTCATGATTTCAGTTTGGGTAAGCATTGCAAAGATTCTTTTCTTTTTGGCCATTAATATTAAACACCAACACCACTTGATTTATATTATAGTGACATCAGTGGATCATTTCCCACTCCATCATTTTATGGAGCATGATACATTCTCACTTTCATTGATGATCACATGTAACACACTTGTGTTTACTTTGTAAAGCTCAAAAGTGAAGTTTTCAATCTCTTTGATTCTTTTAAAGCATTGGTTGAAAAGAAATTGGGTCATCTCATTAAGCGGATCTGCACTAATAATTGTATACAATATATTAATAAACATTTCATTGATTTTTTCTTTAAACGCGTCATTTAAATTCCATATGCAATGCCTTACATTTGATATAAAAATGGACTAGTTGAATGTATGAATAAAACACTTAAGAAAATGGCTAATTATATGGTTCAACCAAATAAATTAGCACCATAGCTTTGGATATATAATATAAATTTTGCTAGTTACAGCTTGAATCATACTCCTATGGCATTTGTAAGAACCTAACTCCAAAAGAAAACTTGGTTTTAGATAAATCCTAATGTTAATCACTTTAAAGTGTTTGGTTGTGAAGCCATAGAGTGAGTGATGCAATCAAGGTGTGTGCAATTATTTTTTATTACTATGCTAAAGATGTAAAAGCTTATTAGATCTTTGTACCTCACTCTTTAGAGGTCATCTTTGGAGATATTTTTGATTTGATGAACTCCCCTTGGCCTCTGTGACTACATCTTCTTTTCCACTTCTTTCCTTTTATTTTACTTCTCCAGGGCTTGTGTATTTTTTCAAATAATGATTCTTCTTCTTCAGATGATGAACCTAGACCATCATATCTAATTTTTCCTCATATAGTGCAATAAATAGCTTAATATTGATCTTACATCTTTAGCTCCTCCTCTTATAGTTCAATCTACAAATCCTACATCTCCAACTACTCTAATTCCAAAATGGATCTAGAGGGTTGATATTACAAGGAAAATTCTAAACCCAATAAATTATTTTGGTAAACTTTATAAAAAAAGGAAATTGTTCGCACTTTAATTGGTGATCTAACCAACCTTGTAAGACCTACTCTCAATTTTTTATATGTGGTTTAGCTCTTATGGTGCATCACATCAAGAAGCAAGTGATCAACTTGAATGGGAAGTGACTATTCAAGAAGAAATGAAATTATTAATGACAAATGACACTTGGGATCTTGTTCCACTTCATGAAAGCCGTAAATTCAGTGATTGCAAATATGTCTACAAAACCAAGTTTTTAGTAAATGGAAGTGAGGATAACTTTGGAGCTTGGTTTGTTGCAAAGGGTTTTTCACATGATGAAGATATTATTTACTTAGAAGATTTATCCTTGGTTGCAAATATGAATTTAGTATGGCTTGCTCTTTCATTTGTGACTTCTCAAGGTTGGGAAGTACATCAGATGTACATCAAACACAACTTCATGGGACTTGCATGTAACAACCTCTAGGTTTTCTCAATATAAATCTACAACTTTTTAGTGTGACAATCGACAACATTACCCACAATCCATTGAGCACTAACGCAATAAACACATTGAGGTCGATATGCACTACATATAGCTACTCCTTTATGATAAATTTCTTCACTTGTAATTTTGTCATTCAGAAGATTAGAGTGAAAATATTTTCATAAAGCCAATCACTAGAGCTAGGTTCCCTCATTTTTTATCCTTGCTATGAGTTAAGGAGGTTGTCTTAGTAGGCAGGTAGCATATACATCCTCCTTCCTTCCTATCAGCTCCAAGTCAAGCATATAGGGGATGGGGGGGGAAGGTTGGTGCATAATTACATTCACAATATTAATTGATATTTAATTAATTGTGCACATATAAATAATTTAATTATGCATAATAAATAAATTTTAGTATCCCTTGCATGGATAAATCACAAGTTTAGGTAATTTTAACTTGGAAAATATCTGAGTTATTGACTTGGTGAACTAGTAAGAAATGTGTAGTTTTCATGTAGTATGCTTGAAAGAATTTGTCTATAAATAAAATCCCTAGGTCCTCATTGTATAAGAAGAAGAATTTTGAAAGAAATAATTGAGAATTTCTTATTTATTCCATGGAAATTTTCCCTTGAGGGTTTTACCATGTATATCATATGCCAATTTAAGAGTTTGTTTTCTCATTAAGATTATGTTGCTAATCCAGGTGGATATTGGTGGCCACTTAAGAAGTCCACTTGGACCGCTACCATTGTTTCTCTCAGCTTTTCAGTTTGCTTAATTGTAGCACAATTTACTATTTTTAGCAGTTTTTGGGTCCTGAACTTCGAGAGCCGTTTTGAGGCCCTAAACGATGTTTTTTGGGAAAATTGGGAGCAACATGGGTCCATGGACCGATGTTTCTCTTCCTAAAATTGTAGTTCTCAGATAGATCTTTCTAACGAGATATCGTGCACGTCAAACGGAGATCATATACCAAAGTTACAACCCCGGGAAGTTGATGTACCAATTTACCCAAACGGGGCCCACAGTTTGGCGTTTCATCTTCTAGGGTTAGGTTTTTGGATGTTAAGGGTTTTCCATTGTTTCTCAACAATAAATAGGCCTTTGAGCCTCATTGTAACACAGTTCAGAGGCATGTAGCCGCCACATCTCTTCTCAGAGATAAGCTACCATTGCCCTAGTTGGTTTATTTCCATTTTTGTTTGTAAGCATATTTAAGTATTTTACATTAATGAAATGAAGTATTATTTCCACTACATCTCTGTGTTTATGGTTATTGATGAGCCCCAAAAATGTACAATTATTTGGGCTCATTCAACCTCCTAATTTGGCTTAGTCCACCATTCTCATTTGTTTATTGCATGTTTTTTATTATTTTTATGTTAATAGAGTGAATTTGGTTAGTCATTATGCCAACAAGTCTAATGGGTGCTTTGTGTAGCCTTGTTGGTCAACTTGGAGACAAAATTGAAGGTCTTAATGAGCACTTGGCAGCCAAATTCGTGGGAGAACAAGCTAGAGGATTTGTAGGAAGGTGTCCCCCTCATTTATGGACCCTTACCTCGAATTCTCCACCATCAGCTCGGAGTTCAAAGGCCACCAAATTAATGAGCACAAGGGCAGCCAAGCAAGTCAAGTTGGACTGCTGTTAACTCCAAGTCTTGGGCAGCCAAGTCCCTAACTTTTAGGAGGACTGTTGGGTCCTCAAATTGTATAAATAAGAAGGCTTGGGGCCTCATTTTGGTTAGCTAGTTAGTAGACATTTTGTAGCTAGTGGTTGGTAATTTTTGTTAGCTAGTTGGTAGTCATTTTTGGTAGCTAGTAGTTAGTCATTTCGTAGCAGCTAGTTAGTCAATTTGGTTTTTGCTCTTTGTAAGCGAGTTTTGGCATGACATTAGACTTTTGATTATGAATAAAAGCAAGCAGTTTTGGATCAGATTTTAAGTTTTTAAAGGATCCTAAAGCTCTCGGGGTTGGGCCCAACCTGAGAGCTCAGGCCTCCTTCCTTTGTATCAATATTGTTCCTTTAGCATTTCGTTTCCATTTTCCTTTACATGCATTTGAGTATAGCTGCTGATTTAGATTTCCTGTAGAAGTCAAACAGATTGGTTTTATTAGTTAGAACTGTTGCAGTTGTTTGGAAGTAGGCTGAGGCATTACTTAGATCCATTCATGCACTTTCATATTTAGCATTTCTTCTTCATTCCACTGCCATGCATGAGTTTCCTTCACAGTTTATATTGTTGTTCATTGATTTTATGTCACAGGTAGCTCAGGTTGAAGCATTCTCGTTTTGGTGACACTCACAAGCATTTGTTTCATCTACACTACTTTCTCTTGTTCCATCACTTCGTCCTCCACCTTGATCACACCTGCAAACACATCTTTGATCCCTGCTCCGCTCTGTTATCTCACAAAGCCTTTCACTCCTCACGTACTTCCATTCTCTAGCCTTTCGTTGACATAACCCTTTACCTTCCAACCTACTCCCTACACTCACTTCCCATCCTATTCTTTCACTTCTAAAGCCATCACCAGCCTTATTCCTACTTTACACATCTCCCCCTACCATTCCATTACTCCTCCATCACTCCAAACACTCACGATAGGTCATCCTGTAGCCATTTTTAGACATCCTGTAGAAAACAGAGTATCCTGTAGGATCCTCTACAGCCATCCTGTAGGAGGCCACTCTCTCGGTTGCTGAGCATCTAAATGCGAGGAACCTCTGTGGATGGATGCTAAGGATCCCTAGGGACCTCTCTTAGCCTCCCCAACCTATCCCACGTTTTCCTTCCTTCTCCATCCCATCTGCACAACCAAACCCTAGTTAGCACAAGATCACAATCATTCCACATACTTAAAGGAAAAATACAAAAACATAACTTTCATGATGCAAGTAGTTTAGATCCATGCATTTTCACTTATTAGAGGTAATGACAGCATTGGTAGAAGTTGCATTTACATTCTTTGCATTGTAGAGGTTAGACTAGTCAAATTAGGGTTTCCTAGGTTTACATGCTTTGATTTGCTTTCAGTTCATTTTTGTCAAGTAAAGTAGCTTTCCTTTGAGATTAGCTTCCGTCCATCAATTAGCAAGCTTCTTCTGAGAGCCTATAGAAGTTGGCTTGAGCCCTAGCGGACTTGTGCCAGCTGACCAAGTGATAGCTGCGACAAGAGCTAGTACTTGTGCATATAGCACCGCCGCTTCCAAGTTTGTACGAACTACCGGGTTGATAAAATTAAGAGATAGGAAGCCCCAGGAGTTGTAGCATTATTGCTACAATACTGGAGCTCACCAGTTATCTCTATAATTTGTTGCATTCTTGTTTAAAATCGGATCAGTGGTATTAGAGTGGTCTGCTTTTTTTCTCTGTTTTTCTTTGCATGTCCCCAACGAGGTCGGGATATAAGGAGTTAGGGCTTGAACTGGTCGAACTTTGCAAGACCGGCCTCGCAAATCTCAGCGGCCTCCCATGGCAGATGAAAAGAAATATGGGGGGCAGGAGATCCTATCAAAATCTTGCTTGAAGAAGCCCTCAAGCGACAAAGGAACGCGATGATGGACATCTTTGCCCAGATCCTTCAGCGGCTACCCAGAGGCAATGCATCGGCTTCCAGCAGCTCCTTTGGAAACACCACGCCCTTTAAGGTACAAGTTAATTTGGAAATCCCCATCTTCGAGGGTCAAATAGATGCAGATGGCATAGATAAATGGTTAAATCTATTAGAGGGTTATTTTTTTGTTCATGATCTTTCTAGTCGGGAAAAGATTATTTTCACCCTTCTCAAAGCAGCCCCCCACGTCAAGGACTGGTGGGAAACCTACTACAAGCTGAAGGATGAAAGTACAGGCTCACTATTTTCAGCCGCACCCACTTGGGATTCATTTTGGTATGCCATCAAGGAGCAGTACTACCTTGTTGGAAGCTATGAGGATCAATACGTAAAGTGGACCACACTGCAGTAAGGAAGGGACCAAGATGTGCCGAAGTTTACCAATATTTTCCATACCCTTCGCACAAAGTTGGGTATCAAATATTCGGAGCAACATTTGGTACTCAAATAATGCGACTGCCTGCACAAGTACATCCAGGAAGAAATAGAATTCTTTAACATCCCCTCGCTCAGCACGGCATACCGATATGTCGTCAAGGTCAAGCAAAAGTTTAAACAGGAGAAGCGAGACTTTGGATCTGCAAATTCAAAGCAAGGGAAAGGTGCCCTCAAACCACAAAACAAAGGACAAAGCCAAGGCGGGACGGTCGAAGACAACCCGCCAAAACTGCAAGAAAAAAACAGTGCTGTGAAGCAGAAAAAGGACATGGGAAAGTGATGTGAGTTCCATAAGAGCTCCACTCACAACACAAGTGAGTGTCTGGCCAAACAGTCACTGGTGGCAGAGCTAAAGGTTTCAGAATCAAATGCATGTTCCGACTCTGAGTCAGAACCCGACAAGGGGAGTGACAAAGGGAAGTAGATTATTGATGTGGAGCCCAACGCCACCGTTGCCACCACGAAGATACAGAAGGAGGAACCCGAAGATCCAGAGGAGGAGGAGTGTCTCTTCCACTCCCAGATGCGGGTAAATGGCTCCTCGCTACAATTCATTGTCAACAACGAGAGCCAAAAGAACCTCATTTCGGTAGAGGTCGTGAGGCAGTTGGGCTTACCGACCACAGCACATCCATAACTGTACACCATCGGGTGGCTTCACCAAGGAAGGGTTCTTCGCGTGATCCAGTGGTGTCGCCTTCCATATAACATCAAGCCCTTCACGGATGAAGTATTGTGTGACATTGCTCCCCTTGAAGTTTGTGATGTATTATTAGGACAACCATACTTGTGGAAGTGAAATGTTGTGTAAGAATCAAGGCCCTGTGCTATTATTGTTACATTGGGAAATAAGTTGTACAGGATACCGGAGGTAGCACCGCCTACTACCATCTCTTTGGTTACTGCAAAACAATGTAGTATGCTCATTTCCAAAACTGGGAAATTTGTTTTCCTGATGATACGCCCTCAAGGAAAGAAGAAGACGATGGCCACGACCTCCAAACATGGCCCCTCTGCATGACAACTACATATGGACAAGGTCATGGAGGAGTATGAGGACATCTTCACCTCCCCCGCAAGGGTTCCTCTACACTGTCAGGTCAAACACTCCATCGATCTGACCCCGGGTGCGCCACTGCCCAATGGACCAATCTATCGGTGCTCCGTTCCGGAGAACGATGAAATCAAGAGGTAGATTCAAGAGCTGTTGTAGAAAGGTCACATCCATTCCAGTTCATCGCCCTGTGGGAGCCCGATCGTGTTGGTACAGAAGAAGGATGGGACTTGGAGACTCTGTATTGATTATCGGGCACTGACAAGATCATTGTCTATAATAGGTACCTGATCCCACGGATTGATGACCTCTTGGACCAACTAAAGGGGGAAAAATATTTTAGCAATATCAACCTGAAGTTAGGATATCACTAGGTAACAATCGAACCCTCCGATGTGTGGAAGACTACCTTCAAAGCCAAGGAGGGCCTTTTGGAATCGTTGGTTATGCCTTTAGGATTGACGAATGCTCCTGCAACCTTCATGAGGCTAATGGATGACATCTTGCAACCATTCACCAACTCATTTGTAATGGTATACTTGGATGACATCCTGATCTTCAGCCAGAGTTGGGAAGAGGACCTCCACCACATCCGACAGGTTTTCCAAACATTACGGCAACACAAGCTATGTGCCAATTTGGAAAAATGCACTTTTGGCATGACCCAGGTTCAGTATCTGGGATACATTATTGATGAACAGGGGGTGCATGTGGATCTAGCTAAGATCCAAATCATTCGGGATTGGCCATCTCCAACCACTCTGACAGAGCTCCGCAGCTTTCTAGGTCTTGCCAACTTCTACCACAGGTTCGTGTTGGGATTTTCTCATATCACTTGGCCCTTGAGTCAAGTCACCAAGGGAGGAGCAAAAGAAACATTCTTTTGGTTTGAATCTCAACAGAAGGCATTCACAGAGTTGAAATATCGCCTCTGCATGGCATCAATGCTCGTGTTACCAGATTTGCAACAGCCATTTGAGGTTGAGACAGATGCCTCTGACTATGCTATTGGGGCAGTCCTTACTCAACATGGGCATCTAGTGGCATATCACAGTGAGACACTTTCAGACACAATCCGGAAGAATCCCACTTATGAAAAAGAGATGTATTCCATTGTGCAGGCCTGCCAACAATGGAAGCATTACATTTGGGGAAGGAAACAGTCATCCACACAGACCACTGACCCCTGCAGTTCATACAGACCTAAGGGAAATTGCATAATGATCGCCATCAAAAATGGTCTACATACTTGCAACAGTTCCATTTAAATATCAAGTATAAGAAAGGCAACACCAATAATGTTGTAGATTGCCTCAGTTGACCACCGATCATGGCGTTAACCACCGTGATCAACTCTTGTGGGCACAAGACTTCTAATTGACCACTTCTCTACAAAAGCGACCCAGAATTTGGCCACACATACCAGACACTCTTGGAGGGTCGACATGTTCCAGATTTCCACCTCCAGGATGCCCTGTTATGCCACCTGGGTCACCTTTGTGTTCCTTCAAGTGAGCGTGCAAAGATGATTTTGGAAGCACAATACAGTTAGGCTGCTGGGCATTTCGGGGTTGAGAAAACGGTGGTAGTACTGAAAAAGTATTTCTATTGGCTGAATCTTCAACAGGATGTCGAGAAGTACATCAGATCATGCACTGCCTACAGCATTGCCAAACCGACCATCAAGAAGCAAGGCCTTTGTACCCCGCTGCCTACCCCTAGTCGACCTTGGGAATCCATCTCCATGGATTACATGTCAAGCCTTCCTTCCACTAAGCATGGAAACAACTGTGTTTTTGTGGTCGTCGACAGGTTCTCAAAGATGGTCATTATGGCTGCTTGCAAGAAGAATATCACAGCAGAAGCCACTGCTAAAATCTTCTATGAACAAGTGTGGGTGCACTTTGGGATCCCATAGTCTATCATCTTAGATCGGGATAGTCGGTTCCTCAGTACATTTTGGTCCGGTCTCCGGTCGATGCTTGACACCAAACTCACGAAGTCCACAACCTTCCATCCTCAAACTGATGGCCAGACAGAGGTTGTCAACAGGATGATTGTACACATTTTGCACATGCACAACTCAAAGCATCCATGCACATGGGACGAGAGCCTCCCCTATGTTCAGCACAACTACAGCCGAGCTCTTCATAGCTCGACTTGCCACAACCCTTTTTAGGTGGGATTGGAATTCCAGCCACTATGTCCCATTGATGTGGCCATGCCATTTGCAGCTACTCACGTAGATTAGGCTCATGTCCAGTCTAAAACAGATAAGGCAACCAGCTTCATTGAGCACATCCAACATATTTGCCAGCAGTTCCATGACATTCTGGAGAAATCAAATGCCAAGTACAAGCAGCGACATGATCAACATCGGGTGCCACAAAAGTTTAAGGTGGGAAACAAAGTCTAGCTGCATTTGCAAAAGGAATGCCTTACCGAAGCCTATCGGAAACTGCGACCACTCCGATATGGTCCTTACACCATTACCAAGGCTGTGGGAGACAATGCATTTGAGCTCAGCATTCCCCCATTCCTTGGCCTACACCCAGTGTTCAATGTGGACTGCCTTCGGCCATACTTTCCACCATTACTAGACACATATGACATTGCAAAATAGCTCGCACCCACAGAATTAAATACAGATTGCATGGAACAAGCTGTAACTGATCGGATCATGGACACACAGATCAAGCACACTCGCCAACATAATATTCAACTATATCAAGTTGTCAAAGCAGGCCAACTCCTTTACCAGGGCAAGTGGCCCACCACGGACCAAGTTCAGCAGAAGTTTCCTCATCTCATGGAGGAACTCAACGCAATGGGGACTATTGCTTCCTAAGGGGGGAGGAATGATCCAGGTGGATATTGGTGGCCACTTTCCAAGTCCACTTGGACCCCCACCATTGTTTCTCTCAGCTTTTCAGTTTCCTTGATTATAGCACAATTTACTATTTTTAGCAGTTTTCAGGTCCTAAACTTCTGGAGCCGTTTTGAGGCCCTAAACGACGTTTTTTTGGGAAAACTGGGAGCAACATGGGTCATGGGTCCATAAACCGATGGTGCTCCTCCCAAAGTTGTAGTTCTCGGATAGATCTTTCTAACAAGATGTTGTGCACGTCAAATGGAGATCATATGCCAAAGTTACGACCCCGGGAAGTTGATGTACCAATTTACCCGAAACGGGGCCCAGAGTTTGGCGTTTCATCTTCTAGGGTTAGGTTTTTGGATGTTAAGGGTTTTCCATTGTTTCTCAACAATAAATAGGCCTTCGAGCCTCATTGTAACACAATTCAGAGGCATGTAGTCTCCACATCTCTTCTCAGAGATAAGCTACCATCGCCCTAGCTGGTTTATTTCCATTTCTATTTGTAAGCATATTTCAGTATTTTACATTAATGAAATGAATTATTATTTCCACTACATCTCTGTGTTTATGGTTATCTCTGTAATTTGTTGCATTCTTGTTAAACTCGGATCAATGGCCATGTGCATTCTCTTGTTCCCATCATATCTAATGCCAACTCTAATTGATCTCAACTCAAGAAAAATTGGAACAATGATACCCGTCCACTCTTTCCAAGTTTAAATCAATATATCCCATCTTACTCAACAAGCCATGCCCAATCCCTGCATATTTTTCTCAAATATATGATAAATATTATTATTAGTAGCCATGAAAGTATGAGGAAGGGCCATGCCGTCAATATTGTCCTCCTTATAATAAAAAAGGCTACAAGAAATATCATTGAATGCATTTTTTAGAACATTAATTGAAGAAGTATGTTAAGACGGAATTTCAAACACATTATTGATCTTCTCAACATTAGATTTCTCTGCAAAAACATACAATCGAATTCATTCTCAAGGTCTTATGTGTAGCCTTGCAATCTCTAAATAGTCTTATTTTTCTCAACCAACTACAACAATAAAATATTATATCTTTTATTCAATTGTGGTATCATCAAACAACTCAGCATTATCTACCTAGAGGGGAGTGGCTTGCTAATGAAGTTCATCAATATAGAACTACTAGAATATAGCTTCAATCTCCAATTGGAAATCGAATTTATTTAACCAATAAATTTTATCCTCAAATATAATAATTATGGTATGAGGACTTTACCATTCTCCCTCAAATCGTCATGTAGATCTATCTTATTCCCAAATTCTTCTATGAGGTTCTTAAATACACATTCCAAAGGTCTTTCTATGATAACAATCTTTGTAGCTCCATCAAAATTCTCCAAGGTAGATGTCTACAATTCATTTGCAACAAGGTTTATCTTATGGTGCCACAACCTCCAAATTCTCTCATCCTTCCCATCAATCCCATGTTGAAGTCAAGAAACCAATTTATCCAATTCAACAATCATTTCTTATTGGGAGACAATCTTCAACCTTATCTTTTTCTCTGCGTTAAGTTCCTATAAAATATCCATAGGTTTCAATAAAGAGGTAAAAAGAAAACTTCAATCCTGAACAGGATCCATTGACAAAAGCTAACTTATGTCCTATTGGTCAATCTTCAACTAGGTTAAAATAATTCACTCCAATGTGAAATAGATGCACTCAATACAATCGTAATATAATAGCTCCACCTAGGATATATATCTCCTGTCTAACAATGACAAGCAACACAACAAGACACTACCTCCAAAGCTCATACAACTAAGTAAAATAATGACATATCTTTCTAAGAAATAATATACTTTTATAATAAGGTCATTTTATTTAAGATATACTATGGAACAAGCACAAAAGTAGAAAATAATATGTACCTTCAATGTTCAATCCAAAGAAATCTTGCATTAATATTTCCAGATCAAAGAATTTAAATGCAACCAATGGAGATAGAATAGTTTTCAACAATTACTAGTCTATGTTAATGAAGAGTAATAATAATCGAGAATCATACCCACCAAAAGGGGTAAGAAAGCAAGTTTTGAATTTTCTTTCTCACATACAATGTATAGGTGTTTACAACAGAATTTCAGTATACATACCAATTCAAAGATATGTCTCAAACTTGTATGAGTTGATTCATTAGTTTATTTTGCTGCAACAATCCTTTGATCTTCTCTTTCACTTCCTCTTATACCTATCCTTTTAGCTTAGATTCACTTGCTTATGTTCCATTAGTTTGTTTTGTACTTTCTAACTTTTCTAGATATATTCTTAGAACTTTCAATCCTTTTTTACCATCATTTTCCATTCTCTTTGTGTAATTTGTGCCCTCACACAAATTTTTCTTTTCTTTTGGACATACTTCTTGGATAAATTATCTCTCTCTCGGAACTCAAACCTTGATTTTTATACCAAATGACATAATTAGGACCACTGTGTTCCCCAATCACCAACTTCTTTGGAATACATCTTGCAAAATATTAGTCTCACAATTTCCATTTTTGCAATGAACATTCACACATGTGTACATTCAAATAAATTACTAAGTGTATATGCAATCACCTCTCATTTATATGAAACATCACAACAATCTTTTTATAATTTACTATACTAGTGTTATTTGCCCTCTTACTTGGATCTTATTTGACTCTACCTAACTTTCTCCCATTTGATTTATCGTCTAACGCTCTTCCTTTTTTGGGATGTGTTTTATCAAACTTTCTTATTTGCATTTTTGAGGTGTTTTCTTCAGAAGGAACTTAATGCAACATCGTAAGGGTGAAATGGATAAAAGTGGTGGAGATATTTTATAATAATAACAATTGATATGGACCACAATTTGAATTAGTTGAATAAAAGAAAAATAAAACGCACAAAAGGTTTAATAAGGGCATCCAACAAAAACTTTGCAGGATACCCAATGAAGGGTCTCTAACAAAACTCAACACCTAAAAGAAGTTGCTCCCTTAACAAAAGGGGAGTATCTTTTAGATAATGCTAACATTGGAAGAGCATGAAAGGATGAGGAATTTGTACATGTAAAACATGCAACCACTAGATCATGATGAAAATGGATGAATCATCTTCAAGATAGGTTTATCATGGTAAGAACACTACATGATCAGTGTTAGACTGAGTTAAGAGTCCAAAGTTGTGACAGTTATAAAAGATACCTACAACAATACAACCAATGTGTAACATTGCAAGGAATCTTATACTTCTAAAATAAAACAAGCAAAATAAATTTCTGACCAAGGAAACAACTAGAAGAAATTTTCAATCAAGAGAAACAACAAGTAGAAGTTTCAGCCAAGGAAAACCAACAAGAGAAACAACCAACATAAGTTCCAGCGAAAGAAACCAACAAGAGCAACAACCAAACCAGCAAGAGCAACAACCAATAAAAGTTTCAACTAAGGAAAACTACCAAGAACAACAACCGATTGAAGCTTCCAACTAATAAAAACTAATAAGAACTTTAGTTCCCAAACAAAAACTAGAAAAACAAGTGTAAATAGAATATATAAAAAACTTAAGGCAAAATAAAGTTCGAAAATTAAAAATCCCCAAGATAGATAATAAAGTGTAAAATGATAAATAAAAACCTAAAAAAAAATTGCTAACACATGGATATGAGCTTAAAAGAAAAAAATAATAATAATATTATCAAAATAATGTTCAAATAAAAATCAATTTTACAAAAAGAATCACTAAAGTTAAATCCCTAAATCCCAAAATAAAACTAGTCAAACAATTTTCCAAAAAAACCAAAGAAAAGACCCAAAAAATTATCATCACCACTTAAAATGCAGAGACATGATAAATCGACAAAGAGAAGAAAATAAGATGGATAAAGAAAAATAAAATAACAAATGCATGAGTTTGATAAATAGAAAAAAATAAGATAAATAAACCAAAAAAAAAAAGAAAATGACCACTGAACAATAATGAAATCCTCGCAAATGAGAGTAAGTACCAGATTAGGAATCAAAGAAATCCTCACATGAAAAAAGATCTAAGTGATCCAATAATGAATAAGGAAGTGCATGGAACACAAGACCACATAATCATGGTAGATATCCTCCTCCTACTCCATTCACACCCCCTCCTAAAAATATGCGTGTAGACGAATCGCTTAACTACAAAATCCCAAGGTACGGAAATATCTATTCTAGATTCACTACCGAATCTAACGACTCCCAGTCTCCCACACGTAAGAAAAGGCCGATTCAACTTCCACCTTATCCCCACCTATGCGTTTAACCAGTTTCCTCCTGAACAACCACTCCAAGGAATCGACCAGAGAAAAAGCCGTAATGGCTCCCACCAATGAGAGAGCAAAACCCGGGATGACTCTTTCCCATTGGGTGCCAAAGTTGCGTGCAGAAGACAGAAGTGACATCCATGGTCATCCCTTCACCCGACGTACTAATCTCTTGCCATCACATTGTACCTGACCCACATTCCAGACTCGTCCCTCACATCCTCTTATCTGCCTACAAATATTCATGGCTGCCCCTCCTTCTCTGCAACTGGTTTGAAAAGTTTCGGAGTTATACCATATGTTTTTGTGCATATTCTTTGCTTCTTCTCAACGCATATATTTTCAATGATCATGGCAGCAGCTGTAAATAATAGATCGTTTTATTTGAATTTCTTCTTCTGGTTTGCCATATTGTTTATGGCAGCTCTTGCTACAGGCAGGCCAATCGTTGAGGAACGGCCGTGCGAGGAGATATACATGGTTGGGGAAGGAGAAACTCTGCAGACAATCAGCGAGAAATGTAACGCCCCCTTCATTCTCATCGACAACCCTCACATTCAAGACACTGACGATATTTCTGAAGGCGTGCCTCTCAGAATAACTCACGAGAAAACAGAAGAAGAAATAAGATCCTCAGTTGTAAGAGACAACCGAAGAGTGGGTTGGTTATCGGATGCCCTGGAATTTGACTAGCATGTCCACTCACCTTCAATTTCTGCAATGAACTTTGATATAATAGAGGAATACCCATATTTTTCATATCAAATATATTGACATGTATCTGCGAAAATTAATACACAGACCTGTAAATTTCGTTACAGCCAGACTTGCAACGATCTCTTGAACGAAATAATATATGATCATATTATTGCAGAGCGCAACAAATACTGTAAAGGGCGTTATGTAGATCAATCTGTCTCCTCCCGTAATTTTTTTCATTGTAAATGACAGAATATGCTTCCCCTATTCAGGCATATTGAATCCATATAGAGTTTAGTTTCTCTTCTGCTTCGATTTTCGTAGAAGCGTAACATGTATTTTGGCGTATCTGTTATCAATAATATCATCGAATCTATTTTGATGGAAAACCGAAGCGTAACATGTATTTTGGCGTATCAGCTATCAATAATATCATCGAATCTATTTTGATGGGAAAACCCGCGTTTGTTCATTCTGGTTAAGGCTCATGTTAAGAACTTACCTTTGTCAGTTGTTGTTACAGCGTGTCCCGGAAGTTATTAACTTTTTCAAAAGTATATTCTATGAAGTTCGTTAAATTTGTAGAAATATCATGGTTATAAACTAAGCCGGTTGAAAAACATAGAATTCTTCCCTAAGTGATACTTGGAGTTGATTACGTTGGATTGAGTCATCATCTTCAGTTTTTGGACTTTATGATCATCTAGATAAAGATGGACTCGCAAGAATGTGCGAAAGGAAGGTGTACCATAAGAAAGTGTGCGATAAAAGTTGTGTATTTTAATGATGGTTAAGGTATATATAAGATATTGGGTTTTAAATTTTATGGAAATATTTTTGGCATATTGTGATAAGGCTTAAGGAGTAGGCTTCTCCAGGTTGGTGAAGTCTTGACTCTTGTTAAATCATAAATTTTTGGTATATTTGGCTCGGAGGTTGTTGGATATACTTTTGTATTATAGTCGAAGCAGAGTGAAAAAGAATGTGTGAAAGTATATATGAGATACTAGGTTTCAAATTCGACTCTTGTTAAGTCATAAATTCTTGATGTATTTGGTTCACAGGTTGTTGGATATACTTTTGGTATTATAGTGGAAGCGGAGTGACAAGAATGTGCGAAAATATATATGAGATACTAGGTTTCAAATTCTATGGGAATATTTTTGGCTCGTTGTGATAAGGCCCAAGGAGTAGGTTTCCCCACCTTCATGAAGTCATGACTCTTGCTAAGTAATAAATTCTTGGTATATTTGGCTCACAAGTTGTTGGATATACTTTTGATATTATAGTGGAAGCCACTAGATTTGATCTTGAACACCACCCAAATTACTCTAACGTGTTACCAATTTGCCATGGTATATAAAAAAGAAAAACATAAAGAAATATATAAAACAAGTACATGTGATTTGAAAAAATATACATATAAAAAAAGTAGATATGATAAGCCTGTGATGGAAGTTGTGCATGCCTAGTATGGTTAAGGCATATATGAAACACGTACACATGATAAAAGCTACTATAATGTGTATGTTCGCACATATAAGGAAGTGAGTAAAACAGAGTAAGAGTTTAATAGATGCTAAAAGGTTGCAATGGAAGATGAAGGGACAAAATGGACATGAAGAGATAAGAGGTGAAAGAAGAATTCAGCTAAGCTAAGACAGTGAATTAGTGAGAATAATAATGGAAATGGTTGTTATAAGGACAAGTTAGTAAGAAATCCATAATCAGAAAATTTGTAATTACCAAAAATTAGTAACAACCACATCCACATCCACATCCACATCATCCACACCGATCCACATCCACACCGGTCAACTCTCATTAACTCAACAACCAATTACCAAGTAACACATTGTATGACTTTCAGTGTCACATTATGTCTTTACATTATACCTTTATATGTACTCAACATTAAGCTAACTCAATGCAAGGCATCATGTATAGTTCGATGTCCGCTCAATGTCACATTACATCTAGTCAAAACTCATGCAAGGCATATTGTGTAGTTCCTCGGAAAGTACCACATGGCACTTCGAGCCTAAGTTTCCACATTCAATTTTGGAGATGCTTTAAATAATTCCATTACTTTTTATTTTTTAGTTTAATACAGTGAAAATTGTTTTTTTTTTTTTTTTTTTTTTTAAGATAGGTAGGTTTCGTTTTCATTCATATTTTTTAATATCTTTAATTTTATAAAATTGATAAATTTTCAAGATTTATGATGTGGCAATTTAGCTTTTTTTAAAGATTAATATAAAGCTATAAGTTTTACCTTATTTTGTATTTTATTTTTTATTTTGACGAAATTATTTATAAGTTTAATTAACTGACCCAAATTATTATTTTTAGAAATTTTAGTCGAAGAATTTACTTAAGAGTTATAAGGTTATATTGCATGATTATTAGGTTAGATATTAGACCAATTAATGTAAAGAAATATAAAATATGGCTTAATCATAATGATAAAGATAGACTTCTAATTGACATGATTATTTCTAAAGATCTTTGAATTTCACATTCAATTTATTATTACACCTCATATAAAGATTCGTTGAAGTTTGATTAACTCTATATAAAAATCAATTTGATATGAATTCATCAACCTAAAAATCAACTCATCTTTCTTAATTTGACAATTATCATAGAATTTAACATCTTAAGACTCCAACTTGGTGGTTGTGGAATCAATAGTATAAATAATTAAACAATAATTGCAATTCTTTCTAAACTCAAAGCTCCTTTTGATTTTTTTGTCCATAACTTTTTATTCAACTAAAGATGCATTAAAAGCCAATTTTAAAATGTCAACTTTTGAGCCACTTTATTATCAATTAACATGTGTATAACATAAGCTCTTGCATATGAGTGCACTTGACACAAGTACTAAGTAGAAAACATTGTTTTCTCATTATCACAAGGGCTTCAAAGCCTTTAAGAAGCTATTTAGGAAAACCAATTAGAGCATGAAAACCAAGCCACCTATAATGATTCCTCCACATCCAAAGTATCAACAAGTTACTACATTAAAGGAGAAGAAACCTCTTAAGTCTTAATCCTTTTGTACAAAGATGGACATCTCGACACACATTATTGGAACAAGATGAAAGTATTGGAAGCTACAATGAAAAACATAATACTCAATTTGATACTTCCTCCTCTTCTACTTCTTCTAAGCCTCGTGCTATTTTTGTAGTTGCATGTCAGTCCTTTTATGAATGGATTTTAGAATTAGGGGTTTTTTGTTATATGGTCAATCATAGGGATGTTTTCTCTAGTCTTGATGATTGTACAATCCAACGTATTTTTGTCCATGATAGATTTCCTCTAGATGTTGTAGGAGTAGGAATGATAGATCTTCTTGACATGAAATTCAATAATGTACTTTCCTTATATTTTTTGCAAATTTTCTTTCCATTTTTCAAATTACTCACTTTAGTTTTTTTTCCTCATGATATTGTAATTAGAGATCTAAAGGATCCATCTATTATAACAGCTTCAAGACATACTAATGACTCTTCAGGAATATACATATTTGATAGTTTTGAGCCTCATCACATACCAAAATCATTAAGAAAATTTGATTATTTGAACTAATGTTACATGCAAAAATTCGTGAAGCACTAAATTGTGCACAAGTTACACCTTGTTTCATGTAATGATGGTGTTTGTTATGGTTTTTTTTGGGTAAACATTGCAAACATTTTTTTCTTTTTGGCCATTCTTGTTAACCACGAACACCACTTGAATTATATTATGGTGACATCAGTGGGCCATTTCCTACTCCATTATTTTATGGAGCATGATATATTCTTACTTTCATTAATGATCAAATGCAACACTCGTTTATTTTACAAAGCTGAAAAGTAAAATTTTCATTTTCTTTTCATTTTCTTTGTCTCTTTTTCTCTTTTTAAGCAATGGTTGAAAATAAATTGAGTCATCTCATTAAGAGGACCAGAAGAAATCGTCACATTGAAAACCTCTCAATGGCCCACGATAAATGAGGAAGTCAAGAGAATGCAAGACTACATAATCAAAATTCTTACTCCATTTCCATCCCACCCGTCAGAAAATGCATGTAGGTAAGGAAATATACATTCTAGATCTGTTACCTAGTTTAACGACTCCCACAGGTAATAATCGACCGACTCACCTTCCACCTTATCCCCACCGATACGTTTACCGAGTTTCCTCCTGAACAACCAGAGAAAGGAATCGACCAGAGAAAAAGCCGAGATGGCTCCCACCATTGAGAGAGCAAAACCCGTGACGACTCTTTGCAAAAATGTGTTGAGAAGACAGACGTGAGGTCCATCGGCATCCCCTCACCCGACGCACTCATCTCTTGCCATCGCATTGCACATGTAAATGGAATTGAGTTGCAGCCGGAAGAGTGTAAAGGGCGTTATGTAGATCAATCCGTCTCCTTTAATTTTTTTCATTGTAAGTGACAGAATATTCTTCCCCTATTCAGCCATATTGACCATGTTTTGGACCATAATATGTAATCAATGATATCATCGAATCCATTTTGATGGGAAAACTCGCGTTTGTTCCTTCTGGTTAAGACTCATGTTTGGTTTTCTGTGTTCATGTGTAAGAACTTACCTTTGTCAGTGGTTGTCACAGCGTGTCCCGGAAGTTATTAACTTTTTCAAAAGTATATTCTATGAAGTTGGTTAAATTTGTAGAAATATCGGTTGGAAAACATAGAATTCTTCCTAAGTGATGCTTGGAGTTGCCTACGTTGGATTGAGTCATCATCTAGATAAATATGGCTCAACGGGAAGGAATGTGTACTGTGTACCATAAGAAAGTGTGTGATAAAATCTGTGCATTTCAATTATGGTTAAGGTATACAATTATGGTTAAGGTATATATATGAGATACTAGGTTTCAAATTCTAATTAATCTTAATTAGATTTAATTAATTAAAAAATGTGAGAAAAGGTTAAGATTATTTACAGTGAAGTCTTAAAAGTAAACACGTATTAAATGTGTAAGAAATATGGAGGGATACTTTGAATTCGAGATAATGAAATATTTTTAAAGGATTTAATGTATTATGGGAAAACTTGAAATGATAAAGAGAGGCTTTTTTAGGAGATGTTTTTTTATATATTAAAATAAAACAACATTCAAGCAATTTAAAATTTGAGACAAGAGAGCAATGCGTAGAGGAGTACATCAAGGAATTCTACAAAAATTCTATATTAGAGTGTAGAGTCTAAAGAAGATAAAGAAAAATGAGGTTCAACATATGTGAATGGTTAAAATTTGTCATTCAATATGAAAATAGCTTATAGAACATGCATGCAATTGAGAAAGGCTATTAATTAATGTGAAATGTAGAAGAAAATCTTGGATGCAACGAAAAGAAGAGAAACTTTGGTTAAGGAGGTGGTTGTGGTAGAAGTCACAATTACAAACAATAGATGATATATGCATGATTAGAAGAAATGAAAATAAAACTTCAATAGGTTAAACAAAAGATCATATATGTTTCAAAGGATGTGGAATATGATTTATTTTTGACAATGACATCAGGTGGAGATGAAGAGAACGTGAATTTAGAGAAATATGATCGTAGAATGTCTTGCATGTAATTTCAATGTCACAAAGCTCACAAATTTTCATGGGATCGTAATTTTTTATAAGATGTTCATCACAAGATTTAGGAGAATCTATGAATTAATGACTAGACTTTAAGAAGTTACAAGGATTCCAATGGAGTGTGCACACATAGAAAGAAAATATTTGAGCTTTTGAAATAGAGGATTACTAAAGAGCCTATGTTCAAATTGTTTAACCTAAGTGTTATAGGTTGGTTATGATGTGATGTTGGTATTTATTGGCATGATGTTCAACCAGAAATGCCAATAGCTTCTTTTAGTGTGTGTGTGTGTGTGTAAACACACACACTTATATGACATAAGTATTCTACTTATGGTTTTGAGTTTTATGATAATATGCATGTTTTGAACCATTAGAGTAAATACTTGATGGTGTGAAAGTTCATTTTGCATGTAGATCATGGGAATGGGCATTGAGTTCTATCAATAATAAGCAAATATTAACAAAGACATGTAAACTGGGTATATTTTCTACAATTTTATGTTTTTGAACTAAAGTACAAGTTTAGAAAGGAGAAAGTTGATGTGAATTTGCTAAGAAAAACAGGGTTAATATTGGAAAAGATGAAGAATAAGACAACTTGATATTAGAAGTTCAAAGACATATAAAAGCAATTGAGATTTTGGACATGTTGCAGGGACATTTTTGAAGCCAATTATGTAATATATAAGCACAAAGTTGGATTAATTAATCTATGATGGATATTTTTTCAAGGGATAGAAGTTACACATTGTGACAGCCCCAAGCTAATTCCCCTTCATTGTCATTAATTCATATAATTTGATTTATAATTAAAAGGACTGAGAAATTGGGACACAGATTCCAGAGTTTGAGGAAGGAGGTTTCTTGGGATTTAAAAGAAGTTTGACTTGTTGCATGACAACCATTGAAGGCTAGCTAGTGTGACTTAAAGGGCCTTGTTTTCCAAATTAATTGAGTTGGAAAGGACAGTAGAACTATGCCTACCTTGGATAAATCTACAAGGAAGAAAGGACAAAACTTAATAAGGCATGGGTTGCATTGGTAGTTGGTGAACAGATAAGTCGACCAACTAGAAGTGGGGTGGAAGGAAGTGTTGACACACAACATCCCCGCCACCACACGGGATAGAACAACCATGGATGGGAAGGAAAGGGCGACAGTATTGTCTGCCCATGCAACCAACAAATGGTTGCAACAAAGTAATGGAGAGGATCAGAACGATCATACAATGCGCACTATAGAACAAATATTCTTGGTAAGAGAGAACTCGCAGACATTGGGGGGAGCGATTTTTAAGAGGAGAAGAGAAAATAGAGACAAGGCAAGAGAAAGCAGTTGGGCAAGATGAGAAAATGGTAACTCTATGATGTTGCTTGAACATAGGGAGAAGATCCATTCTTCAGTTAAGTATTGGGAGGTGGAAGAATAGCTCTCAGATGAGGACAATAGTCTCTAGATTCCCTATAAGCCTAAAAAGTGGAGATGGTTTTCTCTGAATTCCCTTGATAGATTGGGTGGAGACCCGTTCCTTGGATTTCTGGTAGGAGAAATTCTTTAGCCCCATATGTCTATTTTTCATAGTTACACAATGTGCTTTGGACTCCCTTGTTACTTTGAGGGTGGAGGCATAACCTCTAGACTCCCTTGATGTTTTGAGTGTGGAGGAACAACATCTGGATTCCCTTGTTGTTTTGAGGGTGGAGGCACAACCTCTAGATTCCCTTGTTGCTTTGAGGGTGGAGACAAGCCTCTAGACTCCCTTGTTGTTTTGAGGGTGGAGGCATAGCCTCTGGATTACCTTGTTGTTTCAAGGGTGGAGGCACAACCTCTGAATCCCCTTATTGTTTTGAGGGTGGAGGCACAACCTCTGGACTCCCTTGTTGTTTTGAGGGTGGAGGAACAACCTTAGGACTCCCCTGCTATTTTGAGGGTGGAGTAACAACCTCTGGATTCCCTTTCTGATTGAGGGTGGAGGCATAGCCTTTGGATTCCCTTATTGATTGAGGTTGGAGATATAGCCTATGGATTCCCTTGTTGATCTAAGGGTGGAGGTGGTGGACCTATGGGTTCCCTATGAGATATTGATTGTATGAAGTAGCTAGTGGGTGGAGGTGGGTGGTCCTCTGAAATCCCTGTTTCAGTTGGCATATTTGGTTTAATCCCTTAAGCATTGAACCTAAATCTTTGGAATTTGGCTTGGGGGTGACTAATGCAAGAAATAAGTGGTTGTAGTGTGTCTAAGATTGGGTGGAGAGTTGAAGTCCCAATCTTGGTTGCCTAGCTCAATTTATCAAAGATAAGTGTTTGATCACGACTCTCATATCTGATTTTTTTGTGCTTGTTTAATGCATTGTTTTATCATGGCTTGTAATGCTAAGGAATGAGGTATTCCTGTCTAGATGAACATAGTTGTTTTAAAAGCATGGATTGGGAATGGTTTAGATTCTTATGTTTAGTTTCAGCATAATCCTATATTAGATGGTTGGTCTTCCAAAAATGCTTGAGTCTCATGAGTCCTTGATTTAGAACTATGGTCTGTGTGCCTAAATATCAAAGAGATGGGTGAATCTCTGTATTTTTTTTACTCCATTAAAGGAATGATTAGTAGGTTTTGTTTCTACTCTATAAGCTAGGAAGGTTATTGGTTTTGCAAGGGGTAATTGCTAGTTTAATGCCTATGATAATGTTGAGGAATGTTGATTCCTATGTGGATAAATGATGCTAAATACCATGTTAATGTTGAGGGATGGTTGATCCCCATAAGATGATATATTAGTGCTTGTTCATGCTCTTTATACCATTGTGATTTGCGAGCAACATATTCAATAACTGCTTACATTAATGTTTAGGAGTGGGTTACTCTTGTGTTTGTCATGAGCCCTTAAGTTGGTCTACATGGTTGGGTATAAAAGATATGGTTAGATATCTATTAATTTAATGGATGCTTGCACCAAAACGACATGGCTATCATGCCATAATTTACTCATAAGCTCAGGAAGGATAATGTTTTTTATACATAAGCATAGGTCTAAATATCTATGTATTCACAAGCTGAGTCAATGCCTTGGGAAGCTCATAAGAGATAGTGGGAGGTCATTAAAGGTGGAATAACCACAGGTAGTCCATGTATATGCCACAGGAAAATGGGGTTTGAAAGAGTATCAATCCCAAGAGGGATAGCTCTAAAGAGTTGTGTAAAACTAATTAGGTGTAAGACCATGTATTTGCGTGAAGTGGTAATCCATTAAAATTTTGGAGGAAAGGTGTTAAGCCTTGATACAACCATGCATTTGGGTGCTATAACCAAGAAAAAAGGAAAAAGGTATTTGGATCATCAATCTAAGCAGAGCAATGTATAGTTTTCCACATGCACCAGAGGTTTGATACCCCAGAGAATTCAATGAGAGGTTGGGAAAGTCCCACCGAGGTCAAAATGTCAAGACGACATGGTGGGTGGGGTCGTATGTTAAGCATTGGTGCGATAAGTTGGAAGACCCAAGAATCACATATAATGTGAAAGAAATTAAATTGTAGGGGTTCAAGACTTATGTGGGACTTAAGCCATGTGGAGGGCATGACGGTCGATGGTGTCACCCTAGAACCTTGGACCCTGGAGATTTTGAACAGAGGACATGGTAGAACCTCCACGCTTTAATTCCTGGGGTGACATGGCACACGGGGCCTGCTTAGTGGGGAGAATTTTCATATGTCATGAAAATTTCCGTTCATTATAGGTTAAGGGGGAGTCTAAGCCATTGCTATGTAACCCCAGTACTTTCCAGGAGGCACCCCGTAATTGTAAGATGGAGCCTTGAGAAGAATCTCCTAAGATTAAATCAATGGGGTGAGGCAACAACAGGGTGAGGAAGCAATGGTGGAGCCCTGAGATTACTATGGTAACTAGTGGAAATGGAACATTTGGAGGAGGGACCACCAAGGATCCATGTAGCTTGGAGGGTTGTTCCCTGGTAGTTTCATTAGGGAGTTGTATTGGAACTCGTCAGGATTTTATCCCTGGGGTGACGTGGTCATAAAGGGCCCACACCCACATCCATTTCATCAAATATTATATACATATATTTTTTATGGGTTAGTCCATGTGGAACATAAGAATGGAATTAATTTGTGACCTGGTATGAATGGTTTTGAAACTAGGTTAATGCTGCCATGTGACCGTGAGATGGCTAACTTGGGAATCCATGTGGACGCCACATGGGGACCATGTGGGCACCATGTGGTAGGTAGATGATGTGGCACTATCTTATAGGATAATATTTTAATGGTCGAATCTTTTGATCTGAGAGTCAGGTTTAGGAAAATTCTATATTGTTGGAAAGGTCTCGATGAGACGAATGCAACGAGGTCATATGTTTTAAGTTTTGAGAAGATCAAAAACTTTAGACCACATTTCCATAACTGGACTTTGGAGGTTGGTTTAGCTTAGTAAATGCCTCCTTCTACCCTTACTTGAGGGTTAGGTATAGTAGGGGGTACGTTATACTCATTTCCAAGAGTTGAATATGGGGGAATATAATAAGAGGGTTACACACACCTTGTTTTCCCAAACATATTATTAGAGCCTTAGTAGTTACACTAAAGTTTTAGGCCATGTGAAATATATTGGAAATATTGTTTTCATTGATGTCAAATAAATCACGATACTACATATGTTCAAGATAAATATCGGAAATGAAGATTGTTAGAAATATTGTTTTTGGACTTTTGATGCCCAATTTGGATACCCTATCTTTGAAGGCATTTTTACTCTAATTTCATAGCTCAAAAGAGAGGATAATATATATGGTTGGAAAGACTATTCCGATACCTTCCCAATGGTATATTCCACTCCCTCTAACTCCATAGGAATGAGGACATATAACTATTTCATTAGGATAATGCATCTAAAGTAGGAGCAGACTGACCCAACTAGTTTTACAAGTTAGCCCCATAGGTGAATGTATAAACACTACAAATAAATAGGATATGAGTTAATTTTCATATAATCCAAGCAGGAAGAGATATGATGTCGCAAGAGGAGATGAGGAATAATTTTTGGGGTGATTATTAGATTCTAAAGGTGCAAGCGAAAATGTGATTTATGGGGTGAATCAACCATCTTAGAATTTTCTTTATAACTTTTTATTATCGAAATTTTTGGAACGTGAATCTTGGAAGATATAGATAAAATATATTCATGTACCTATTGTTAAAATTTGATACCTTGGCTTGATATAATTTCATAAATATGCTCTAAATAAGTTAGGCTTCCTGATGCTCCTAAAATCTTCTTCAAACTTAGTTAGCTTGGTATTTTCACTATATTTTTTCTTCTAGGATGTTTATGAATGTGAAAGTTGGAAGATATAGATAGAATCTCTTCATGTACCTCTAGATAAAATTTCATGCCTTTGTTCACAATAATTTCAGAGATATGGTCAGAGGAAGTTATGCTTCTTGAATGCTCTTATTTTCATTATATCTTCCTTTCTATTATGTCTTAGACTTTGAAATATGGCAAAGACAAAGAAGAGATATCAAGGTAATGTTGATAGAAATTTCATAATTTATTTCACTATAATTTTGTAGATATGATATGAGGAGGTTTGTGATCTTGAATGCTCCTGAAACATGCCATCAAACAAGTCATCTTGATTTTTTATATGGTTTTTGTTGTAGCCACTACAACACCACCCAAATTTTTGGGCATATTCAAAATTTTGGGTACCCCACTACTCACCCTGAGCTTCTAGGGTTTATGATAGGGCCCCAACCAGTTTCTCTCCCAATGACCTTGCCTATCCAATGCCTTTGGTGCACCCACTGACGTTTCATGCATCGCATTCACGATCATGTTTTACCTCAAATGCAAACCTCAGAATTGCATTTGGATTTCGAAGGTCACTGGCTTCATTAATGCGTTAAGAGTCTCTCATGTTTTTAAAACTCATCTTCGCATGATTTGCATTGCGATCAGTAGATGTCCTATATTTGAGTAGGTGCACATGCAATTTAGTTTTCCTTACGATTGAAAGTATTGAGTTTTAGGAAAAACCCTAAATAGGAAAAGGTGATCCCTCTCTTGATTTGACCTAACTCGCCTTCCACTAAGAGTGTGTTTCCATCAACATTATGAGGCATCATGGGAGAGATAGTTGCATATTTTATTCCCCCAGGCTCTTGGTTGGCCCTACATCTCCACATGAGCATTAGGGCATGAAAAGATTATATACTACCCTTACATCTCTAGACATTTGTGATCGAAGTACTCATGTCATTTTAAGTTCTTCTTGACTCACCCTGAAGCATGATCACACATATTCATAACGGTTTGTGCTAACACATCATGACAATAACCCTACTTTGTCTTGGTCCTCGCCCCCTCAGGTGCATTACAATTCGTCAAATTTTCATGTTACTCTGTGCCCTTAAATTGTTAATTGGACCATTTCTTTTGGCATCACATAAATTGCTTGCAATTCATAAGTCCATTCAGGGGCCTAAATGTTGTGCTGATTTTCGAATCCAAGCAGCTCTTGTTTTACTTCAGTCACAATTTTACTGTCACCTCCAGATGAAATTATTTTCATGGTCTGAATCATTTATCCCACTTTCCATCTAGGGATTTAAATAGAGCTGCATTGGGCACATATTTAATTAAGAAGGAGTAGTCACAAAGAAATTTATAGGCCTGGAATCGAGGAGCCAGGGATGGAAACTAGTTCAGACATATTCACTACTAATCATCTAGTAGTGAATGTGGATGAATTTGGTGCTATAGGAGGTGGATACACCGATGATACCTAGGATTTCATGACAGCATGAAATGAAGCATGTTTAGTCAGCCCTTCAATCTTGTTAGTTCCAAGGGGAAATGCTTACCTGTTCAAGCCCCTCAACTTCTCTAGTCCCTATTAGTATTCACTCACAGTCAAGATTTCTGGGACAATCATCACCTCCGAGGATCCAAGCGTTTGGGTAGACTTGAAATCTAATCACTGAATACTCTTCCATGGAATAATCAATCTAATAATTGGGGGCATAGGGTCAATTTATGAAAGCATTAAGGGATTGGTGTGACCTCTCATGTCCATAGATGAATAGAAGCATTGGAAAGTATGACCAAAAGGCAAGAAAAGGCAGTAAATAATACTGGAAACTAAACTAGTTGAGCTTCATGTCATTATTCCCAAAGCATCGTATCATTTTATGACTATGAAGGAAAGCTAAAAGCTCAAAGGCCTTTCGACAATTAATATCAACCTTGGATCATTGTAAAATGATTTGGAAATCACAGATCAACATTATATTAAAGTAAAGGTTTTGATATATATGTATATCCAACGAGATGTCAGAGAAAAACTTTATGATGCTCACATTTCAGACCCCGCACACATTAGTGTTGCGCTAGAGTGGCATTTTTTCAAAGAAAATAAATATTATGTGTATACATGAATTGGTAGCCTCAAAGGCACCCACGAAAATCATGAAAAAAGTAATTTTGGATCATCTAAGGCACACCTAGCGATATCGCGTGGAGAATATGCTACACTAGTTTAGTTTTGGGGTCATGTTACAAGGAGACATTTCGCCGAGTACGTTACCCAATATCTTGAAATGACTGAGGACTACACATAAGAAAACCTAATGGGCCACACAGAGGCCTATCCTGTTGAAGTTGTGGCCCAAAGCCTTGAAAAATCTACAAAAGTTATACGCGGTTGTGGGAATCTACTTCCCCCTGCAGAGGAACAGAAAATTGTAAAAGAACGCATTGATGAAATGGCTTCAAAGGCCTGTGGGGAGTAGATGGCATCGAGCCTATCACATCTAGATTCCAGTAGCTCTGGCAGGCTGCATAGCAAGAAGTATCAACAAAACTATTCAAGCGGAGATTGGTGGATTCAAGAGTTGTTAGTTCTTGGTATCGAAATGTATCAGAAAGTAATATTAGCCATAGAATCCATAGGCATAACACATGAGAACATCAGGACATCGCTCATGCATTATGCTGAATAGGCCCTAAAAGATCTTGCCAAGAAACGTGATGCCTTTGCTCGGACAAAGCTGCCCATCCTTGCTGCTGCCTTGGAGCATCACGAGCAGAGAATCATGGTGGAGACTTTGTGAGCCTCTTGCCTACAGAGAAAAACACAATACCCATTGCCTTTCCCCTTAGCTTGCTGCAGATTGATATGATGCTCGATTCCACTATTGCTTACAGGCCGGACCTGGAGAAAAGAACTAGGTGTTAGCTCGAATGTGCCTACCACAAGGGACTACTAATCCCTTCCTTCTTATACAGCGGAGATACTCTATTTGATGTGGATGCAGTGCATATAATATTAGGAGAATTTTTTATAATAGGATGAGAATCAGGATGTAATGTATTTAAACTTGGGTGGATACGAGTTTGGTGGCCTGGCCGATTCTCCTTCTCAGGCTGCCATCATTAGAGTTTCCAAGTGTAGATAACTACATGGAAAAATAACACAAGATGCAAATATCAAGCCTGTGAAATGCATAACTGTTGTTGAATTGATGCAAGAGTGTGCACGCCCAGTAGACGATGGGTTGTATAGAGCCATTGATATCTGCGTGAAGGCCCATTCCAGATTAAAAGATATGGAATGGAAAGGAAATCCCCACAAGGAAAAATTTCGTTGTTACAAGCTCCATGTCATAAAATCCCATCAAGTCACATTTGTCAAAGTTTGAACTCTCCCAAGGTCGCATAATCACACTCTATAGCCTCAAAGAAGCAGCCAGAGTGAGCGACCTATCTGCAACACTACTATGAGACCTCTGGTAAGTCACCCTTCCACCGAAGTCGCAAAATCGCACTCTATAGCCTCAGGGAAGCAGCCAGAGTGAGCAACCTGTCTGCAACGTGACTATGCGACCTCTGGTAAGTTGCCCTTCCACCGAAGTCACATAATCACATTTTTATGCCTCAGGGAAGCATCCAAAAGATGCGACTTCGTTGCAACGTGACTATGCGACCTTCATAATTCGCAAATGACATCACAGATCGAATTTTCTCCCACACGTGACATTTTATTCAATGGATCATGAGGTTGTTGAACTTCTGCAAGTCACATTTCCAAATGTGATTGATTTAACGATTGTGAGGTTGCGGTATCCACGATTAGCTCATGAAGATGACATGATTTGGTTTGAATAGGATCTTCTCAAATCATTCGGATATGTTGCATGCAACAGTGAAAATGAGCATTATACATTTTTTCCCTTAAAATAATAATGAGAATGTGCAGCAACCATGAGATAAAAGAAATCATGAAGTAAATAAATGACAAACAATTTCTGCCCGTTTATATTGGTGCACTGGTTACAAATCATCTCCTGGATAGCTTTATCGATGTAAAAGGGAGATATTATCAATATCCAAATGACAAGGGAGTTATAGAAGGGTCGTGCAACAGTTTTCTTGATGGAGTTTCCTTTTATTCGGAACAGTGGAAGTTACATTACTAGTTTTCTTATGAAATGTCATTCTCTTTGACTACTGTAAAATTTGGATTGTAGATGAACATATATGGTATTGAGAAGAAACCTCCATAGTCATCCAACATCAAATTCAAGAGAGTTGACCACATGCATTAGAGTGTTGGATCTTGAAGCCCGGGAAGCTATATGCCTATTAACATTGCATCTCCCCCATAGAAGATAAGAAATGCCCGGGGTCCTTCACCCTAAATAGTTCTTGATTATTGATTAGAGCAAGAAGAGATATGGATAGTCCTTTCAGGAACTATTGTAAACATTTTGGAGCCCAGAGACACCCCATAAAGATCGCATTAATGGACTGCACTGTAGCATGGGATAGGACTATCCAGGGGTCCAAAGTTGATTTCGGTGTTTTTGTGATTATTGTTATTTATTTATTTATTGTTACATTTATGGTGTTGTTCTTCAATTATCATCATGTATGACTATGGTTACTATCTTACGGGGTACAGGAGGGTGAGGACTTCGACCTATGAGGAGAGATCTAGGGTTACTCATGGGAAGACTTGCAGCTAGGATGTTTGACCAGTAAATAAGTTGGCTCAACATGGTTGATTGAGACATGATGGCAACCGCAATGACATTCCATGCAACCAAGGAACCACACAATTTGGTCTTGTACTCTGGCAACTGCCTTGGTGACAAGCATCATAGGGTCTACAAGAACCCTCTACATCTTCTTCTTCTTTTTACCATAATGTAAATGTTCTCCTATGATGCCAACAGTTAAGATGAGAGAAATTAAGCCTGTACTAAGCAGTAGGCATGAGAGCATAGTGAGGAAGATCAAGAGGCATGAAGGTAGCTGAAAGGGCATGAGGGAAGGCCAAAGGTCATGGTAGGTGAATGGTCACCTGAACTCTATAAATGTGCCCTCATCCCTCACTTTCTAGAGGACTTCAGCACTCGAGCTGAGGCCAATATAGATAGTTTATTGATGCTTGAGAGCTAGGGCCACTCAGCTCTTGGTGGCTAGGAGAGTGCGTTTGCAGTAGGGTAAGGGTTTTGACACTGGGCAACGGTATGAACAATCCATGTTCCACTACTGGGTATTGACCAGTTGCATGATATGTATTTGAAGTTGCAGCAATATTAATAGGATATTTTCTGTTACCTTTTGCACTAATTCCCATGCTTACTCATGGTGGTTGTATTAGCTGTCTGGTACTTCACCATATTTGTACGTGTGTTTTCATATATGTAAGATGTTATGTACTGATACATAGTGGTTGCATGTATGTTTCACTTTAGAATCTCTGTTTAATTGTTCCTTGGCATGTCGGTGACCTATTGTGAAATACTTCACAATTGACCTCTTACATGTTCCTATTTATTATGTCTGATGGGGTTTTAGCTCACTAATCGTCGTCATCGTTTATCTCTTCTTATCATTGTTGTGACTTGTTTAAACCTCATTCTGCAATTTGTCAGTCTTGGTCTGACTTTGTTTCGCTGCCGGAGAACTTCATTCTCGCCCCACTCTGGCACCTTCTCATTTGATAACCAAGAGCAGACAGCAATCATGGTGGAAGTCGGGCCCACATACCAGATGGGGCTCCTATTCCAAACGGTGTGAATTTTGATTGGGACTTTACACTGGGGAGACCCCTTAGACGTTGGCGGTACATTTTGTCTCGTCAAAAAATTGGCGCTAGAAGGAGGGCCATATGACAAGATGAGCCCTTGGAGCCTGCAGTTTAATCTCATATTTGTTAATGGCTCCAACCAGAATCTTGCTCTCGGGGTGTTTATCTCGTTTGTCTATTTTTCTATTTTCCATTCCCTAGGAGCAACCCCATCACTTGTCTCAGTTAAAGTTTGATGGTGAGGATGGAACACCTTTAATTGAGCACATTTCTGATTTCCTCGAGTTTTGTGAATCTTTTGAGATTGGCGATGAAGAGTTTTCTTGTGTGTTTCTCTCCCTCACCCTTGAAGGTCGCATCAAGCAATGGTGCCACATGTTGCCTACGACGTCCATCCATTCGTTCGAGCAACTTGTTGGTAAGCTCCAACAAGCATTTGATAGGTACGCTTTTCAAGATGTGTTAAATAGGATAAATGAGCTTAGGATGAAACTTGAGGAATCTTTAGAGGATTTTTCTTTCAGATATGTGCATATTTGCTTTGAATTTCCCGAAAGTGATGCCGACTGGGCATATTTGAATATAAATTTTCAACGATTGGTTCTCGCTATTTCACATGAGTATCATCATAATATGCAGATTACCAAGTGTCCAGATTCTACTAGTAATTTTGTTTTTCTGATCTCTTTGAATCTGGAATAACCTCAAACCCCCGAGGAAGAGATTACTACTTGTGGGATTTCTAATCCTCCTCTTGACTTGTTACATAATAATATTGTGATCATAAATGGTTCAAACGATGAACAGTGCTTGCTAGGAAACGGATCTGATTGTCTCGCCTCTAAATCCCTCATACATTCTTTTGGTTTTGAATATGAAAATCACATAACATCTCTTTTAATCGAGTCCATTCAACATATGTCGCATTATATCCCGGGATCTCATTCACCTATGCATGATGGCTTTGATCTTGTCCCAAGTAACGTTGATTGTCTTATCAAATCCGCGGAATAGATCATGCTTGTAAATCTGTCTTTCTATTTGGTGAACATAAATGGGCAGGATGTGAGTCTGGGTCCGATCAGTGCTCCTTCATCTGACCCCGTGCATCCATTCTACCCTGATTTACTCCATAGGTCTACTGCAACGGTGGTTCCTTCAGATCATTCACACCTTTATCTTGCTCGCGTTGATGACAATCATGTACATGGGGGTCATGTTTCATGGTCAAGGGATGTGGATGTTGAACCCCTCATGCCTGATCTTTGCCACTCCCAGATTTTAACAGGTGAAGAGGAGGGTCATGCATCTCGTCCAACTCAAGTTGGGTCTCTCATTAATCCATTTTTCAACAATTCTCATTTTTCCAGATAGATATTCACTCACACATCTCGTGATTTTCCTACTTATCCGGCTGTTGATCCTAAGAAGCCCCCAAAATTTCATGACCCACCTTTCGAATGTTTAGGGACTCATCAGGAAGTTGAGGAACTTGAGCTTCCATTGATGGTTATGTCAGGTTCTCACATGCCTGATCAGACTCCTAAACCAAGTCAAATTAGGGATTTTGCACATCACGATCCTCACAACATTTTCTCGCTGGATGCGAGCACACCTTGGAAACCCTCTGATTTGAGCAATTTCTCTCTGAGGAAATATTGCCATTGCCTTTCAACTGATGTGCATCAACCTCTATATACTAATTTGTTTGCTGAAGGGAGTGCTCTGGCCATTGCCTTGAATCTTTTTAATTATCTCCTAGCCAATACATTCCGTCAAAATACACGATCAAATGATACCTTATAATCTCCTATATGGGAGGGTGCCAATCGCCTGATCTCCCCTTTGCCTGAGACTCTTTCAGTTGATTCAATTCATTTTTTGGGAATCTAGAGAATCTGATCTGTCGAGCTGCTGGTTTATCAATATTCAGACGATGAATCCAATCCACAATATTTTCGCTCATAGTTGCCCAGTCACAACCAACAATAACCATATACACCCATCTACAAACCTTACGAAGCTACAAATATTTAATTGTGTGTCATTCGAAGGTTCATAGGTTGACCAAGACGATGAGGCACTTCAGCTTCTACTGATGGTTATGTCAGTTCCTCACATCCTTGACGAAGTCTATCAGCAATTTCAAACTAAGGCTTCTAAAATTAGGATTTCTATGTGTTATAGACATATTTGGGCACTGCAAACCTAATCACATATGTCCATAAACCAAGGGCTTCTAAACCCCTAAAAGTTTTGTTTCATACCCTAAAGGAACAAGGTCAGCTGATTACATCATCTCCCATAAGTTCTCCATGAAAAACTACTCAGAACTGGTCAAAATAGGACCATACAGACTGCTCCATGCATAGGGTTTGATGCATCTCACCTATTACACACGGGGGGTGCGATGCATACTGGAAAGCCCTTCTATAGGGTGCGATGAGCGAGAGCAGACAAATGGCAGAAGCAGTGTGCTAGGTGGAAACCCAGAGAATCTTCTAGAAACTACTCATATAACACTTGCCTCTCTGAATTCGCCGAGGGATGAGTAAGAGATCTGAAATCTCCAAGTGGAACCAAGAACTCTCAGTGAAATGACACTAATCAAAATCCCAGAAGCTGACTCACCCTCCTGAAAACATCTATATATGGATCCCTCATCCAAGAGATCCAGAGGCTGGAATTTTGTAATTTTCAAGGAAGTGTTGTTGGTTTCTCTTTGATGACATTGTTGGGTGATCTTTCTTTGTATGAGGTGAGGAGGGCTTTCATGCTAGGAGGATGATGCTGGATTGGACAGCTTGGTTGTAATCCTCTCTTCTACTACTTCTATCAATAAAGCTATTTGAGTTTTCCTCCATATGCTTGTATATCTTTGAATCTTGTTTATGTATGCATTTATATGGTTAATGTACATATGATCCTACATTATTTATGGTTATAAATCTCTATGCTTTGATGGTATTTTGATTCTTTGACTCTACAGGTGTTCTTTGAAGCGGGACAAGTGAGAAAGGAGTAGCGAAAGCTCTATCAAGGGAGAGAGGAAATGAGCAAGGAGACTAGCAAAACACTGAGGTTGGTACTCTCTACTTCTCTCTCATCTATCTCTCATAAAGGAAAACACAAGTAACTTTAGTTTGTTTGTTTCTAAGATAGCTACTCGTCTTAGTGGGACTAGCAGCTCTGAATGGACACTAGTTTTCCCGATAACACTATGTTTGAATCCTTAGGGATCGCAATTACACCCGGCAGAGGCCCATCTCTTTAGGGTTATCAAGTCGTTCATCCTCTACATCATGATAGGGTTGTTGATTGGATCAATCTAGCAAATTCCTTTACTAGCTGACAACATCTTGCCTTACTTGCATTGGATTTAGGGTTAAGCATAAACATATGTATGTTATGGTTGGATGACTATAAATTTCACACTTGTGGTTCGGTTTACTATGATTGGGTTGTAGTTTGCCTTGAAAGGTCTTCTCTGACACATTTCCTTGTAGATGGATGATATGTTCTTTCTGTTGTGCATGCTTTACAGGTAAGCATGTTATGTTTTGCACAACTCTTTCCACACATTCTAATGGTTGTCATCTTTGCTTTTGCAGGTTGGGAATTGCTGCGGTGGCTGCATTGGAAGTTCAATTTCACATAACCTGACATATGATTTGGTTAAATTAGGATTTATGGTTTTAGATTAGTTAGGTTTTAGTTTTTCTTATTAGTTTGTGGATTAGCATTTTATTTATGAGTTAAATTTGTCATGCTTCATTTCCTTTACTGTTGGTAGTTAGTTCCCTACTTATTATTTTTTCACTCATGTCCTTGCATTTGTTTATTATTGCATGGCGTTCATGAAATCTCTACATATGCATTGCGTTGGTCCTTTACTTCCAATTGGTTGATAACTTCCGCAAATAGCATTACATTGCATCATTAGCCCTGTCTGTTGCATTGCATAATTCATTTTCCTTCTCACTTGGCACACACTCACCTCTGACCTAGCCTAGAATTTTCACCTATGTTGCATGTCACTGCATGAGCCTTCATGAACTTGAAGATTTGAAAACCGTGGTTCCATGAACAAGCTTCTCACACCTTTTACTCTTACTCCAAGTGCATTGCTTCAACCTCTTCACACCAGTTTGTAAACCCTAGGGGAGTTTCTTGGTCACCTAGCCCTAGAACTAAAACCCTAGCCCTGTGATTGTGTGAAGTTGTGATGGTTACACCAATGGGTAGCCTCTCTTAGATCCAGTCATCAAATTTGCATCCTGAATATCTCTCCTATGAGTCTAATTTATTAACAGGGAAAATAAGAACAAATTTCTCATGGGGAACCCTAATCTGTTTGAATGACCTATACCCATAACCTGAACCTAGTGCCCAGTGTGGTCTTGATTGTTTCAATGACTTGTGTTCCTTTTCACTTGCTAACTGGAAATGAGATGTGGAAGCTTGGCATGAGGGCAAACCTAAATCAGGATATCTCTTAGTTTCTGTCAAACAAGAAACAACCTCTCTTTCTCGTAAAATAAGTCAGGATCCCTCATTTTCCTTGGCGTAATGAACGCCCCGAAATAAGTGCAAATGCACACGTAAAAGAAAATGAAACCAAATAAAGGGTAAAGGATCGAGAAAGGCCTCCTACGTAGAGAGGTAATGCGATGACTCCACTGGGGTATTGACCAGGCTCGCTAGCAGTGGAGCAAAGTTTGTGATTTCCTGAAGTGAATCCACCTGGGTACTGTCTAGGCCCACTGGCAGTGGAGCAACACCAGAAACTTAGTTTTTAAATTCTGAATACAATAAGCCCTCTGCCCTGTTCTTCGCATCGTCATCAACTACCGGCATGTGTGAATTGTCAATGGGGTGTTTACTAACTGGAAAGACCTAGCTGAGGCATGAGGGAAGGTATATCTGCAAAGGTTGCGGTAATGTAAGATGTGCCCATAGCATCTATTCAATATTCCCTTGCATCATTATTCGCACTTGAACTACTACAGGGGTGTTGACAGAGATATTGGATTCTACTAGTGGTTCACCAATTGTTGTAGCTGCTACAACACCACCCAAATTTTTGGGCATATTCAAAATTTTGGGTACCCCACTACTCACCCCGAGCCTCTAGGGTTTATGATAGGGCCCCAATCGGTTTCTCTCCCAGTGACATTGCCTATCCAAACCCTTTGGTGTGCCCACTCATGTTTCGTGCATCACATTCACGCATCATGTTTTACCTCAGATACAAACATCAAAATCACATTTGGATTTTGAAGTTCAATGGCTTGATTAATGCGTTAAGAGTCTCTCATGGTTTTAAAACTCATCTTCGCATGATTTTCATCGCGATCAGTAGATGTCCTATATTTGAGTAGGCGTACATGCAATTTGTTTTTCCTTACAGTTGGAAGTATTGAGTTTTAGGAAAAACCCTAAATAGGAAAAGGTGATTCCTCTCTTGATTTGAACTAACTCACCTCCCGCTAAGAGTGCGTTTCCATAAACATTGTGAGGCATCATGGTAGAGATGGTTGCATATCGTATTCCCCCAGGTTCTTCGTTGGCTCTACATCTCCACATGAGCATTAGGGCTTGCAAAGAATATATACTACCTTTGCAGCTCTAGACATTTGTGATCGAAGTACTGATGTCATTTTAAGTTATTCTTGACTCACCCTGAAGCATGATAACACATATGCATAAGGGTTTGTGATAACACATCATGACAGTAACCGTGCTTTGTCTTGGTCCTCTCCCCCTCAGGTGCATTAAGATTCCTCAAATTTCCATGTTACACTGCATCCTTAAATTGTTAACTGCGCCATTTCTTTTGGCATCGCATAAATTGCTTGCAATTCATAAGTCCATTCAGGAGCCTAAATGTTGTGTTGATTTTTGAATACGAGTAGCTCTTGTTTTACTTCGGTCACAATTTTAATATCACCTCCAGATGAAATTATTTTCATGGTCTGGATCATTTATCTCACTTTCTATGCAGGGATTTAAATAGTGTTGCATTGGGCACATATTTAATGAAGAAGGATAAGTCACAATGGAATTTATAGGCCTGGAATTGAGGAGTCAGGGATGGAAACTGGTTCAGACATATTCACTCCTAATCATCTAGTAGTGAATGTGGATGAGTTTGGTGCTATAGGAGGTGGATACACTAATGATAGCTAGGCTTTCATGACAGCATGAAATGAATCATGTTCAGCCTGCCCTTTAATCTTGTTAGTTCCAAGAGGAAATTCTTACCTAGTCAAGCCCCTTATCTTCTCTAGTCCCCGTCAGTATTCACTCACAGTCAAGATTTCTAGGACAATCATCGCCTCTGAGGATCCAAGCATTTGGGCAGACTTGAAATCTAATCACTGAATACTCTTTCATGGAATAAACAATCTAACAATTAGGGGCGGAGGGTCGATTTATGAAAGAAGGCAGGGATTGGTGTGACCTCTCTTATCAATAGATGAATAGAAGAATTGGAAAGTATGACCCAAAGGCAAGGCAAGGCAATAAAGAATACTGGAAACAAAACTAGTTGAGCTTCATGTCATTATTGCCAAAGCATAGTATCATTTTATGACTATGAAGGCAAGCTAAAATCCTGAAGGCCTTTCGAGAATCAATATCAACCTTGGATCATTATAAAATGAGTTGGAAATCACAAATAAACGTTATATTAAAGTAGAGGTTTTGATATATATGTATATCCAATGAGATGTCAGAGCAGAACACTATGATGCTCACGTTTCAGGCCCCGCACACATTAACATTGCGCTGGAGTGGAATTTTTTCAAAAAACATAAATATTATGTGTATACATGAATTGGTAGCCTCAAAGTCACCCACAAAAATCATGAATAATGTTTTTTTGGATCATCGAAGGCACACCTAGCGATATTGCGTGGAGAATATGCTACGCCAGTTTAGTTTTGGGGTCATGTTATAAGGAGACATTTCGCCGAGTGTGTTTCCCAATATCTTGAAATGACTGAGGAATACCCAGAAGAAAACCTAATGGCCCACACGAAGGCCTATCCTAACGAAGTTGTGGCCCAATGCCTTGAAAAATCTACAGAATTTATACACGGTTGCAGGAGTCTGCTTCCCCTTACAGAGGAACTGAAAATTGTAAAACAATGTGTTGAAGCAATTGCTTCAAAGGCCTGTGGGGAGAAGATGGCATCGAGCCTGTCACGTCTAGATTCTAGCAGCTCTGGCAGGCTACACAGCAAGAAGTATCAACAGAACTGTTCAGGAGGAGAATGGTGGATCGAAGAGTTGTAAGTTCTTGGCATTGAAATGTATCAGAAAGTATTATTAGCCACGAAATCCATAGGTGTAATGCATGAGAAAATCAGGGAATCGCTCATGCATTATGTCGAATAGGCCTTGAAAGAGCTTGCCAAGAAACGTGATGCCTCTACTCGGACAAAGTTGCCCAACCTTGCTGCTGCATTGGAGCATCATGAATAGAGAATCACGGTGGAGACTTTTGTGAGCCTCTTGCCTATAGAGAAAAACGCCATACCCATCGCCTTTCCCTTCAGCCTGCTTCGTATTTTTGTGATGCTTGATTCCACCGTTGCTTGTAGGCTGGACCTGGAGAAAAGAACTAGGTGTTAGCTCAAATGTGCCTGCCTCGAGGGTCTTCTAATCCATTCCTTATTACACAATGGAGATACTCTTTTTGATGTGGATGCAGTGCATAGAATATTAGGAAACTTTTTTACAATAGGATGAGAATCAGGATGCAGTGGATTCAAACTTAGGTGGATATGAGTCTAGTGGCCTGGCTGATTCTCCTTCTCAAGCTGCCATCATCAAAGTTTCTAAGTGGTTGGATAACTACCTGGAAAAATAGCACCAAATGCAAATCTCAAGCCTGTGAAATGTATAACCGTTGTTGAATTGATGCAAGAGTGTGCACGCCTGGTGGACAATGGGTTGTATAGAGCCATTGATCTCTACGTGAAGGCCCATTTTAGATTAAAATATATCGAACGAAAAGGAAATACCCACAAGGCGAAATTTCATTGTTCCAAGCGCCAAGTCATAAAATCTCATCAAGTCGCATTTGTCAAACTTCTAACTCTCCCAAGGTCGCATAATCACACTTTATAGCCTCAAAGAAGCAGCTAGAGTGAGCGACCCATCTGCAACGTGACTATGTGACCTCTGGTAAGTCGCCCTTCCACCGAATTCGCATAATCACACTCTATAGCCTCAGGGAAGTAGCCAGAGTGAGCGACCTATCTACAATGTGACTATGCGACCTCTGGTAAGTTGCCCTTCCACCAAAGTCCCATAATCACATTTTTATGCCTCATGGAAGCAGCCAGAAGATGCGACTTTGTTGAAAAGCAATTATGTGACATTCATAAATTGCAAATGACCTCATAAATCGACTTTTCTCCCACAGGTAACATTTAATTCAACGGATCATGAGGTTGTTGAACGTCTGCAAGTCGCATTTCCAAATGTGATTGATTTAACGATTGTGAGGCTGTGGAATCCATGATTAGGTGATGAAGATGACATGATTTGGTTTGAATATGGTCTTCTCAAATCGTTCAGAGATGTTGCATGCAACAGTGAAAACGATAATTATACATTTTTCCCTTAAAATAATAATGAGAATGTGTAGCAACCACGAGACAAAAGAAATCATGAAGTAAATAAATGACAAACAATTTCTGCCTATTTACACGGTGCACTAGTTACAAACCATCTCTTGGATAGCCTTACTGATGGAAAAGGGAGATATTATCAATTCCCAAATGATAAGGGAGTTATAGAAGGTCTGTGCAATAGTTTTCTTGATGGAGTTGCCTTTTATTCAGAACAATGGAAGTTACATTACTAGTTTTATGATGAAATGTCATTCTCTTTTACTACTGTAAAATTTGGATTGTAGATGAACATATATGGTATTGAGAAGAAACCTCCATAGTCATCCAACATCAAATTCAAGAGAGTTGACCACATGCATTAAAGTGTTGGATCTTGAAGCCTGGGAAGCTATATGCCTCTTAGCACTGCATCTCCCCCATAGAAGATAATAAATGCCCAGGGTCCTTCACCCTAAACACTTCTTGATGATTGATTAGAGCAAGGAGAGATATGGATAGTCCTTTCAGGAACTATTGTAAACATGTTGGAGCCTAGAGACACCCCATAAAGATCGCATTAATGGATTGCATTGTAGCACATGATAGGACTATCTAGGGGTCTAAAGTTGATTTTCGTTTTTTTTCATGATTATTGTTATTTATTTATCTATTGCTACATTTATGGTGTGGTTATTCAATTATCATCATGTATGACTATGGTTACTGTCTTACAAGGTACAGGAGTGCGAGGACTCCGACCTATGAGGAGATATCTAGGGTTACTCATGGTAAGACCTGTAGCTAGGATGTCCGACCAGTAAATAAGTCTGCTCAGCATGGTTGATAGAGACACGATGGTAACCACAATGGCATTCCATGCAACCAAGGAACCACACAATTTGGTCTTGTACTCTGGAAACCGCCTTGGTGACAAGCATTCTAGGGTATACAAGAACCCTCTACATCCTCTTCTTCTTCTTACCATAATGTAAATGTTCTCCTCTGATGCCAACAGTTAAGCTAAGAGAAATTAAGCCTGTACTAGGCAGTAGGCATGAGAGAGCAGTGAGGAAGCTCAAGGGGCATGAAGGTAGCTGAAAGGGCACGAGAGAAGGCCAAAGGTCACGGTAGGTGAATGTTCACCTGACCTCTCTAAATGTGCCCTCATCCCTCACTTTCTATAGGACTTTAGCACTCAAATTGAGGCCAATATAGATAGTTGATTGATGTTTGAGAGCTAGGGCCACTCAGCTCTTGGTAGCTAGGAGAATGGGTTTGTAGTAGGGTAAGGGTTTTGACACTGGGCGACGGTATGAGCAATCCATGTTCCACTATTGGGTATTGACAAGTTGCATGATATGTATTTGAAGTTGCATCCATATTAATAATATGTTTTCTTTTACCTTTTGCACTGATTCCCATGCTTACTCATGGTGGTTGTATTAGTTGTCTGGTACTTCACCATATTTGTATGTGTGCTTGCATATATGCGAGATGTTATGTAATGATACATAGTGGTTGCATGTATGTCTCGCTTTAGAATTTGTGTTTAATCGTTCCATTCCATGTTAGTGACCTATTGTGAACTACTTCGCAATTGACCTCCAGCATGTTCCTATTTATTATGTCCAATGAGGTTTTATTTCACTATTTTCCCTCATCATTTATCGCTTCTTATTGTTGCTGTGACTTGTTTAAACCTCTTTCTATAGTTTTTCAGTCTTGGTCTAACTTTGTTTTGCTTCCCGAGCACTTCATTCTCGCCCCACTCTGGCACCTTCTCATTTGATAACCAAGAGCAGACAACAATCATGGTGGCAGTCAGGCCCACATACCAGATGGGGCTCCTATTCCAAACGGTGTGAATTCTAATTGGGACTTTCACCAGGGAGACCTCTTAGACTTTGGCAGTACATTTTGGCTTGTCAACAGTTTCGTAATTTGAAATATGGAGGAGACAAATGAGAGATTTCATTGCACCTATGGTAGAAACTTAAGACATTGTTTCACTATATTTTTGGAGATATTATCTGAGAGATTTGGTTTACATGAATGGTCTTGAAACATGCTTCAATAGGTTAGCTTGGAAAATTTTCAATAAATTCTTAATAATATGTTTTAGACTGTGAAAACTAGAAGAGATGGAGAATATATCTCTAAGTATATATGGTAGAAGTTCTGGGACTAGATTTGAATAATTAGATATGTGACATGTTCTGTAAGTTTGTTATTGGGAATAATCCAGAAGAAATAAGATTTAGGAGAAGTAGACTTGGTGAAGGCATAAGAAATTAATAAACCTAGTGAAGGAAGAATAAACAACTAAACTTGGTGAAAGAAGAAGTCGCTAATAGACAATGTGAAGAAGCAAGCAGACTTAGTGAAGTAGGTTGATGCCAACAAATATTTGTAGTGAAGGTAATTGGTGTCTCCTGAAGTTTGGTGCCCAAAAAGAAGCAAAGGGGATTGGTGTCTCTTGTATGTTTGTGACTACAAAACAACAAAGGGGATTAGTGTCTCCTATAGGTTAGTGCCTACAAAACTACAAAGGGGATTGGTGTCTCTTGCGGGTTGGTGTCTACAAAACAACAAAGGGGAATGGTGTCACCTATAGGTTAGTTCCTACAAAACAATAGAGGGGATTGGTGTCCCCTGTCGTTTGGTGCATATAAAGCAACAAAGGTGATTGGTGTCTCCTATACGTTGGTGCCAACAAAGTAGTAGATGGGATTAGTGTCTCATGTAGGTTGGTTCCTACAAAGAAACATAGAGGATTTGTGTCTCTTTTAGTTTGGTAAATATATAAAAAAGGGAATTGATTTCTCTTGTACGTTGATGTCTAATTGATTTAATAATAGGTTCGTGCCTACCATATATTTCATATAAAGAAGTTTTCTAGTTTTCTCCTATAAGGGTTTCCATGTATATATTTTGTTGCTTGTTCAATTTATGAGATTGATGCTTTATGATGTTTGATTGGATTTAAATAAGTAAAATTTTCATTATACTAACCCCCCCACCTCCTCAACGTAATTATGAATTCCAAAAATTTGGATCAGATCAGGTTCATTTGAAAGAAGTCTAATCATTGGAAGGAATATCTCAATAGGACCATGGCTACATGAAGGTTTGATTAAAGCTCCTATGTTTAATGGATGAAACGATGCCTTCTAGAAGAAAATAATGAGGGAATATCTGATGTCTCTTGTTATTAAAGCTTTGAAATCTGTAATAGATGGAATATACACATAATGCATAAGTCATGAGTACCATCTTGATTGGCTTATCAAAATCAAAGTTTGATAAAGTGATTAATTGTGAAATAACAAAATAAATGTTGGATGAGTTGCAAAAAACCTATGATGGAGGTGCCATTGAAGAAATGAAAGATAAGAAGAATCTAAAGATGGATACTAAATATGAAGTAAGAGAAGATAAGTCAACTTAGAAGGAATAAGCTCTAAAATATTCAAAAAAATAAAAAAATCCAAAAAATGTGATTTTTTTGGCAATCCATGAAAAGTGCAATATATCTCAAGAGGATCTAGAAAATTAAAAGTATTCTATTATCCAAATGTCTTAAGTAGGGTAGAATAGGTCATTATGTTTCTAAATGTCCATACATAAATTTGGAATATTGTGAATATGAAGAAGATCTCCTAGCCATGAATGTTCAAGTTGTTAATAATCAAAATGTAGAGTCATACTCAGATGAAGAAGTTTAAATTGAGAAGATGAAAAAGAAGTGCAATCCATAAGTAAGCTATTATTCTATTATAATTGTATAAGAATAGCTCATATTTATTTTACATGTCCACATGTAATTTTGGAAAATAGTACTAATAAAGAAGAGCATGAAGATAAGGGAAAATATTATGTGTGGAAAGGAAATATGTGGCCCATACTAATGAAAATAATAGCTATGAATCTGATAATAAAAAAAGTAATTCCTACCCATGAGCATGGAGGCTTAATACATTGAGTAATAGAAATCATATTTGGATGAAGAAAATGTTGATGGAAAGGTAGATTTTTAGGGAGAACTTATTAGTGCCTTAAAAGAAACAAAAAGGCTCAGAAGAAAGAATAAATACCTTAAGGATCTATTATAGAAATATGAAAGAAATACTATCATTCTAATGAAGCGTGAATGAACATCCTAAACATAGAAATATAATAGGCTAAGAAAATAGAGGATACACCAACAATTCAACTGAAAAAAAAAGGAAAGAAATTGTGAAAATCTAGATGCATAGGTTGTATACTTGAGAAAGGACCAATAGAAGGAATATGATTTTGCTTGCCCATACTTGGAGAGTGCATCTGAAAATGGAGGAACACTCCTCCTATCAAAAACCGACCATCCTCTGACACTTTCCAAGTTAAAAAATGGGTTTTTAAAGGTAAACAAGTTTCACAACCTTTTCAGGAATGTAGGCTAAGTTTTCACAGGAATTTAAAAGAGAAACAAATTCACATGCATCTCAAAATGATAAACATGAAGAGAAGAAACCAATATTTGATGATGGATTTCACCCCTCGTGAGATACATCTCCGGGCTTGCTCCAACAACTAGAACGATATATTGATTTCAATAGTAAATGAGTACATACAACTTGTTGATAATAGAGTGGCTTGTTTCTCCTACAAAGAAACATTCTACTATAAAGAAGCATTCTCCTACAAAGAATTCTCACTCAGAAAAATGACTCCCTACAGCAAGTCATGAAAATGTCAACATAGAAAGGACTCTCACACAATATTTCCTTGTACTCCATCAGAAATCGAAAGCATAAACATGGAACTCCTCCATAATGAAGAGTTAAAAAGGGCTTCTCTTCCTAATACATTGAGAAAATAATTAAAAGAGCTACTCTATAGAAGTAAAAACTACTTCAGATGAAACTAGAAGGTTTGAAAACCTCTAACTAAGCTCTTTCCATGCTCAAATATGCCTCAAACTGCTTCTAAACTGACTCTGCCTCTAGCACAAAAATACTCCATTCTACAAAAATTCCATCATAAATTGCTCAAATCATAAAATTGAGGCTTCCATTGAATCCAGGATACTAAAAAACCACCATCTAGACTCTTCTTGAGCTCAAAAAGATTTAAAATTGAGAAAGATATGCTTCCCCAAGCCAAGCTCTACTATATGTCCTGTAAATTGGCAAAACCTGCTAACTGCGTGACAATTTCACACTTTTCTTAGTCCTCCGAGCAATAATTTTGCCCAAGACTGACAAGAATCCCACAATAATAAGTGAAATTTGTTGCCTCGTTAATTTTTCCAACAACCTTATGGGTCAGATCAGGGCCACATGGCAGCCATAAGGCAAGGGGTTGAGGACAACTATCTGCCCCCACCGGCTTGACTCCTTTTCCATCGAGGCATGGTCACGTCTTGGCAATGTGGTTGGGGGTTGAATCCAACTGCCTATCCCCACTGGCTATGGCTCCACCTGTGGTCATAGTAAATGCTGAAAACCAAGGGTCAGGGCTTATCCACCAACACCCTCCGCTTGTGGTCAGTGGGTGTCGAGGAACCCAGGGCTAGGGCCAAGTGCCTTGTCCCTCTCATTAACTTGCTATCATGTCTATGTGGTATAACAAAAACTATGGGATAGAGCTCCCACTCACCACACTCCCTTTCGCCCTAGGTGTTGACATATGGCAGTAATGTGACTTGGGGGTCGAGGCTAGCTGCTCGGCTCCTCCTCCCAATGCAAAAGCACTATCACCTTAAATGTAACTAACCACCTATGTTGGTTAAGAACCAAGGTTTTGGAGCAATGGTTAGGCACGAAGTTATTGTGCAAAAATTCTGGGGGTCGAACCCCACCGAGGCCTTCAGGCCTATATAATTTTTTTGAACAATCATAAAGGGCCACGTGGCACCCTCGGACTGGGCCACCTTAGATTGTATGAACCAACCATAATACACCAAATTCCCCCTCTATGATGATGCTACATGTCAGGATGGGATTGGTCTATCTAACACCATACCCTGCACAGTCAGTTGATTATGTCAGTTGTATGTATTTCGCAGTCAATCCTACTGTTGACTTACTTTTTGTTGGTCAAAATTTTCGGAACATCATAACTTCTTCATACAACTTAGGATTGAGGAGATTCAAGCATCATTGGAATTAGGACGAAGAATAATACGACGTGATACTCGTTTTGTGAGATTATGAGAACTTTCATTTTTGAGCCTATTTTTGATCTCTGGATCATACCTCGCCACTAGGAACTTTTGGACCTCCAAAAGTTTATCTTCACTTAGAAAATAAGTGAGGGATCCCATTGACTTTCCCGATCTCAAACATTTTGTTCTATTATAATTTGTGTCTTTAAGCTCCAGTCAAGGTACTCCACCTTGCCTCTGCGTGAAGTCCTTATCTTCCTATCAAGAATTAAGCCACAATTCTTATAAACATGTAGGAATAAAAACTTCGATGGATGGAATATGAACGTTATCACCAAAACCATATTTCTTTGTCTTAAACAAACTTTACATTGAAGTAATTTCTTGTTGAACCCAAACTTGATTTTCTACCTGGAAATCATAAGCAACTCAATGTTTTCCATGGACAGATTCGTACTTTTCTTATGCTGCACTCAAGCTGCACTTATACTCTTAGATGCAGTGGATGCATTTGTTCAATGAAATGCTTAAATTTTTCTAGATAATCATGGTCATCTTCTACACAATCTTTATCAAAGATTAAATTCAAAAACAAAATTGATTTCAAAGAACTTGTATAAGTGAGTGCTTGACACAACTACAGACATACTGGATGAAATGCAAATGCTCCTCCCAAAAGTGCCCAAACAAATGGACTCATCATCAAAACAAAATATAACATTCCAAATAAAGCACACTTGCTGTAGATAAGTTATTATACATGACTTCACTTTACAAAGTACCCAAACGGGAAAATAAACAAATTGTACAAAATAGTCTACCCATACTTTGCCTATCCTAGGTTTATGGGATTTCTTTCTACACCTGCTCTACTTCAAAGGTTGGTTTAATAACTACATTAGTTTCCACTTTTCCACCTATCCCTTTCCTTGTAAGGGATCGCATGACTTCTTTGTCCTTCTTTGGATGAATTTCTAGATGGAGTTTCCAACACTTTTTATTCTGGTGCCCATTCATGCCACAATGGATTCAAAACTGCTTTCTCTTGCCCATTGACAAGGAAGTATTCCTAAACTAGGAGAGATTCCTCATGCTTTGTCCCAAGGATTTGATCCATTCTTTTGATGATTGCCTTACTTTTATCACAATTAGCCACACAATGGTGAGCTGCATCACAAAATTTGCAAGGAAATGTTTCCCATAAATAATCAAAATCGCCAACATTTCTAAAATCCCCATGACACTTATACCTATCCTTTGGGCTGTGACTTTGACGATGAGGACTGGACTTTGCATGTCTGTTGGAACATTCATCTCTATTTGGAGACAATTTACCATCATCACTACTATCATGTTGTGACATATCATCACTTAATGATTTCTTTGCCTCAACAACTTAAGAGCACTCTCCAATTTCTCCATGACCATAACCCCATCCTTCATATCATTTTCATTCCTTCACCTCAATAGGATTAGTGATACCTCGATAGGATTCCAATACCTTTGTTATGATTTTCAAAAGTTGGAAAAGACATGTTATCAACATTAGCTGAAGGAGTAGAACTAGAAATGCTAATTAACTCCTTTGGCTTATCACCCATATTTTCTATTTAATATGTCGATGAAGAAGTGGATGATGACTGAAGCTAACCACTTTTACCAACGGGCACATAAGGAGAATCTTTCATATGCTAACAAAACTCACAAGAATCATTCTTAACAGAGGGTCCATATCTTTTCTATGAACCATGCCCACAAATTGGCTTCATGTTAAAGGGATTCTTTGCTACTTCTGGGATGGAACTATCACCAGTCTATTCCTCCACTACTTGATGCAAATGTAGGCACATTTTCCTTTTATCCTCTTTTGCAATTTCAAGAAATCTCCTCTACTCAACAGTCTCCATTCGAAGAGATAGATTCATCTCCTCCAACTCTTGTAGTCTTTCAGGCTTCAGTTTCTGGCCCATACTTGGAGAGTTCTCTACAATTGATAGAGCTCAGCCAAAAAATGAAAGTATTCAGAATCTATTGAAACTGGTGTCAAGTCATAATGTTCATCGTCCTGATTCCAACGATGCTTGAATCCCCTCAATCCGAATATGTATGAAGAATTTATGACATTATGGAGTTTTTGACCAACAACCAAAAAGTCAACAACAAGGTTGAGTGGGTAGTCTGTATAACTGACGTCATTAGCTGACTTTGTAGAGTACGTTGTCAGATGGGCCAATCACGTGCTGACACATGGCATCGTCATACATAGTGCATTTGGTGTAGTGTGATTGGTTATTATAGTCTGAGGTGGCCCAATCAAAGGCCACCACATGGCCCTATCGGAGGGCTCCAGGTGGCCCTATATGATTGGTCAAAATTTTTATATAGGCCCAAAGGCCTCGGCAGGGTTTGACCCCTAGACCTGTCGCACAATAACTTCGTGACTAACAATTGCACCACAACCTTTGTTCTTAACCAAGATTGTTGTTTGGCTACATTTAAGGGGATAGTGTTTTGGCATTGGGAGGAGGGGTCGAGTGGCTAGCCCCGACCCCCAGGTCACATTACCGCCATATGTCCACACCTAGGGAAAAAGGGAGTGGGGTGAGTGGGAGCTCTAGCCTCGGGTTTTTTGTATATCACGTTACCACGATAGGGAGTTAATGGGAGGGCTGGGGCACTTGACCCTAACCCGAGGTTCATCAACACCAATGCGACCATAGGCATAGGCCTAGGCAAAGGGCATAGGTAGATAAGCTCAGACCCTTGGTTTTAGGTGGTTAATGTGACCATAGGTGGAGCCACATCTAGCGGGGGTGGTTGGCCCTCGCCCTCGGCCACATTTCCACGACATGACCATGCTCCAATGGAAAAAGAGTCAAGCCAGTGGCAGTGGATAGTTGGCCCCAACCCTTGACCTTATGGGCTCCATGTGGCCCTGATCTGGCACATAGGGTTATTGGAAAAATTATCGAGGCAATAAATTGAACTTTTTGCGGTGGGAATCTCATTGGTCCTAAGAAAAATTATCAATCGGTGGACTAAGAAAAGGGAAAAATTGTCATCTAGTTAGCAGGTTTTCCCAATTTGCATAGCAGATAGCAGAGCTTAGCTTGAGGAAGCATATCTTGCTAAATTTTTTAACCTTTTTGAGTGAAAGAATAACCTACATGGGGGTTTTTGAGTGTCATGGACTCAATGGTAACCTTAGTTTTATGATTTGAGCACCTTATGATGGAACTTTTGCAAAATCAAGTCTTTTATTGCTAGAGGCAAAGTCAGTTTTGAAGCAATTTGGAAGCATGTTTGAGCATGGAGAGAGCCTAATTATAGGTTTTCTAGCCTTCCAGTTTCATCTCCAACAATTGTTACTTCTGTAGAGAAACTCTTTTAAGTCTTTTCTCAATGTATTAAGAGGAGAGGCCCTTTTTAACTCTTCATTGTGGAGGAATTTCATGTTTATGATTTTCATTTGTGGTGGAGTATAAGGAAATATTGTGTGAGAGTCCTTTTTATGTTGACATTTTCATGACTTGTTGTAGGGAGTCATTTTCTGACTGAGAATTCTTTGTACAAGAAACAAGCCACTCTATTGTCAACAAGTCGTTTGTACTCATTTACTATTGAAATCAATATATCAATCTAGTTGCTGGAGTAGGCCCAGAGATGTATCCCATGAGGGGTGAACCCCATCATCAAATACTGGTTCTTCTCTTCATGTTTATCATTTTGAGATGCATGTGAATTTGTTTCTCTTTAAATTCATGTGAAAACTTAACTCACATTCTTGAAGAGGTTGTGAAACTTGATTACCGTCAAAGACTCATTTTGTTAACTTGTAAAGTGTTAGATGACGATTGATTTTTTATAGGAGTGTTCCTCCATTTTCATGTCAGGAGATTAATCTATCTCTTCGAATGGAGTATGTTGAGATGAGGAGATTTATTGAAATTTCAGAGGAGGAGAAAAGGAAAATGCGGCTACAATTGTTGCATGTAGTGGAGGAACATATTGGTAAGAGTTCCATCCCAGAAGCAACAAAGAATCCCTCTAAGATGAATTCAATTTATGGGCATGGTTTGTAAACAAGATATGGACCTTATGTTGAGAATGACGCTTGTGAGTTTTGTCAGCATCTGAAAGATTATCCTTATGTTCCCATTGGTAAAAGTGGTTTTCTTGAGTCATCATCCACTTCTTCATCAACATTTGAAACAAAAAGATGGGTGATAAGCCAAAGGAGGTAATTAACATTTCTACATCTAATCCTTCAACTAATGTTGATAACACATCTTTTTCAGCTTTTGAAAAGTATAGCAAAGGTATTGGTATGGAGCTTTTAACTTGGATGGGTTATAAAGGAAGAGGCCTCAGAGTCAATGGCCAAGGTATCACTAATCCTATCATGATGAAGGAATGACTACAATATGAAGGATTGGGTTATGGTCATGGATAAATTGGAGAGTGCTATAAAGTTGTTGAGGCAAAGAAATCATCAAGTGATGATGTGTCACACCATGATGTTAGTGATGATGGTAAATTATCTCCAAAGAGAGATGAATGTTCCAAGGGACATGGAAAGTCCAATCCTCATCGTCAAAGTCACAACCCAAAGGACAAGTATAAGTGCCATGGGCATTTTAGAAATGTTGGTGGTTTTGATTATTTATGGGAAAAAATTCCTTGCACATTTTGTGATGCAATTGACCATTGCGTGGCTGATTGTGAGAAAATTAAGGTGATGGTCAAAAGAATGGTCAAATCCTTGGGACAAAGCATGAGGAATCTCTGCTTGTTATGAATACTTCCTTGTCAATGGGAAAGCAAAAGAATTTTGTACCCATTGTAGCATGAATGGGCACCAAATTGAAAAGCATTCGAAACTCCATCTGGAACTTCATCCCAAGAAGGAAAAAGAGGTCACATGATCCCTTACAAGGAAAGGAACAGGTAGAGAAGAGGAAACTAATGTTCCTAAAGAAAACTTTGAAGCAAAGAGGGTGCAGAAAGAGAACCCATAAGACTGGGATAGGCAAAGTATGGGTAGACTATTTTTTACAGTTTGTTTTCTTTGTAAAATTGTAATTACTTGTTGTATATTCCCATTTGGGTACTTTGTAAAGTGAAGTAATGTATAATCACTTATCTACAAAAAGTGTGTTTTCTTTTGCACGTTATGCTAATTTGTCTTGATGATGACTCCATTTGTTTGGGGAATTTCGGGATGAGCATTTATATTTCATCCAATATGTCTATAGTTGTGTTAAGAATTGATCTATAAAAGTGTTTCAAAATGAAGCTTATTTGTGAATGTAAACTTTGATAAAGATTGTGCAGAACATGACCATGATTATGTGGACAAAGTTAAGCATGTCATTGAACAAATTTAGTTAGTACATCTAAGAGTAAAAGTCTAGCTTGAGGGAAAAAATAGCAAAGTGCGACTTAGTGCATGGAAAGCATTGTGTTAATTATGATTTCCAGGTGGACAATCAAGTTTCGGTTCAACAAGGAAGGAATTCAAGGTGAAGTTTGTTTGAGCCAAATAAAGATGGTTTTGGAGAGAATGTTCAAATTCCATCCATCGGATTTTTTTTCCTGCATGTTTAAAAGAATTGTGGCATAATTCTAGATAGGAAGATAAGGACTTCATGCAGAGGCAAGGTGGAGTACCTTGATTGGAGCTTTAAGGCACTAATTCAAAGAAAAAAAGGGTTCAACTCAGGAAATTTAGTGAGGTTTTCCCTCACTTATCTTTTGAGTGAAGATAAACTTTTGAAGGTCCAAAAGTTCCTAGTGGGGAGGTATGACCCAGAGATAAAAAATAGGCTCAATAATTAAAGTGCTTGGATTCTCCCAAAACCAACATCAAGTCGTAGTGTTCGTTGTCTTGATTCTAGTGACAGTTGAATCACCACAATCCGATGTTGTATGAAGAAGTTATGATGTTTTGATGTTTTCGACAAATAGCGAAAAAGTCAGCACCAAGGTTGATTAGGTTGCTGACTGGGAAGTCCGTATAGCTGATGTCATAACCTGACTATGTAGGGTATGGTCTCAAATGGGCCAATCCCATGCTGACACATGGCACCATAAAACAAGTTGCATATGGCATAGCGTGGTTGGTTCATACAGTCAGAGGTGGCCCAATTAGAGATTGTCACATATCAGATGGTGCCACGTGGCCCTCTATGATTGGTCAAAAAATTTATATAGGCCCGAAGGCCTATGCAGGGTTCAACCCCCAGACCAACTGCATAACAACTCTACGCCCAACCATCGCACCACAACCTTGGTTCTTAACCAACATAGGTGGTCGGTTACATTTAAGGTGATAGTGTTTTGTCATTGGGAGGAGGGGTATGACAGCTAGCCCTGGGCCCTAGGTTGAATTACTGCCATGTGTCCACACCTAGAGCAAAAGGGAGTGGGCTGAGTGGGATCTATAACCCTTGGTCCTTTTTATACCACGTGACCACAGGAGGGAATTAACAAGAAGGACGAGGCACTTGGCCCTATCCCCAGGTTCCTCAACACGGACGCGACCACAAGCAAAGGCCTAAGAGGAGGGTGCAGGAAGATAATCCCTGACCCTTGATTTTCGGTGGTAAATATGACCATAGGTGGAGCCACAGCCAGCAGGGGTGGGAGGTTTTCCTTGGCCCCTAACCACATTACCACAACATGACCACTCCCCGATGGAAAAGGAGTCAAGCTGGTGGGGGCAAATAATTGGCCCAACCCTCGACCTTATGGGCGCCATGTGGCCCTGATCTGATGCATAGGGTTGTTGGAAAAATTAACGATGAAAAAAATTGCACTTTTTAGGGTAGGAATCTCATCTGTCCTGGGAGAAATTATCACTTGACGGACTAATAAAAGGGTGAAATTGTCACGTAGTTAACAGGTTTTACCAATTTGTAGGATAGATAATAGAGCTTGGCTTGGCTTGGGGAAGCATATCTTGCTTAATTTTTTAACCTTTTTGAGCTTAAGAAGAGCCTAGATGGGGGTTTTTGATTGTTTTGGACTCAATGGTAGCCTCAACTTTTTAATTTGAGAAATTTATGCTAGCATTTTTTCAAAATCAAGTCTTTTAGTGCTAAAGGCAAAGTCAGTTTTGAAGTAGTTTGTAGGCATATTTGAGTATGGAGAGAGCCTAGTTAGAGGTTTTCCAACCTTCCAGTTTCATCTGCAGTGGTTGTTACTTTTGTAGAGAAACTATTTTAAGTCTTTTCTCAATGTATTAAGAAGAGAAGCCATTTTTAACTCTTGATTGTGGAGGAGTTGTATGTTTATGCTTTTGATTTTTAATGGAGTATAAGGACATATTGTGTGAGATTCCTTTTTATGTTGACATTTTCATGACTTGTTGTAAGGAGTCATTTTTATGAGTGAGTATTCTTTGTAGGTGTTGGCTTGAGGGGGCATGACCCAGGTTCAACATTAGTTAGCTAAACAAATCCCTACACTACTAGCCCTTTCGGCATCAACCCACAGAGCACGGACTCAAGTCTCACCTAAAGCAGTATGGGGGGATGCTGGAACTAAGTTTCCACTCCATTGAGATGGTTGTGATGTCAGTTTATTCCAACTATATCTGTCTTCGTGCAGGTTACTTATTCCTCTACTCTACCCTTCAGTACTTTCGCGAAATGTTATAATAAGCGTCCGCGCAGCCCTAACCAGGGGTTGAAGTCCTTTCGCACTGCTAGGGCAATGAACTGTGATATCTCCTAAACTGGGCTAAGTATCTTACTTATCTTATTAACATATCTTAGTTATCTTCGCGTAAACATATGTTCTTACCTGCATTCACTTAAATAACACATTTACATATATTCACGCATCATATAAGCATTAGAAGTGAAATTCATACCCAATATAACAGATGCATAAACAAGAAATAAAGGCACAGAAATTATAGAATACCTTTCCTTATTAATAATTCCAGATGATTACAAACTTGACTCCCCCTGCACACTCAGCTGCAGGGGTGCACTCAGCTGCAAAATTCTAGGCCTCTGCGCACTCAGCTGTAGAGCCTCTACATATGCTACGACCCACACTTAGACTTCTACTTCAGAGCTATCTATCATATATGTTCGATCATCGATTCTATTCTAATTGTCTCTAACTACTTAGAGCTTAGCTATATTTATACAATCCATGGTCCATGGGCCATGGGTAGATCTTCTACAGCCGACATTACATTTTCAAAATAAGGGAGGACAACCCTATGACTCTTAAAAACTACGCACTTTGCAACCACAAAATGCAGAGTCTTTACACTTGGATTACAAAATTAGACCAAAATATGGGCTTTAAGCCCCAAAACTACCCTTGGGGGATCCCGCACCCAACAGGCCCCCAACACAAACATCGTGACTTGCCCTCGAGTCACTCTATAGGTGCGGAGATCTTAGCGCGAATACCTCCCAGCTCTGTTTGGATCATCACAACTTTGACAGTGCGATGAGCGGTCGCTTGTTGGACTTCTTCCACGCATTGTTTAGTGACTGCTGCTGAACTACTGCTTTGAATATTCTGCTGAGCTGCCTACAGTTTTGCGAGCTTTCATTCAATGGAGGATGTGATCGCGTAAGCCTCATATATCCATGGTTGTAGGCATTCTTTTAGGACCACTTCTTTGTGCTGAGCGACATCCACGTGTTCCTTGAGCGCATTTGCCTCTTGCATCTGTGCAAGCCTTTACGTAAGGGAAATCATCTGCACAGTACCTTTTACCTCACCATACCTCTGTTGGAGCTTCAGCACCTTTGTCTCTAAGCGCTCTACATTCGGGTCCTCCTACAGGGTGGTTAGGACCTCAAATGACTGTTCGAAAAGTTGCATGCATTCTGCCACTACACTGCCACCGCTATTGTTGTCGTAACGATAGTGGTACATTGTTCCCTGATCTCCAACAGAGTTGAAGGCTAAGGCTTCCACTGTAGTTCTGCGATCTCCAAGTTTAGCTCCAACTGAACCCTGGCCATCTCTGATCGAGCGTCATGCATCCTTATGGCCAATTTGCGGATGCGCGCCTCAATCGGTTCCTCTACCTGAATGGCCAACTCTGAGACCATCTGACAAGTTTCCTCCACAACCTGCATTATCTGCTTATTCTTCTCTACTACTTCCTTGCATTGCAGGACCAACTGCTCAATGTTGATGCATTGCTCGCTCATCACTTGTAGAGCTCGACTCTCTCTGGCCTAAAGTTCCATGGTGACTCCATCCTACAAGAGGTAGAGAATCTCCCGAGGGAGCGCGACCATATTTACTCCGACCCCTTTCAAACTACTGACCGTGGCCCTGTCGGCCTCCTTCTCTGTAGTGAGTGCTTCATTTGGTAGCACTATTGTGTTGGTCATCCTTGTGAGCAACATCTCCTCAGCAGCTGAAGTGCTGATCACGAGGCTGGTGGACACTATGCCAGCCTGTGGAGTGCCTACAACTCCCACAACTCTGTCTTGAGAGCCCCCAATACCAGTTGTTGTTGTTCTTCAAATTGGTGGAGGGCCTCCGCTATCACATCCCTCACCCTTTCGCCTATGTCATGCAAAACCCCCTCAGTGAGGGTGATTGGGTCGAAGGATGTCTTTGATGCCTTTGTTTTCTTTCGTGGCATTGCCTTCTCTCATAATCACGGATGCTTGAGTTTGGTGGACTTCATTGGCAGGTCCTCACCACCTTTTTCTGTCTCTATTTCTACCTTAGTGTCGGGCAAAGGTGACTTCTGTCCTTTGCACTCTTATCCTCTTGTTTTCTGTTGTTCTACCAGTTTCGTGGCATCGCGCGTTGCCTGGGCCTTAGCCTTTGCTTCCTCTTTTTTGTGCTTCTCTGCCAGCTGTGTCATTCAAAGCTTTGTCTCTTCCTTCTTGAACTGTGCAATAGATTTGTTTGTTTCCATTGCAGAGCTAGTTGGAGTGTGCCACTTCAGTAGCCAAGACTCCAAGACTGCTAAAATTACATCATCAATCACCAAGTATGGTAGGTTATCCCATGTCTTCGTGGGGTCCTTCTGCTCTCTGATAAAAACATGGTGGAAATCCTCTTTGAACTCTGCAAAACTATGTAGACTGGCATATACTATAGGCGACAACCGTGGATTGCAATTTATCCCCATCCGGATATTCATCTCCATTAATACCCAAAAAATATTTCTTTCTTTTATTCGCTACATGTCCTTGGTCACCCATAGTGAAGTGTACTTTGTTGCCTCTAGAAGGTCCGACATGACTAAAGGGAATTGGCTATATTCGGGTAGCTCCCATGCCACCAATACTATCAAAAGTAGGAGCCATGCGTAGTGAAATGTTTTGCGCTACTCCTGTGCCTCGTGACAATTCGCAAGGAACTTGCCACATATATAATTCAACTAGTTGAACTCAACTCCTTCAGTGCATTGGGCCGCTAGTGCAATCATTGGCGCAGGAACCTCATCCGTGTGGCACTTCTGCATCACCTTCCCTACTAATATTTGTGTTGCGACCTTGACTGTAGGGTTGTTAATGCTGGAGATGGCATATCCTCACTTCTTCTTCTCCAACTTAAACTTCTTCTTCATCGCTTCCGCGAGGGCCAACTCGCCACCTTTTCCCTCTGAAATGTTGGCTAGATCCTCGGACCCCGAGTAAGGCAGTTGTGTAATCCGGTGAATCAGATGGTCTATGATGGGGATGGGCTCCTCCAAACACAGACAACCATCATGCACCAAGCAAAGCAGCTGCATGATGACAAAGATGGTCACTCGGGTGCGGTGGTAATGTGACACCCAGAGCAGGTTAAGAAACCTGGCTTTCTCTACGCCTCTGAGCCATGTCCATGGCTCCAATTGAATTGTTCCAGGAGTCACGTCAATCCTCTAGCGCATTAGCTTCTCAGTTGCTAAACGCGGGAACTTCTTGTGGTCTGCGAGGTCCTAATCTTCAAACTTCAACACAGGAACCCACCCCAAGTGCGGTCCCTCAAAAACAATAACGTCTAGGAGAAACGGAGTTTGCAGATAAATCTTGCTCTCATCTATGTCCTTTGGCACCTTAGCTTTACCCTTGCATGGAGGAACATATTCAGGTAACCCAGTAATAGGGTCCGCACCCTGGGTTTCAACTTCCATTTCTTCGTCCTCCTCGTCTGCCAGGATTTCTTCAGATTCCTCCTCGTCGGCCTCTTGATTAATGGCCTTCCTAATTTCCTGCAAGTTGAGCTTGGTCCTCTATGGATTTCTGGGCGAAACGCGCACTGGGACCATAGCTTACTTATCTTTCTTATGTCTCGGTGTTCTGGGTGATTTAAGGACCTCAACTATTATTTCGGCGCTCTCTGGGGCTTCTACTACCGCAATTCCTAAGCAGCTTCCTCAGTTGTCACTACTCTTATGTCCATGGCTTCTGCGGGTGCTGACATAGTGCTATTCCATAGTTCTTGCAGTGTCTCTGGTAGTTGCTCAAATAATGAATTCAGTTTTAGAGTCTCTAATAAGTCTTTGTTCATGTATACTTGATTGCACAACAACTCAGTTCTCAAAATGCCAAGTGTTTTCCGCTGGACAACCACTTGTAATTTATAGGGCCTTTAGAATTTGAATTCGATTGTTCCCCCCACATTCGGCCCATTAATGATAGATTGGCAGCAGATTTCCAAGAATCTAATCCACAAAGTTCACCTTAAATGCTTGCTGCCCTCTCCATTTGGCCTTAGATCGACCATCAAATCGTGAATAGTGACTTTAACGGTCACTTTCTGGTGGACCTGCGCACTAGCGCAGCTATCTTCGCACTATCGTGGACCCTGTGACACATTGCTGCTTCGCACAGTCCTGACATAGCGCAGTTCCTGGGCAGTGTAGTTTATAGTCTCACACCTCCTTTCAGCTGCCCAGAGTGCTAAGACTATGCTACTTCCATATAGTCACATCGCCGGATCACCGGTGTATGGCTTCAAGCAACTGCCATTCACCTTTCCTGGGAAAGGTTCTCCATTTAACTTAACCATCTATACTCCGCCTCCGTCGGTAATCTCCTTAATAACATACGGCCCTAACCAGTGCATCGTGAGTTTCCCTGGAAATTTATGAAACTTACTATCATACAACAAAACCAGATCGTTTACATTGAATGTGCGCAGCTTGATGTGTTGGTCGTGCCATGCCTTTTTATGCTGCTTTTGGACCTACTGGTGAAATCCAGCCAAAAATCATTCTTCTTCAAGCTCATCCAGCTGTGTGAGCCTCTTCTCCAGAGCTCTCCGATCCGTCATACCTATGAGCGCTGCTATGCACATATTAGGCATGATGTATTCCATAGGAATTATGACTTCCTCTCCATAGACAAGCCTAAAAGTTATCTGCCCCGTCAGCTTCTTGCATGTTATTCGATAAGCCCATAATACTGCAGGTATGTGTAGGTCCCAATCACTTCGCTGAGCATTGCATACCTTGGTCACCACATATTCAATCACTTTGTTGAACACCTCCACTGTCTCGTTAGCCTGTGGGTGATAAGGTGTGCTCTTTTGGTGATACACCTGAAATTCCTCCATTAGTGTGGTAATTGTCTCATTCAGAAAGTGTGTACCACGATCGCTCATCAAGATCTTTGGACATCCAAATCGCATTAGTACATGCTCAAATAGAAACTTTGTGGCAATCATGCCCATGCAATCCTTCACCGGCTGCGCTTCTGCCCAACGAGTTAAGTACTCTATCACAGTGATAATGTACCTCACGCCTATCTTTTCTTGGGGTTGAATAGGTCCTACAAAATCTATTGCCCACTTTTTGAAGGGTTGCAATGTTACTTGTGGATTCAAAATCATTTCATCCCTTCGTGATGGCTTGCTTGTCCGCTGACATACATCACATGCCTTGCAATATGATTTTGAATCCTGATGAAGGGTTGGCCACCACAACCCTGCGCGTAGAATGTTATACGTGGTTGCTCTTCCTGCACAATTTCCTCCCACGGCACCCTCGTGAGTGTCCGCGAGGATGCTGCTTCGTTCAAACTTAGGTACATACCTTCGCAGTATTTCAGCATTCCCCATCTTGTATAGATGCCCAACAATGATAGAGAACTCTGCAACGTGCACCACTAATTCCTTCTTTTGCTGGACAGAGTATCCTTCTGGTGCAATTCCAGTTGTTAGAAAGTGTATTATATCCTCAAAATGTCCATTCACAACACGCACAACGAAGAGTTACATGTCAGGTAATCCTTCCTCCAAACTAGTAGGTTCCTCCTTTATCTCAATGCGTGACAGGTGGTCAGGTCTTGCGTTCAATCGACCAGGCTTTACAACAACTTCAAAATCATATGCTTGGAACAATAAGAGCCATCTGCAAAGTTGCTCCCCCAACACAGGGTTATTGACCAGGTACTTTAGCGTGGAGTACATATGCATCTTCTCAGGTTGGGGCTTTTCTCCATAGGCTTGTGTCCATTTTGCTAGATGCATGCGCGGATCATCTTGCCCATCATACTTGTCTATCAGTCGCATCTTAGGTTTTCCAAATCGTGCTCGCATCATTCTCCTACATTCGCACCAATCATCAAAGCATCCTTTGTGCATACCCCACCATCTTGCGGGCGTAGCACAGAGTACCCAGTCCAAGGCCTAGAAGCATTGATTTTCTGGAACCTCCCTTTCAAATGCATCCAAGAAAGTATCTACCTCAGTTAGACCATCATAAGTAGTCAGATTTATTACTTCTGTCGACACGCAACACAACGACCGGGTCATCATGTTGTAACTCAACATAGTTACCTCATGTAATCGATCTGCCAGCATTCTATTTCTTCATCGGAATCCGAAGTGTAGGAACTCTTGTGATCCCATGTAATCCACCCATATGCGGTGGGATTCACCCAGTCTTGGTCTTGTGTTGTTATCTTATAGATGCAGTCTAGATCATCATCACTTTCATAGTCACGGATTGGTTCCGTATATCGTGATCCCTCAGCAAGATCTAGGGGTATTATTACGCGCAGTGATTTCTTCTCAAATATCATCTTCCGCTTCTTCATATTAATTACCCCATTCATACCAGTAACCCAGTCAATTCCCAGGAGTGCGGCGTAGGGATTGCTTCCATCAACAATATCTATTACTTCAAAATCTGCGAGCGTGCTTGCTCCCTCAATATCCACGGTTACTCCCTGCAGGCGCCCCATGGGTATGATTTTCTGCTGATTCACCATTCTCAGTTGAATCGGAGACCATTGTAGCACAGGCCTCCCGTTTCGCTCCCATGTCTGTTTCGGTAAAACATTCGCTTCTGATCGCAAATCCAGAATTACTTGATCCATCTCGTATTCTCCGATCTGTGTGGCAAGTCTCATTTCAAGCCCCATCCTTGTTTTATGGTTTCTAATGTTTTGGACTATGCATGGTTCACCTTGCGCGGCCCCAACACATCTATTTATAAGTTCCTATAACCCTTTTACAGCCTTACTATCATGCAGTAACTTCATACAGGTTTCCAAGAAAGTAGTGAGCATAGAGGGGTCCATCTCCGGCTCAGGCTTATCTTTGCTTCCTGAAGTGGAGGCCTCAGCGAAGCTCTTCTTAGCTTCCATGAAGGTTTCCTGGGTGCGCTCCAAATCAAACTCAGCCTCGTTCGCCGGGGCTTTGCAAACCTAGGTACTATCTTCTGGTCGTTTCCCCTTGTCATCTCCCGTCGTGATTCCACTTCGAAGCACTATATTTATGTTCAGATCTTCCTCGCGGCTCAGACCTCATCATCTACAGGTTTTGAGTCAGGGGAGGTGCTAGCGCTTCTTTGTCACATATCCTGGCTATCAATGTAGGACAATCTTCTATTTCATGATCAAACAACGTGTAATACTTGCACGATGGGTGTGTTGGATTAGTGTAATCGCGGGCATAGTGTCTCGTCCCTTCGCAATTGTAGCAAATCAACTTTCTACAACCTCTACCAGGTCCTCCTCCACCTTGGCCTTGTCTGCGCCATCCCTGCATTCGGGTCAAGGGGCCGCGTTTCAGCCTGAACTCTGTAGGTGGGCGTTCTATCCATCATCAATTCATAGCTCCTACAAGTATGCTCATCATGTCCCACCGATCTACAAAAGTTTCAAAACAATTGTTTCGGAGTTTGCATATACTTCTGTAACAAGTGGCAATTATCCGTGGCATGTTTTCCAACTATTTGACAAATAACACACCACAAAGAAGGCATCGCGATAGGTCCTGCTTGCGCTTCTAGCCTTAAAGGCATCGGTCCTCCCCCTACAAGGTAATTTGTAAAGACTGGGCAGTGGTCTTTGTCATGACCCTGACTCTTGCATTTCAAGCACCATAATTCTTCGCATACCTCTGGCCGAACTGTCCTATCCTGCTTCAAGCTTTACATCTCAAGGCACAGATTCTTCAGCTACGCGTGGATCTACTGAACTCCTAGATTAGCATCTTGCATCGGGGTCTCATGTAGTCTCATGGCAATCTCCAAGGTCTTTGCCTGAGTTGTTATCTTCTGCTGCGATAGCGCACTTCTTAAGTGTGGTAGTAGCGAAGCCACAAACCACTCGCAATGCTTTCCATCTGTCAAGTTCATGTTGGCTTCGCGGATCGTACATTTCAGCCTCTGATCTAGTTCCCAAGGCATCCTGCTTGGTAGCATTGTGATCTCTTTGAATCCAACAATTTACTGCGCTTCAGATTTAGGCCTGCTAAATTCCCTATTTAATGTTTCTTGGATGTCCTCTACTCTAGCATTTGGGTTATTGTTGGAGTACTTAATATACCAGGTTAGTGCGCGATCTTGCAGAGCACTAACCAGTGTTTCCTTCGTTATATGGTCATTTGCATCTTGAGCTTCCCATACAGCCCTCACAATGAACAATAATTAGTATGAGCCCTCATTTCCCAAGCCTTTGAACAAAGGAAAATTCACTGTGTTCACCATATTGAATCATGGTGGAGGTGGAGGTGGTACAGGTGAAGTTGGAGGTGATGGAGGTGAAACTAGTGGTGGTGTGGGTGGAGGTGGCATTCGTGGAAATCTTTGTCTTATCAACTGAATAGCACTTCACGAAGAGACCTTCGTGATCCCTTCTTCGTCCCCACGCGGAGGTGAAATCAAGGGGCTATGCTCTAGACCCTTATTTCCTTCGAATCTGTAAATTCTTCTACTTTGTGTAGACCTGAAAATCAAGGTAGCTGCATAACCCGCTTTTCGCACAACAACATTTTAATTCAAGTATTCAAAGATTTTACGTACTTACCTTGCAGTCCTTTGAAAAAGTGTCGCTCTGCCTCGCTATAGTTGACTGAGGTGTCAACCACGAACTGAGTAACAAATCCTCGTATGATGCAATCGAGACAATGATCGGCGACACACGCGATCTTATCCTCCGATGCTTCCAACCTTCACACTAGCTCTGGGGTCCACACAATAGAATCGTCAAGTTTCCACCTTCCTTGGCTATTTTCTAGCTTCGTGATCCACTCATATAGCTCAGTAGGGAGGGACACAAAAAATATTTTGTGGATATCTGTATACAGGTATTGGTCCAACCACTGTTCTTTTGATAGTCACGGGTTTCTATTTTCTTGTGCCGTGAACTCGTGAATCCTTCTATTCAGCCAGCCTTTGATTTATTTCTTAGTTGGATTCTAGTGATACGACATCACACATCTCTATGTAGATTCCAGTCCCAGCAATGGAACCATTTGTTGGCTTGAGGGGGCCTGACCCAGGTTAATCCCTATGCTACTGGCCCTTTTGGCATCAGCCCGTGGAGCACGGACTGAAGTCTCACCTGAAGTAGTATGGGGGGATGCTGGAACCAAGTTTTTGCACCCTTGAGATGGTTGTGATGTCGGTTTATTCCAACTATACCTGCCTTCACGGAGGTTGCTTATCCCTTTTCTCTACCCTTCAGTACCTTTGCGAAATGTTACAACCGGCTTCTGTGCAGCCCTAACCAGGGGTTGAAGTCCTTTCGCGCTACTAGGGTAGCAAACTGTGATATCTCCTAAACTGGGATAAGTATCTTACTTAGCTTATTAACATATATTAGTTAGCTTCACGTAAGTAGATGTTCTTACTTGCGTTCACTTAACCAACACATTTACATATATTCGTGCATCATATAAGCATTAGAAGTGAAATTCATACCCAATATAAAAAATGCATAAACAAGAAATAAAGACACGGAAATTATAGAATACTTCTCTTTATTGATAATTCCAGATGATTACAGACTCGATTCGCCTTGCACACTCAGCTGCAGGGGTCCGCGCACTTAGTTGCGGACTTCTAGGCCTCTGCGCACTCAGCTGCAGAGCCTCTACCTATGCTACGATCCACACTTAGACTTCTACTTCAGAACTATCTCTCATACATTTTCAATATCGATTCTATTCTAATTGTCTCTAACTACTTAGAGCTTAGCTCTATTCATACAATCCATGGTTTGCGGACCATGGGTAGATCTTCTATAGGCGACATTACATTTTCAAAATAAGGGGGACAACCCTATAACTCTTTAACAACTACGCGCTCCACGACCACAAAATGCAGAGTCTTTACACTTGGATTACAAAATTGGACCAAAATATGGGCTTTAAGCCCCAAAACTGCCCTTGGGGGATCCCGCGCCCAACAGTAGGAAAATTTTTCTTTGTAGTAGAATGTTTCTTTGTAGGAGAAATGAGCCACTCAAATGTCAACAAGTTGTATGTACTCATTTACTGTTGAAATCAATATATTGGTCTAGTTGTTAGAGCAGGCTCAGATATGTAGCCAAGGAGGGGTGAACTCTGTCATCAAACACTAGTTTCTTCTCTTGTTTTTATCATTTTGAGATGCATGTGAATTTGTTTCTCTTTCAAATTCATGTGAAAACTTAACTCACATTCCTGAAGAAGTTGTGAATGTTTTTTACCTTTAAAGACCTATTTTGTTAACTTGCAAAGTGTTAGAGGACAGTCGGTTTTTGATAGGAGGAGTATTCATCAATTTTCAGATGAGTTGAATCTAAAATTAAATTTTGTAAAAGGGACTGAATTATTAGCTAACATGTAGGTTTTAGCCCCATATAGAAATTACTTGCATACGAATTCTAAAACACAGAAAATAAATAATGCGAGAGCAGAACACATAAAACACATATACACAGAGATTTTCCCCTGGATCCCAAAACCAGGACTACCAGCTTGATTTTTCATTATGTTCCTTTCAACGTTATAATACATATTTATACATGCCGAAGCATCCAATACCATGGACTGAAAACCATCATGTCCTATACCATGGACAAAAATCCATCGCGTCCAATACCATGGACCAAAAAACCATCATGTCCAAAAAACATGTGCGAAAATCATGCACAAAACCATAGGTGGGTCCGCCTAACCTAACATAGGGTCCAAAACCAAAATTTTCCAGGGCGCTGCCCTGGACCCCATAAAGTGGGGTTACGGGTGCCCCTCAAACCCCTTGTTAACTACGTGGAAAGAATTTAACACAACCCAACATTCTCCCACTTGTTGTTTTCTTTCCACAGGGGGCCACAAGAGAGCTTAATCATTTTTCCAGCCCTGAAATGCCCATTGTCTTTCTACACCAAGAGAACTTCTTAGAGCTCATATATTTTGTTAATGCATCTGTAGTATTCTTTAAAGTACCAACAACAACTTTTTGTCTTCTATCATATCCCTCACAAAGTGATATTGAACATCAATTTGCTTTGTCTTTGAATGATATGCGGGGTTCTTTGCCAAGAAAATTGCACTTTGGCTGTCACAGTCTATCCTTATAGCTTCCTGTACTAACCCCATACTTGAACACAATCTATGCAACCAAACTGTTTCCGTGCTTGCATGAGTGGTAGCCATGTATTCTGCCTCTGTAGTTGATAGTGCCACTACAGATTGTTTTTTACTCATCCAACTGACTGCACCTCCAAATAGGTTAAGCACATACCCACTTGTAGATCTTCTCTGATCCAGATCTCTAGCCCAGTCTGCATCAACAAAGCCATGAATATCCAACACTTTGTCCAATCCTGGTCTTCCTTGGTAGGACAAACCATAATCACTAGTGCCACGCAAATACCTGAAAACCCGCTTCACTTCTATCCAGTGCTCCTTCCCTAGTTTTTACATAAACCTGCTCAATACTCCCACTGCATGTGCAATGTCTGGTCTAGTATAAACCATTGCATACATCAGGCTACCGACTACACTTTCATATGGAACATGGGACATGTCCTGTTCCTCTTCTTGTGTCTTGGGACACTGTTTAGCAGATAACCTCACACTTACAGGAATAGGAACCTTCACCGGTTTACTATCCTGCATATTAAACCTCTGCAATATTGTCTCGACATACTTCCTCTGGTTAAACCAGAGCTTCCTCTTCGCCCGTTCTCTTTTAATTTCCATGCCCAAAATATAGTTTGTAGCACCAATAGCTTTCATGTCGAATTTGGAGGACAATTGGGTCTTCAAATCCTGGATAACTTCTTTGTCATTTCCAACCAACAACATATCATCCACATACAAGACCAGATAAATAACACGGTCACCAATTAATTTAAAATACACACAATGATCTACTTTGCTTCTGGTGAAGCCAAGTCCCCATATAAATGTATCAAATTTCTGATACCACATCCTTGGTGACTGTTTTAACCCATATAGACACTTCTTTAACTTACATACCAGTTCTTTCTTACCATTCACTGCAAAGCCTCCAGGTTGCTTCATGTAGATCTCCTCTTCCAGATCCACGTGAAGAAATGTTGTCTTCACATCCATCTGTTCTACTTCAAAATCAAAAGCAGCATCAACAGATAAAGTAATCTAATAGAAGTTACCTTAGCAATAGGAGAAAAAATATCACCAAAATCAATTCTCGGCACCTGGGAATAACCTTTTGCTACCAACCGAGCTTTGTATTTCTCCACTTTTCCATCTGCATTTATCTTTTTTTTGAACACCCATTTGTTGCCAATGGGTTTCCTTCTAGCTGGAAACTCCACCAGATCCCAAGCCTCATTTTTGTGCAAAGATGCCATTTCATCAACCATGGCCTCTTTCCAGAGTTTTCCATCCTCTAAATCCATTGTTTCCTTCATAGTTCTGGGATCATCATCAGTAATAGACAAAGCAAAATTTGAACAGAAAGCAGAGGGACTATACCTTTCTGGCTACCTTCTTTCTCAAACTGATCTTCTCACAGCCGAAGTTTGTGGCTCTTCATCTTCTGATTCCTCCTCTCTTGTAGAGTCTGATTCTCCCCCCTTTACCTCAAACTCTATCTTCTTAGGTTCCTTTGGTTGGACTTCATGTTTAATAACATATTTCACCTCTCTGAACACCACCTCTCGACTGTACATAACCTTCCTTGTTACTGGGTTCCAAAGCTTATAACCCTTTAAACCATCCTTATACCCAATAAAGATGCACTTTTCAGATTTACTATCCAACTTTTTTCTTTTCTCCTTTGGAACATGTACATATGCATCACATCCAAATACCCTCAGATGTGAAAGAGAGGGTTTCTTACCAGTCCATACCTCTTGTGGAGTCTTATCCTCCAACGCTGATGAAGGTGACCTATTGACCAGGTAACATGTAGTATCCACCGCCTCTACCTAGAATTCTTGTCCTAACCTGGCACCACTGAGCATGCTTCTTGCCCTTTCCATCAACGTCTTTTTCATTCTTTCTGCAACTCCATTTTGCTGAGGTGTATATGGAGTAGTCTTCTGTCGTGCTATACCACACTTCTTGTAGAATTCTTCAAATTCCTTACTACAAAACTCTCCACCATTATCTGTCCTCGGCACCTTTATCTTCTTCACTGTCTGGTTTTCCACTACAGCCTTAAATTCTTTAAACCTATCAAGGACTTCAGATTTCTTCTTAAGGAAATATATCCATGTATTCCTTGAGAAGTCATCTATAAATGATACATAGTACACAGACTTCCCAGTGATGGAACCTTCACAGGTCCAAACACATCATTGTGCACAAGCTCTAATATATGTTTTTCCCTCTTACCACCAGAGGGGAAACTCACCCGATTCTACTTCCCGTATACACAATTTTCACATAAATCAAAATCCAGAGAGCTATTACTCATACCTTCTACCATACCTTTACCATGAAGTATTCAAAGGCCATTCTCTCCAATATGTCCAAGCCTTTGATGCCACAGCATGGTCTTTTCTCCAGAGACCACTAGATTTTCTGCTCCACTTTCAGGAACCATGGAACTATTGCACCCATCAACAACAGTGTTACCTTGTAGCTTGTACAGAGTTCCAATCCAAACTCCCCGCATCAATAACAATGCTCCCCGAACCATCTTGCAGTCATCCTTCTCGAACACTATTTTTTACACTTGCATCATCCATCTTACTAACAGAAATCAGATTTCTGGCTAATGTAGGAATATGCAGAACACCCGAAAGTGTTCTAACCCCGTCTTGCAGCTTCAACTTTACTTTTCCACGACCAATGATTCTAGCCTTCCTGTCATCCCCCAAGAAGACATCACCACCATCATATTTCTCATACTCACAGAACCACTCCCTATGGGGAGTGAAGTGAAAGGATGCACCTGAGTCAATCAACCATGCCTCATGATCTACATGTGTACTTAAAGAAGCCAAGTACACATCCCCACCTTCATCTGAGGTGGTTTTTGCCTCTGCAGAAGGAGCCTCATCAGATCCCTTTCCTTTTTCAGGAGCTTTAGATTTACAATCCCTTTTTAAGTGGCCTTCCGTTTCACATTTCCAGCACACCACCTTTACAAGTTTTGCTGGAGATTTAGATCTCCCTCTAGATTTAGATCTCCCACTCGATGACTTATTTTTGTTTTTGTTTTGGGACCGTCCTCGTACAGACAAGGCATCACCATTTCGGCTCTCCATATTTTTCCATCTCATCTCCTCCGTCAGCAAGGCTGAGACTATTTCATCAAATTGCAAGGCAGTTGCATTGCTACCTATTGCAATAACCAGACTATCCCACGAATCTGGTAGAGAACACAACAAACTGATGCACTTATCTTCATCTAAAATTTTAATATCAACAGATGCTAACTGACTTACCACAGTATTAAATGCGTTCAAATGCTCTGTCACCAAGTCTCCATCTTTCATCCTCAGGTTATACAGCTTTTTCCGCAGGAACAGTTTATTCACTAGAGACTTAGATTGGTACAAAGTCCCTAACTTGTCCCACAAAGCCTTTGATGTAGCTTCCCCTGATACATTCAGCAATACTGAATCTGAGACACACAATTGTGTTGTGCTCTTTGCCTTCTGATCCAACTTCTTCCATTCTTCATCAGACACTCCCGTTGGTTTAGTACCTGGATCTACCGCGATCCACTGATCTTTATCCACCAACAGATCTTCCATCTTGAGTTTCCACAACTCAAAACTCTGACCATTAAATTTCTTGATCTCTATATTTCTACCGCTCGCCATCTTCTTTCACCACTAGAATCGATCTCACAGATGTCCCACTAAACAGGGTCTACCATAGGCCTGAGCAAAACCCCTCAACAACAAAGGCGTCCCCTTGAAGCCAAATCTGCTCTGATACCAAATGTAGGTTTTAACCCCGTACAGAAATTACTTGCATACGAATTCTAAAACACAAAAAAATAAATAATGCGGGATCAGAACACATAAAACACATACACACAGAGATTTTCCCCTGGATGCCAAAACTGGGACTACCAACTTGATTTCTCATTATGTTCCTTTCAATGTTATAATACATATTTATACATGTCGAAGCATCCAATACCATGGACCGAAAACCATCGCGTCCAATACCATGGACCGAAAAACCATCGTGTCCAAAAAACATGTGCGAAAATCATGCACAAAACCATAGGTGGGTCCGCCCAACCTAACATAGGGTCCAAAACCAAAATTTTCCTGGGCGCTGCCTTGGACCCCATATAGTGGGGTTATGGGTGCCCCTCAAACCCCCTATTAACTACGTGGAAAGAATATAACACAACCCAAGATAACATTTTTAGTTTCCATAGATATCCTCTAACAGTATGGAATCTAAAAGCTATGTTAATTTGCTCAAAAGATCTATTAATGAAAACATTAGTACAAAAGAATGAGAGGACTAACAAATATATAATCCTTAAATGGAATAAAGAAACACCAAGAAAGGAAGTGAAGAATAGCCAAGACTGAGGAATGGATTCAGAAGAATTATTTCCCCAATAAGGCCTTTTACTTGTAGTATCAAAATCTATTTTATGGCTATTGCTGCTCATGTAATAATTTTGGTCAGAAGGAAATAGATATCAAAGAATATGCAAGAAATTACTTTATGAAGAATAGGAGTAGGGGATCATATAATATCTAAAGGAATGGTTGCGTGAGAAACAATCCTAGAATTTTTAATGAGAATGATGTAAGAAATTACAATTCATTTACCGATTTATTAGGTTATGTTGAATGTTTCAAGTGCAAAAAAAATTGGTTCAACTCTCAAGATTATAGAAGCAATATATTGAGGCATCTAAATCAAAGTAGAGAAGGTGTTGTCACAAATGGAAATCAAAGAATGAAGGTATGGATAAGGTAGCTTATGTGCTCTAGCACTATGTGTTCAAAACAAAGATAGCAAGTGGTATATAGTGAGTGGATGTTCGAGGCATGTGATAACAGAGAAAAGTAAATTTATCCTCTAAAAAGGGCCAAAGGAGGTAGCATCACCTTTCGAAATAATGATTAACCTGAAAAGGAACAATAAGTATTGATGATGGAAGGACAAAAACTTAGAATATTTGGTTGGGGTAATTTCTAAAGCACAATATACTCAGTGTAATTCAAATGGTTAATCAAGGGTGTGATATCACATTCCATTCTAAAGTATGTGAAATAAGAAAATTATGTTCATGAAGATTGGTAGCAAATGTAATCAGGTTTCCAAACAATGTATATGTCCCTAATGCAATTAAAAGAAAGAAAAATTAATATACCTAAAAACTCTTTATTAAAAGAAAAATATAATATAAGTGAGAGACTATAACACCTCAAGCCACATGAAGAAAATCAGAACTTTTGAGAGTGAGCCACAAGAGAAGTATGATGAAATGTAAAGTTTGTAGGATATGAATTAGAAGTTGAAAGTGAAGTGAATGGTGAAATTAAATTGGAAAGAAAAGAAAAATGGGGAGATTTTAAAATAAGGAGAAGCATCAGTTCAAGGGGATAAGCCCTTTGATGTTAAAAGAGTTAAGTTGTATACAAAAGGAAGCATAACTTGAGGGGGAGTACTCCCAAAAATAAGAATTAAAATAAAGTTCAATCACAGGGGGAGCAATATCAAGAGCAGAGCTACATAAGAGGAAATGTGGCATGCAGGGATAGATAGACATAGCCTTGATGGGGGATCCTAGTTGCAGAAAAAGGAGAAGTAACCAATCATAGCAAGTAATTGTTTTGTGTTAAGATATTAGGGGGAGAATTTGTAGCCATAACTAAAATTACCCCATTTCAATTGATGTCACAGGGGGAGAATATGTGAACATAAGGAGAGAGAAAAGGCAAGGGGAGTAGTTACGATTACTAAGAGAAGTTGTGGATAAAGGAAGAGTTACAGGCGCTAAGAGAAGTTATAGCTAGAGGAAGAGTTGCAGACACTATGAAAAGTTGCAAATAGAAGAAGAGTTACAAATAAGGAGAAGCATAGGTTTAGGGAGGGTATCACTTTTCCATTGATGCGAAAGGGGAAGAAGTTGCAGGCACAAGGAACATTGCAGACAAGGGGAGTTCTTCAATATTATTGCAAAATTGACTAAGGGTTCCCATTAATGAAAAAGGGGGAAATTGTTGGAAACATTTTTCTAATTGATGTAAATGTCATGGGGAGACTACATATGTCCAATATAGGTATTGGAAAATGAAGATTGTTGGAAATATCGTTTTTGGACTTTTAATGCCCAAATTGGATACCTATCTTTGAAGACATTTTTACTCTAATTTCATAGCTCGAAATGGATAATAAGATACATGGTTAGAAATATTATTCATATACCTTTCCAATGGTATATGTCACTCACTCTAAATCCATAGGAATGAGGATACGTGAAATATTTTGTTAGGAAGATCTATCCAAAATACAAGCAGGCCAACCCAATCGATTTTACAAGTTAGCCCCATAAGTGAGTGTACAAACACTATAAATAAAGGGAATATAAGTTAATTTATATATAATCTAAGGAAAAATATATTTTAGGTCTCAAGAGGAGCTAAAAAATAATTTTTGGGTTGATTATTAGAGTCTAAAGGTGGGAGTAGAAATGTGATTTATGGGGTGACCAAGTCATTTTGGAATTATCGCTATAAATTTTGTTTGGGACGTATCAGAATGTGAAAATTGGAGGATACAGATAGAACATATTCATGTACTTGTGCTTAAAAATTTAAAACTTGGTTTGCTATAATTTTGGAAGTATTCTATAAGTAAGTTAGGCCTCTTGAGTTCCCCTCAAAATTTCTTCATGTAGGTTAGCTTGGTATTTTCTCTATAAATTTTCTTTTGGGATGTTTCAAAATGTGAAACTTAGAGGATAAAGATAGATATTTTCATGTACATGTGGTTAAAATTTTATACCTGGGTTCACTATAATTTTAGAGCTATGGTCAGAGGAAGTTGTGCTTCTTGAATTCCTAAAATCTCCTTCAAACAGTTCAACTTGGTATTTTCATTATAACTTTCTTTCTATTATGTTTCAGATTCTAAAATATAAAGGAGACAAAGAAAATTTCTCGAGATAATTTTGATAGAAATTTTAGACCTCATTTCACAATAATTTCATATCTTTTATATGAAGATATTTTTGTCCATGAATGCTCCTGAAGCATGCTTCAAAGAATTCGGCTTGGAAATTTTTATATAACTTTCTTTTTGAGATGTTTCAAACTGTGAAATATGGAGGACATAGAGAAGAGATATCAATGTACTTGTGTTAGAAAATTTAGACCTTGATTCACTATAATTTTGAAGATATGATCTAATGGATTTAGTGTTTCTGAATGCTCTTGAAAGGTGCTTCAAAGATGTTAGCTTGGAAATTTTGTTATAACATTCTTTTTGAGATGTTTTAGGTTGTGAAATATAGAGGAGGCAGAGAAGAGATATTTAGGTATTTATGGTATACTTTTTAACACTAGATTTATATAATTGGATATGTGGCATGTTGTGCAAGTTCATTCTTTGGAAGAATCCAAAAGAAACAAGTTTTGGGAGAAGTAGACTTAGTGAAAGAAGAGGAAACAAGTAGTGAACGAATAAAAAATTAATAAACTGAATTAAGGTGAAAGAAACAAATAAACTTAGTGAAAGAAGAAGAAAGTAATAGACATTGTGAAGAAGCAAGTGGACTCAGTGGAGTAGGTTGGTGCCTACAAATATTTGCAACAGATGGGATTGGTGTCTCTTGTAGGTTGGTGCCTACAAAGAAACAAATGGGATTGGTATTGGGATTGGTATGTTTTGTAGTTTTGTTCCTACAAAATAACAGAGTGGAATTGTGTCTCCTATAGGTTGGTTCCTAAAAAATAGTATAGGGATTGGTGTCTCTTGTAGGTTGGTTCCTACAAGACAACAGAGGGGATTGGTGTCTCATGTAGGTTAGTTCCTTCAAAACAACAGAATGAAATCGTGTCTTCTATAGGTTAGTGCCTACAAAAGCAAAGGGTATTGGCATCTCTTGTAGGTTGGTTCCTACAAAATAGTAGAGGGGATTAGTGTCTCCTATAAGTTGGTGCCAGCAAATTAGCAGAGGAGATTGGTGTCTCTTGTGATTTAGTACCTTCAGAGTAGCAGAGGGGATTTGTTTCTTCTATAGGTTGGTTCTTATAACACAATAAAGGGGTTTGGTGTCTCCTCTATGTTGGTGCATACAAATTAGAAGGGGGGATTGATGTCTCTTGTAAGTTGTTTCCTACAAAACAATAGAGGGTATTGGTGTGTCATGTAGGTTGGTGCCTACAAGATCTTTCATATAAAGAAGTTTTGTGGTTTTCTACTATAAGGGTTTCCACATATATATTGTGTTACTTGTTCAATTTATGAGATTAATGTTTTATGATTTTTTTGGATTCACTCCTCCTCTCATTATATTTATCATTATATATATTGTGTTACTTATTGAATTGATTCACTCCTCCTCTCCAAGTAATTGTGAATTCCAACAAAATCTATCCTTAAGAAAAAGTTTGAAATCAAATACATAGGATATTTGCATTATTTTTGTGGCCTCCAAATATTACAAAGGAATTTCTCTTCCTCAAACTAAGTATGCATGAGACCTTCTTCACTTCTTTCAGATGTAATATTGTAAACCAACCCATTTTCCATTCTATTATAGAGTCAAATTTTCTACCATCGACACCATACCCTAAGTAGATGCCACTTTGTACCATCAATTAGTCGGTATCGTTTTACATTTGACTCATATACATCCTAGTTTTTTCTTTGTTGTTAGTCTTGTTTCATGATATATGAAAACACCACATGAAAGTCATTAGAAAGTAGTAAAAAAGGATACTTCAATATATCCAAGCTCTAGTTCAGTTTGAGATACACTATAGTTCCTGGAGGGACTCCTTTATTGGTTGGTTTCACTAATTTCTATTAGGCTAGTGTCCCTAATGATTGGAAGTATACTACATTTTATGTTTTAATTATTGGTTCAAGAACTATCACTTGGGATAGCAGGAAGCAACATGATATTAATCTTGCTTGAATAGAATTAAAATATCAAGTAGCAGTTAATGCAAGATAATAAGCCTTTTGGCTTCAATTGAACCTTTTAGAGTTTGGATTCCAAGAACATCCAATCACCCTCTAGTGTGACAATCATAGTTCCATAAAGATATCCAAATATATATTTGAACATCAATGCATCAAAAAAATTGAACTAATAATGCATTTCACTAAAAGCTCATTCATGTCATATTCTTGAAGTGCTAATTTACCCAAAATACGATAAAATTGTTGACATTTTCACAGTTGTATCTTCTAGTAGTGAAATTTTATAAACTACAATATATGTTGGGATTTAATGACGTTGTGATTAAGGGTGTGTTGCTAGAAAATCTAGTAGACCTTGTGACGAATTTCACAAGACGAGAGCTAGACATTGTAACATTAATGAGGAGATATTTCCATTGTCAACTCAAGGGAGGACTCACAGTATTCACTTGTAGGGATTCTTTGAGAATAGGGGACAAGGTAAAAGGATTTGAACCCATCGTAAAACCAAGAAATGGGAAATCCCACTTCCTAGCGAAGGACTCAAAGGAGGAACATGTTTTCCATTAAATAGGAAATCTTGTAAAGGATTTGAGGTGCTTGCCATGCTAGACATGGAATAGGGGAAGATTGTGGAAAATGTGGATGTGATATTGACTTATGTAGGAATGAAACATAATACAGAGATAAACATAAAAACATAGATGTAGCAAAAATAAATCTTCATTTCATTAATATCCAAGAACTTAAAGATACTTACATATAGAATGTAAATAAACTAGCTCAGGTGATGGTAGCTTATCTATGAGAAGAGATGTGGCAGATGCATTCCTTTGAACTGTGTTACAATAAGGCTCAAGGGCCTTTTTATTATTGAACAAAAAATGGAAACCCTAAATAACCAAAACCCTAACCCTAGGAGATGGAACTCCAAGAGTTTGTGGGCCTCGTTGGGGTTAGTTGGGAAACCAACTTCCTGGGGTCGTAAGTTGTTCATATGATCTTCGTCTGGCACGTACAATACCTTGTTAGAAATATCTATCCAAGTACTGCAAGATTAAAGATATATCCATACCTTTCCTATGGTTATGTGTCTACTACAACCCTAAGAAAATGCCATTTATGGGGTCAAAACAACTGTAGAAGTTTAGCACCCAAAAAAAATGCTAAAAATAGTAAATTGTGCTATAATCAAGGAAACTAATGAAAACAACTGAAGATCTAGGAAAAATAGGTTGATGTCCACCAATATCCACCTATATCAGTCCTCCCCCCTTAGGAAACAATGGTCCCCATTGCATCCAAAGCCTCCATGAGCTAAGGAAATTCTTGTTCAACCTAGTCCCTAGTTAGCCACTTGTCCTGGTGAAGGATTTGGCCTGCTTTGACAACTTGATATGGTTGGATCCTCTACTGGAGAGTTTTCTTGATCTATGTTTCCATGATCCTATCAGTGTGGCTTGTTCAATACAAATTGGGTTGAGCTCTATTGATGTCAGCTTCTCAGCAACGTCAGATGTGTCCAACAATAGAGGAAAGTTTGGACTCAATCGGTCCACATTGAATATTGGGTGCAGGCTAAGGAATGGTGGAATGTTGAGGTTGAAAGAATTCCCCCTATAGGCTTAGTGATGGTGTAAGGCCCATATCAAAATAGGCGAAGCTTATGGTGGGCACCAACAAGGTGCTTCTTCTGCAAATGTAACCAAAATTTGTCACCCACCTGGAACTCTTGTGGCACCTAATGTTCAACATGATGTTGTTTGTACCTAACATTTGTTCTATTCAATATGTCATGGACCTAAGTAGCTACAAGTGGTATGGAAACATCAATGGGACATAGTGGCTAAAATCCCAATCCCATCTGAAAGGGTCTATGGCCAGTTGAGCTGTATAGAGCTCTATTGTAGATGTGATATACTTAGGTGTGGCTTTTATCCCATGCATGGATGCTTTGAGTTGTATATGTGCAGGATGTGCACAATCATCTTGTTGACGACCTCTATCTAGTCATCAGTTTAGGGGTGGAAGGTTGTTGACTTAGTGAGTTTGGTATCCAACAACGACTAGAGACTTTACCAGAATGTACTTATGAACTTGATGTCCCGATCTATGATAATGGATTGTGGGATCCCAAAGTGTACCCATACTCGTTCAAAGAAGAGTTTGGCAGTGGATTCTATTGTGATGCTCTTCTTACAGGTTTCTAGAATGGTCATATTAGATAACTTATCGATGACCATGAAAACATAGTCATTGCCATGCTTGGTAAAAGGAAGGCATGACATGTAATCTATGGAGGTGGATTCCAAGGGCTGGATAGGAGTAGGTAAGGGAGTGTACCAGCCTTGCTTCTTGATTGTAGGTTTGGAAATGGTGTAGGCAGTGCAAGACCTTATGTACTTCCCAAATCTTGTCAAAGGTTTGGCCAATAAAAATTGTTCTGCAGCACTTCCACTATCTTTTCTAAACCAAAAATGTCCAACAACCCGATTATAATGTGCCTCCCAAATAATCTTGGCATGCTCACTTGAAGGAATACAGAGGTGTCCTAGGTGGCATAATAGTGCATCATGGAGGTGAAAGTTTGGAACTTTCTTAACTTCCAGGAGCATATGGTATGTGACGCTGAATTTTGGATCACTCTTGTAAATATGCATCCATCCTGAAGTCTCGTGTCCATAAGAGTTGAGCATAGTAGTTAGCACCATAACTAGTTGTTGGTTGAGGCAGTCTGCAACATTGTTGGTGTTTCATTTCTTATAGTTGATGTTCATATGGAAATGTTGCAGATATGTGGACCATCTTTTATGGCGATCATTCCACAACTTTCCTTTTGTCTATATGAACTGCAAGGATTAGTGGTTTGTGTGGATAAAAGTTTCCTTCCCCATAATGTAATGCTTCCATTGTCAGTAGGCCTACATAATGGAATACATATATTTATCATAGGTGGGATACTTTCAAACTGTATCTGAAAGTGTCTCACTGTGATATTCCATCATATGTCCTTGCTGGGTAAGAACTGCACCAACAACATAGTCAGAGGCATTTGCCTCAATTTCGAATGGTTGGTGCATGTTTGGTAAAGTGAGCATTGGTGCAGAGTAGAGGTAATGCTTCAACTAGGCAAACACCTTATGTTAGGATCCGGAAAAGAAGAAATTTTCTTTCACTCCACCCTTGGTGACTTGACTTAAAGGCCAAGTGATATGAGAGAATCCGAACATGAACCTACGATAGAAATTAGCAAGACCCAAAAAGCTGCAGAGCTCTGTTAGAGTGGTTGTGGCTATCCAATCATGAATAACTTGTATCTTGGTTGGGTCCACATGCAAACCCCAATCATCAATGATGTACCCCAGATATTGAACCTTGGTCATACCAAAATTTCATTTCTCCAAATTGGCACACAATTTGTGTTGTCGCAGGGTTTGGAGGACCTATCGAATATGATGTATGTGCTCTTCCCAATTCTTGCTAAAGATTAGGATGTCGTCCAGATATACTACCACGAATGAGTTGGTGAATCGCCACAAGATGTCATCCGTCAGCCACATGAAGGTTGCAGGGACATTTGTTAACCCAAAAGGCATGACTTGTCATTGAAAAAGGCCCTCCTTGGATTTGAAGGCAGTCTTCTACACATTGGAGGGTTCAATTGGTACCTGGTGATAACCAGACTTCAATCCAATCTTACTGAAATATTAGGCCCCCTTGTGCTGGTCAAAAGGGTCATCAATCTCTGGCATTGGATACCTATTCCAAACATTGATCTCTTTTTAGTGCCTGATAGTCAATACAAAGCCTCTATGTTCCGTCCTTCTTCTATACCAACATGATCGGGCTCCCACATGGTGATGAACTTGGCCTAATGTACCCTTTCTACAACAAATCCTGAATTTGCCTCTTGATTTCATTGTTCTCCATAACAGAGCGGCGGGTATATTGGTCCATTAGGTAGCGGCACACCCAGGCTCAGATGGATGGAGTTCTTGACCTAACAGTGTAGGGATATCCATGTGGATGAGGTGAAGACGTCCTTGTACTCCTCAACGACCTTGTCCATATGTTGTTGTCATGTGAAGGATCCCTATCTAGAGGATATGGATGTGGCCACAATATTCCTCTTACTCTGAGGGTGAATCATAAGGAAGAAAAATTTCCCATTTTTGGAAATAATTATACTGCATTGTTTAGCGAAGATCAAAGAAAAGGCACTAGGCGACACTACCTCTAGTATCCTATACAATTTCTGACCCAAAGTAATAATAACAAAATGAGGTCTAGATTCATATACAATATGATGCTTCCATAGGTATGGCTAACCTAATAAAACAATAGAGACTTCCAGAGGGGCAACATCGCATACTACCTCATCTATAAAGGGCTTGATGTTATAAGGAAGGTGACACTGTTGGTTGACATGGAGATCTTGCCCTTGATGGAGCCACTGTATAGTGTACGGTTTGGATGGGGTATCATTGGAAGCTTCAATATCTTAATGACCTCAGCTAGGATCAAGTTATTTTGGCTCCCATTGTCAACAATGAATAGTACTTGAAAACCCTTTACCCACATCTATGAGTGGAAGAGGCACTCCCCCTCTTTTGTATCCTCAAGGTCCACCTTTTGGAGCTTGGTGGTGGCTATTGTCACAGAGGGTTCGATGTCAATGATCTACTTTCCTTTGTCAGTTCCCTTATCGGGTTCCAGCTCAAAATCAAAGCATGCATCATTTTCTGATTCTTTTAGCTCGTCCACCAGCGCCTGATTCACGTCACATTGATTCTTGTTGTGAGTGGTAGTTTTATGGAAATCACACCACTTTTCGATGTCTTTCTTTGCCTTCCCATTATTCTTAGCTTGTGGCTTTGAGGAGTTGTCCTAGGGTGTCATGACTCGACTCTTCTCTTTACTCTATAGCTTAGGTGTGCCTTTTCTCTGCTTTAGGTTCACAAATCCAAAGTCTCACTTATTTTACTTGAATTTATGCTCAATCTTGGCGGCATATCAGTATGATGCACCAAATGAGGAGATGTCGAGGAACTCCATTTCCTCCTGAATGTATTTGTGCAATCAAATTCGGTACTTGAGAACCAGATGTTTCTTAGAATATTTGATACCAAACTTTATGTGTAGGGCATGGAAAATATTTGTTGGGTCACGCACATCTTGATCCCTTTGCTGCCATAGCGTAGTCCATTATATGTACTTGTCCTCATAGCTCCCCATAGGGTAATATTGTTCCTTGATTATGTCTCACAAAGAATTCCAAGTGGGTGCAACTGAAAACGGTGAGGGTTCTCTCTCATCCCCCTGTTTACAGTAGGTTTCCCACCAATCCTTGACATGAGGGGTTGCTTTGAGGAGTGTAAAAGTAATCTTTTCTCTATTGGAAAATTCATGAACCGAAATATATCCTTCCAACAAATTTATCCATCTATTTACAACATTTACATCTATCTTCCCTTCAAAATTGGGAATGTCAAAGTTGATTTCTACCTTGAAGGGAGTGGTGCCTCCAGAATGGTTGTCAGATGAAGATGTGTCTCCTGTGGGCATCTGCCAAAGGATCTGGGTAAATATGTCCATCATCACAGTCCTTTGTTGCTCGAGAGCCTCTTTGAGCAATATTTTGAAAGGATCTCCTTCTCCCTCTTCTTTCTTTTCTTCTGCCATGGGAGGTTGTTGGGGTTTGTGAGGAAAATCTTAGAAAGGTTTAACCAATTCAACCCCTAACTCCTTATACCCCGACCTCATTGAGGACATGCAAAAAAAACATAGAAAGAGAAGACCTTTCTAATACCACTGATATAGACTTATGCAGGAACGAAAAAGAATACATATATAAATATTCATTTCATTAATATCAAAGGATTGAAAGAGGCTTACCTACCAAAAGGAAATAAACTAGCTTAGGCGATGGTAGCTTATCTATGAGAAGAGATGTGGTGGCTACTTGCCTATGAACTATGTTACAATGAAGCTCAAGGGCCTTTTTATTATTAAAGAACAAAAGGAAACCCCAAACAACCAAAACCCTAACCCTAGGAGATGGAACGCCAAGCGTTTGTGGGCCCCATTGGGGTTAGTTGGGCAGCCAACTTCCCGAGGTCGTAACTTGGTCATATGATCTCTGTTTGGCATGTATGATACCTTGTTAGAAATGTATCTCCTAGTACTACAAGATTTGCAGTGGATTGGCACGAGCCAATTGTGGAACTCAAAGAAATGTCATTTAGGGGGTCAAAACAGCTTTGGGATTTCATGACCCAAAAAATTGCTAAAAATAGTAAATTGTTCTATAATCAAGGAAATTGATGAAATCGACTAGAGGTCTAGGTGGAATAGGCGGGTGGCCACCAATATCCACCTATATCTGGATGAGATTATAGGAACCCCAACTAATGGCATCCCAAAAGTGAATGCACCAACATAAGAAGCAAAAGGATGGGTGCCCCCACTTAGGTTTGGAGTGGAGGAGGGCCCAACATCTATAGAAACTAGAATAAACATAGATAAAATGGAGAAAGGAGGGGTGAATCCTCCTCCACCAACAATAGAATATGGGCTGTGGACACCCTTAGTTCCAATAGCAGTTCTAGTGATACTTACGTTGTACATCATGAAGAAAGGAGAAGACAAAGGATTATCCTGATCTATATCTCCTACAAAGGATATAACTAACAGACCACCCCATGTTAGGGGATTAATGTTAAGACGAGAATTATCTGGGATATATTTGACTTCAACCTAATCTAAAATACCCTATGAACCTCATTAAAACATAGTTCCAATAGGAATCGATAAGATCCAAAGAATCCCCTAAGTGTCGAGTTCCTCCTCTGATGGTGATCCTTTGGGGGGAGGGTTCACTTCCTCTGTCTCTGGTTTAATTTTCTCTAGTGAATTAGTATCACCTAGCCTATGCCTTTGAGGTTAAAGCTCCACAATCTTGGGAGAAATTTTGTGAATACTTCTCGATTGTCGAATTGATCTATTAGCCACTTTGAAAAAACAAAATCAAAATGAACCAAAACGCCCTATGGAAATCTAGGATTCTTAGAACCCTCAACTGAAAAATCCTAAAGCAACAGACAAGAAAATAACTATCCAATATTTCCAACTAGGTGATTAGTACTAGACACCAAAATACAAAAGAGTGGATATCCAAGACTTTCAAAATATAGGATATATTAGATAGACATGAGATCACCCATAATTCCATATAATGACATGACCACATGGGTTGTGGCGTAAGTCGAATTACAGTAGGAAGGCATTGTTAGTACCACAAGTAAATTTGCGGCCTCCATGAAGGCTAAATATTTCTATCATATATATCATGTCAAGCCTCTTGAAGTTAAGCTAAACAAATAGTTCCTGGACAATTTATTTGCCACTCATCCTAAATTCATTAAGATTATGAAGGGATGGTGGTGGGATAGTTACTAATTCAAAGAGTGCACAAACAAGAAGTACCCCACTTAACACTTGCAAGCATTGTCCTGTCATCTTAGAGTGGTGATCACTAGGTTATACAGTGAGTTCAATGCCTCTCACTTTAAAATTGAATTGTTTCCTCTAGTGACAGAATAGTTTCCATTGGTGATATATTCAATTTTTCAAGCATTTGTTCAACCAAATTGTTGAAATCCCTCTTCAAAATAAAGGGATCCTGAGAAAATCAGGGCCTCGTTTTCTATATGCCATCCTACCTAGTATATGTTTTCTATGCTGCTAATGAGTTTCCTGGTATGAACTAGAAGTGGACACCCAATTTTCCATCCATCCACATATACTCTCAATGGTTGTCAGTAGACTATTACCCTAAGTTTTTCTATGAAATTTGTGACCATTTCTTGGCCCAAAAACGATTTGGTACGTTTGGGCCAAGAAATGAAATCGTATTTTGTTTTCTCGCCCCCAATAATTCAAAGAATCTAGAGTGGCTCTAATAGGATTAGTGAAGTGGTAATGTGAATAGCACTACACATACATCCAAATATATGGTTATTCAATACACTCTCACTTGATGCCTTAGTTGGTCCCCGGTCGAATAATGATAATAGAAATTTCCTATTAAACCATTGGAGTTGGAATAACAATGGTTTTACCCAAGAAATCTAAGAAGTTGTAGCCAATTTTTCTTATTAGAATCAACCATTATACAATGACTAAATTTCCCCAAGCTACGAAAGAAGAAGATAGTATTAAGGAGCTCAAGGCCTTCACAAGTGTTTTGTGGGCCCCAAAAATGTATATATTTTAAGGCCCATTTGATCACTACTAAGAACTTAAAACACTTATTTACCCCCATTACTTGCACATTATAGAGTTAATTCATAGTCTTAATGTGTCCTTAGGAACTTTATTTATCCTTGGTTATTATGTGCATAATATTATTTATTTCGCAAAATATTGTGAGAATATTAGGCATATTTGAAGATCTACGGAATGAGAGAATTTAGGGACTTTCTCCCTAGTATAGGATGGACTAGGATTGGATAATAAACGAATAGGATATTATGAAATTATTGAATAGGTTCTGAAAATCCACTAATTGGGAAAATCTAGGGTTGTCTTCCCTACTTCAGGACATGCCATAACTCAACATTTAACGAAGATTCCTATTCTTGGGTACCAAATCCACTTTTTGAGAGATTTTGAAGGGGAAAGAATCCCTCCTTTCAAGGAGGTTGCTTCTCCATCAATTTATATAAGTACTAATTTGAATTAGTATATAGGGTGAAGATTTTTTGGTGTTTTTGTGAGGAAAAATTGTTGTTTAGCAGTTCTACATTCATTTCCAGTAGGGATGTATTTGACCTGATTCTAGTAATGAATTTTGGTTTCATTTTCAGCTTCTAAGGCTTGGTTTACTTCATAGGACTCTGAGTATCCTTGGGCTTAGCCATCCTAGGAACCTGAAAGCCCTATTGTGCATTTTATTTCTCTTTTTTTCCAACATTTATTTGCATAGTCATTTATCTTTTATGCATTTATCTTTCATGATTCATTTGGTGTAGGTTATACTATTTAAATGATTGAAGAAAGCTTGCTCTCATGTCATTTATATATTTGCAAGTGTGATGTATCCTTATAATAGCACTACAAATTCATTTTCATCACGGAGTTACTTGGATTAACTTACTAGTTCACTATTATGAAATTTCTGGTTTTAGTAGTAATTTTCTATTGAATTTTAGCACATGTTAATGAAGCTATTTTGAGTTGATTCCACTTGGATTGAAGTTTGAAAACACTAAACTTAATTAAAAAATGATAGAATTTTCACTTGATTAAACTAGGCATTTGGTAGGCTAACTCAAAAGGAAAGGCTTGTTGGTAGTTTCCTGTAGCAAAATAGAGTTTCTTGTAGCAGTATGTTTTTTAGCTTCTCCCTTGCCTATATTCACTCCAAATCCATTGTAGAGGCAGATTTAATTCTTAGAATGGCCTATAAATTCTTTGAGACCAATTTGGTTGATATGAGGCTCGGTAGAGTCACCATTTGGCTTCTGCAATGCTTGTTTCTTGAATGTTGATTTACATAACCAGATTAGATTCCCTTTCCTGCAATTTACTTTCATCAAGGTGTGATTTCTTTCCTGCAAAAGTAGATTAGAGGAGTGTTTCCCTTCTGCAAAATTAATATAAGATGTATGATTTACATTAATTCAAGTATAATTTATTTCCTTTATGTAATTTACTTTCCAGCAAAGTAGAATAGGCTTGCTTATTGCTATTTACCTTCTGCAACCTAGGACTGGTGGCTTACCTAGATCATTTCTCATTTGAATTTGTCTCCTTGCCATATTTCACTTGCAAAAAAGGGAGTCATACTAGGAATAGGAAGGTCTCAGTTTCCACTATTTTGCACATATAGTGTTGACCCCTATTAAGTTTGTATAAACCTTGTGCTGATAATAAAAGGAGGCTCTTATGACTGTAGCAATCTCACTGCAATACTGAGAGCCATCACCTTTTTGGCGTCATTTCCAGGGATGGTTTCAAATAAATCACTCTATTTTTCTTTGACTAATTCCTTCTTTATTATCTATATTCATATTTTTTATAAAAAGAAATAAAACAAATTAGCATTAGTACTTTTTTCCTATTTTTTTAGAAAAATACCAAAAAAAAGAAATTTCACCTACCCCCCACTTGATCATGTGGTGCAATAAGAACCACATCACCATACACTTTTACAGGTAGAAGAAGAAAACGTGGTAGAGAAGTTGGGAGGAGGCATGGATCAACTCTACTTTATCAACTGATATCTGCAAGCAATAACCTACCCCTTCTCTTTGAATATAAGTTGTATTGCACAACTTCAACCTTGGTATCCACCGAGCACCTCACCTTTCTCTATCCCCACTCCATGGTCCTATCCTCCCTAATGGGGTGATCCATATTTCCCTCAATATTCATGTACTTATCATCCCCAACATATCATTCCTCGTTTTCAACCATAACAACACCAACCTCCTTAATCGGGTGGTCCATATTTCCCTCAACATACTCAGTATCCTTAATTCCAATATCAATACCATCCACCTCCACCATAACCACAGTCTCGACCAAAACCATCTCAAAGACCCACTCCAACTCAACTACCTACACAACCATTTCTAAACCCAAACAATAAAGTAACTTAGCTCACTTATAATATTGAGGCACAAAATTTCCAAACAACTCTTAATTGAAATGATATTCATCTTAGATTAGGAAGAGAATTGTAAAAAATAGATTCTCTTGTTCTCATTGAAGAATAACATCCAAAAGAGAGTAAAGAATCATGGACCACATTTGATGGAGAGAAATAATTAGAGCCTTAGATTGAAGAATTTCTATTATGCTTATCATTAGATCATTTATGTGTTTAAGATAATAATCAACAAAAAGTAGAAGATATGAATGTCATGGCAGAAGAGGAAATAGAGACGGATCAAGATGAGCAAGTGAACCAAGGGAATCACAACTATATTGAACATTGGTTCTAGACAATCATTAAATTAAGGCACCATGCTCCTGTTCAACAGTTTTTGATAGCATCTCAATCAAAGAAAATTATCTCTCATATTATGATATATTTCAAATCATATATTTCAAACATACATATGAGTTTATTTGTCACCCTAGTATGTACATGGCTCCATTGAAAGTATTCCTATGCTTTAGAGAGAGACTTAATAAAATCTCAGGTGAAAACCTCTTTTGAGGCATCTAAGATTGGCTTAATGGTTGAAAACCTCTATGAGGCAACCAATGAGTTGAAAATAAAAAGGAAATAAGATCCTAGATGAAAACCTCCTCTAAGGTGCCTAGGCAGACTTGCTGGTTGAAAACCTCATTGAGGCAACCAATAGGCCTAGAAAAGATAGGGAAAAAAATTGAAAAATGAGAAAAATGAAAAGAAAAAAAAGGATCCTTTGCTCCAAGTATATCTATTTGATGTATGTAAGTTCTCTCCAACTTACACAAGCATTAGCAACAAGTTAGCACCATAAGAAGAAGTTGATAAAAAAAAGAGGCATCTAGTCAAGGGCAGTCAAATTTGAGTTTTCACCTCTTCTATCAAGATCTTACAACAAGGCCAATAACAAGTTAATCCATCTCTTTCCATCCTCCTAATATACTTCCACACCTTCTACCATTCAAAATCACACATTTTCTGATCATTTGGAGCCTTTCCCTAAAATGCGATAGGAAACTCGTGAAATGGTACAAAAAACTCTCTGTCTCAGTAAAAAGCTACATCCCATAATTCTTTTGAATTTTTAAGGGAAGGAAGGCACCCATAGTTTCAAAAAAAAATCATGCACTACCTCAAAGGGTCAAAAAGTGGGTCTCATCACATTGCATTACCTCTACAAGTTTACTGTGGTCTTATTTACATGATTGTTTTAGGAAAAAGATACAACAATAACTTTTTCTCACCTATTTGGCTTGGGTAATGTGTCATTAGGCTTCTAATTTAATACCTCATTAATCCCCCAAGTCAAAACCAAGATCTGAACACTTCCAAAAATGGCCTAAAATACCATAGCAAGCCTATTTCACAAAAAAAAAATCAAATTTGGTTTTTTTTCACTTTCTGAGGGAAAGGAGGCCACCATCATGTCCCTAATCATCATCCTCATTTATCCAATCAAGCATAAAAGGAATCCCAACATTTTCATAAAATGACATTTTTGTATGGGCTAGTTTCCTGCATTTTAGTCTATTTAAAAAAAATAGATCTGACTTTTTTTCACTTTTAAGGAAAATGAATCCACCACCATGTCTCTAATTATCATTCTCATTGATCCAATCAAGTAGAATTGGAATTTGAGCACTTTAAAAAATTCACATTTACATGGGCTAATTCCTTGCCTCCTCACCACAGGCATGATTTGACCTTTCTATTTTTCCTTTTTGACCATGTATACATGCAAAAAATTCTTACATGATCCCCATGAGGTATCCACAGTGGTTACAACCCTATGAAATGGTGCTTTTATGGAGCCCTTATGAATTCTATAGGAAACAATGTCTCTACTAGCAGCCTTCAAGGGCCTAATAGAGCCACCATTCATTAGCACAGATTAAAGAAGAGAGACTGGGAGGGCCTTGGCATCACCTAATTGATCATGAAAGGACCCCAACAATGAGAAGAATAAGGTTTGGCAGTAATGAAAGTAGAATATCTCCATGTAACCAAAAATGGGAAGCAGACCTCCTTGTAGTAAAAAATGAGAAGAAAATCTCCATGTAGTCAAAAATGAAGAAGAAAGCCTCCATGCAACACCTACAACACAATATTTCGCTCCAAAGTACCATGAAACAACTCCACAAGTAATAAAGATATGCAAATCAAACCCTTTGGATTTCATGAAACATTATGTAATTGCTCTTGTGTGTGTCTAAGTATTAGGGGTCACTATAAGTAGCCAACAAAAGACTAAGTTCTCGGCAAAACTCAATATTTACCTACCACAACTCCCACATGTGAGGACAGAAAGAGACAAAAGAGGATATATCAATCGAAAAGGTGTTTTTTAAATTATGTGGTGGGGTGGCATGATATTTCATGATTTTAATTTTAAATTACAAGTGATAGATGGGGCAGTTGTCATTGTGTGTACCATCACATACCAACAACTCGAGCATGCCATCTGCCACCTCAACTCAAGGATAAATAGTTAAATAAGTTTGCATGTTTCAAGGGATTTGTTATATAAAAACTTTGCTACAAGAGAGCTACTATACAAAATATATGTTTAAAGGGCGTTGGACAATGATTAATTAATTGCTACAGGGTACAAAGAAACACAAAAGAACTGTTGTGGAGGGTTTTTTTCAAGGGTCATTAGAGCTACATAGTGATAAAATTATCCAAGAGATAAAGGTATTCATTCATTATGTTGATTGTATCACCAACTCCTTATTTTTTTCATCATCATTTCTCTCTCTAAAAGAAAGGAAAAGAACTTTGTGTCATATATTTCCCATATATGAATGAGGTGAACAGAGTACTAGAATGCTAAATAATTATCAAGATTTTTCACAAAGCTCTAGTGGTTAGTTCAATGAGTTATGAGTAAAAATTTAGAGAGTACTCCTGCAATTGAAATTTGAGGGAACTATTGTCAAATTTTGTTCCTTTTACAGAGTTCCCACGGGAAACTTTGCTTCCTATAGTAGCCATTGTTTTCCACTAGATTGTTTGTTTTTCCTCAAAGAGGCGTTTTACAAAGGCTGGAAGGAAAATACATTAGGGGATCCCTCAATGTGTGTTTTGGGGGTATCAAGGACACCTAAACTCCTATTAATTAAAAACTAAGTGATACAAGAAAAACCCTAACCCGGCACACATAGTTCACAATTTGCAAATATGGGAGGAGGATTTAACAGGAGAGAATCCACCAACATAGAAATAATCCATTAGCATCCTGAAGTGCTTACCATTTTCCAAAATTTCAATTGAATGGGATTCTTTTAAAGGCTAAGGGGGTATGATGAAGAGATTTCACTTCAATTTGCAGTCAATTTACAAGATCCAAGTGGCCAAGAATTTGTATCAGCAGTAAGAGGATTGGATATCCACTTCGATAAGAATTAAATTAGTAGAATCACCACTTTACCTATGGGGAGTGCATTAGGATAAGGAATTCAAACATGAGGCAATGAATCTAAATAAATCCTTGTTTTTGCGAGGTGATGTGCCAAAGGAAGACAAATAAGACAAACCAAAAGTAAGGTGTTTCCCTCACAAACTAAACCCATTGCAGTTGAAAAATCACCTAAGAGGAAGAGGTATCTTTAACCTAAATTAGGACTTCCTTGGGAAAATGTGACAGGGGAAGGAATGCAAATAGAAGAGTAGAAAAATGGGCAGCAAGAAGAGAAAAACATAGACCAAAAAATAGAGCAAAAACCAGAGCATGAGATAGGCCAACCTGCAGAGCACGAAACAGGGGAGCCGATGACACCTTAGCAACAAAGGCAAATGGAGGAACAAGAGAATTAAAGGAATTCTTTGTACAAGAGGATCATGAAGAAGTTAGGGGTTAACTGAATTAGATTGCAATATGACCCTATGCTCATATTTAGCTTTGAAGAACACTTGAGTGAGGAGGATGAAGTTACAAGATGGGCAAAGATTGAGTAGCATGCAGGGTTTTATTCAGTTGAAGCAACCACCTGTACAACTTCCTAGGACATAAAGAAGAGGCAAAGGAAAACCATGACAAAAGAAAGGAAAATGAAGAAGATTGAGTTGCTCAAGGGTGAGGAATAGTTTCAGAAGGGGGGAGATGATGGGCCCTAAAAATGTATATATATTAAGTCCCATTTGATCACTACTAAGCAATTAAAACATTTGTTTACCCCCTTTACTTGCACATTATAGAGCTAATTCATAGTCTTAATGTGTCCTTAGGAATTATATTTATCCTTCTTGATTATGTGCCTAATATTATTTATTTTGCAAAATATTGTGAGAATATTCGGCAAATTTTGATGATATGCAGAATTAGAGAATTTAGGGACTTGCTCTTCTCTATAGTATGGAATTGGATTGGATAATAAATGAATAGTATATTATGAAATTATTGAACAGATTTTGAAGATCCACTAATTGAGAAAATATAAGGATGTTTTCCTTGCTACAAGAGAAGCCAGAACTCAACATTTAATGAAGATTCTAGCTGTTGGGGACCAGATATGCTTTTTGAGGGTTTTTGGAGGGGAAATAATCTCTCCCTTCGAGGAGTTTTCTTCCCCATCAATTTTTATATGTACTCATTAGAATTAGCCTCTAGAGTGAGGAAGTTTTTGTGTTTTTGTGAAGAAATTAAATATTATTTAGTAGTTCTACATTCATTTCCAGTAGGGATGCACTTAACTTGATTCTAGGTTTGGTTTCATTTTTAGCTTCTAAGGCTTGGTTTACTTTAAAGTACTTTGAGTATCCATGGGATTGTCCATCCCATTAGCCTCAGAAACTTGTTGTGTATTTTATTTCTCTTATTTCTAACATTTTTTTGCTTAGTTACATTTATCATTTTTTCACTTATCTTTCATGCTTCATTTGTTGTAGGTTAAATTAGTTAAATTATTGAATTAATATTGTTCTCATGCCATTCATATAGTTATAAGTGTGATGCATCCTTAAAATAGCACTACAAAGTCATTTTCATCACTGAGTTACTTGGATTAGCTTACTAGTTCATTGTTCTAAAATTTCTGGTTTTAGTAGTAAATTTCTATTGAACGATAGCATGTGTAAATGAAGCTATTTTCAGATTATTCCATGTGGATTGAAGTCTGAAAAAGTTCAACTTAATTACAAATTCGAACCCATAGTATTTACACTTTATTAGCTTAATCATTTGGCAAGTTAACTCGACAGACATGATTGTTGGTAGTTTCCTATAGCAAAACAGAGTTTCCTATAGCAGCCAGTTTTCAAGCTTCTCCCTTATTCTGAGACCACTTTGGTTGAGATGAGGCTTGGTAGAGACACCATTTAGCTTCCACAATGATTATTTATTAAATGTTAATTTCTGCAACTAGATTAGATTCCCTTTCCTGCAATTTACATTCAACAATATGTGATTTATTTCCTGCAAAAGTAGATTATAGGAGTGTCTCCCTTCTGCAAAATTAATATAAGATGTGTTATTTATATTATTTCAAGTAGAACATATTTTATTTCTATCATTCAGTTTCCAGAAAAGTAGAATAGGTTTTCTTATTGTTACTTACCTTCTAAAACTTAGGACTAGAAGATTACCAAGATCTTTGCTCATATGAAGTTGTCTCATTTCCCTCTTTCACTTGCATAAAAGGGAGTCAGAATAGGAAGAGGAAGATGTTTGTTTCATACAATGTTGGCTACTCTTAAGTTTGTATGAACCCCAAGTTGATAATTAAAGGAGGTTATTGGAGTTGCAACAATATTGTTGCAATACTGATATCCATCAGTGTTTTCAGAAGACATGACCCCCATGGAATAGTTAAAGAACACTATAGGTCCGTGAAGATTTTGATTGCATATGAAAATGAGTCCCTCCCTGATGACTCAGTGTTCTAAGATGTCTAAGAGGTAAAATGAAGAATAGAAGGGAGGGAACAAGTAGACATATCGCCCATCTAGTATCCTAAAGAAGTGAAAAGAGAAAGATAAAGGGAACAATGCTTTGTAAAGATAGAATCAATCCAAAAGTAAAAATATGAAGAGGAAAGAGTGAAATATGATGCCTTGGAAAAGAAATGGATTGAATCCAGAATTAGAAAGGAACAGGAAAGGTTGGCCCAAGCTAGAGTCCCAACTATAGAATAAATTACTATTGATGAAGAGGAACCACAAAGGGAGGTGGATGCATCAAAAAAGGATACCATCAATGGGAAGGAGCTAGAGTGTCCCTTGGAATCTTCTTGAAAAAGGGAAGTATCAGAGACAGGAACTCTAGAAAATGCCCCTGTACAAAGTTATATCATTCCCCAAAATTCAATTTCCTTCATTCCACTGATCATTATGCAAGCAATTATTATGCCTAATGTCGATCATCCCAAGAATCTCAACAATGAATTCATAGAATTAGGAGAATTTTATTATAGAAAATATCAAAATTCCATCATCGACAATGTCCATATAGGATGAATAGCAAAGGAAGATTTCATTTTGGAGGGCCTCAAGAAAAGAATAATATGGAGTGTTTCCAGCTAAAGCAATCAAAAGGCCACAATGGACACAACCTTTGTTTTAGGATATTGAATGATAGGATAGACTAGAAGAAAAGTGTATAGGACTGTCAAAGTACTTTAGGGCTCAATATGAGTAGTAAATAGTGCAATTGAAGGAAGCTCATATTAATGAGCTAAAGGCATTGAAAGAGAGTCACATGAAAGATATCAATGTTAAAGTGGAACAACTTCAGAAGGCCCAAGTTGACCTTCAAGTACTTAAAGCATAGGTCATTAAAATTAATAATGATTTTCAAAACACCTAATTTTATTTCATGGGAAACTTTTGGGAGGTCCAAGAATACTTTGTACAATTGTAGTGAATAGCCAAGGAAAGTAACACCCAATTGGAAGACAAAAATTTAGCCAGCAAAGTTCTCAAGAAAATCATTTATTGGAAAAAGACGCATTGGGACACTCCAGACTCACTACCCCAAGTTGACAAATAGAAAAAATGAAAATATTGATCTTTGATCGATGTATGGAAATCAGTGTGTGAAACAGTTAAATAAATAATGAATGAAGCTAACAAGATGGCCAAGAAAATGTGGGACACCTCCATGGATATTATAGAGGAATATGATATTGAAACCATGGAATATATACCCATTTCAACCCCCATCACATTGAATATCGAAGAAATAACCAAAGCCAGGGCTAGTGTGGTCACCGAAATCAAACAGATTCCAAAGGGGAATATGAGTCAATAGAAAAATTTATCACCACTCCCACCAAAGAAGAAACTCAACTCGATTGTTGCACTACTGCTATGAAAACATATATTAAAAGGTTGGTGAACCAAGCATTGAAAGGGGAGAAACAGGTATTGAAGATGGACATTCCCAAAATCTTTGAAATCTTGAATATCCATGTAACCTCGAAGAAGTATCTACAACAATTAACTCCAAAGAACTCCTAAAGTTATATCAATGCCAAAAGAGTTACCTAAATATTGCAATTTTAGTAACTATAGTTCAAAGTATAAGTAGCAAATCTCCCCATTGTGAAGAAATGTGAGGAAGTGGGAGTAAAAAACTGAAACGTTTAAATTTCCCACTAAAAATCCTTTTGCGATACTTTGTAACAAAGTCTTTATTTTTTGGTTAATGCAATTGACTTGTCCAGAAGATAAATGCATCTCTAATATATGGTAATTGTTAATGTTTATAATGTGAGAATCTTGTGTATCTACATAAACTTATGAGAATGGCAAGATTTAATTATAATTAGTTGATTAGCCTTAATGTGAATTTCTCTTTTAAAGGTTGTAGAATGAATAAACATTTTGGTAAGTTTGCAATCGTTTAAAATTTACTTCTATTTAAGAAAATAACATTTCTTATCATTCTTCAGTTCCATTAAGTCTATAAATTAATCTCTTTGATCCTAAAAGAATTATTATTCCCTATAAATGAAAATAGTTACAAATGTAAGGATAAAAAAGTTAATTAAAAATAGACATAGTTTATAGCTTACAAAATAATTCCTTATGTGGGAGTGGCAACCGATCCCACTTACCAGTCGAAGATTACCACTCCAAATGAAAGTGGGTCTAATTGAGGCCTCCAATTGGGTTTTCTCCCCTCATTGATGGCATCTCCAACAGTTTTCACATACTAGTCATCAACATAGGTTTGGAAAAAAAAATAACAATAAGAAACAAACAAACTTGTGAATGGATGAACTCCCAATAAAATCCATAAATTATATGTCAAAGAAAAATGATTGAAGGGGTGACATAAAATACTTTAGTAGGCTCTACATGGAAGTAATCCATTGTAAAAGGCAGGGAATGCAAGAAATGGATAGAGGCCATCATTGGATACCTTTTAAATATAGATACATAAGGTTGTGGGTGAGATTCATTACCTCAATGGGAAGTTCTTCTAATGTGAAAGAAACCAAATATGTTTCTAGATTTGGATGTAGAAAATTCTTGGAAAATCCATCAAAGTTGTGATATATGGAACCATAATCATCTATAGACTCAAAGGTAGCTTGAGGTCACAAAATTTTTCCACAACACGTGATTTCAACAAACCTTGAGTCTAGAAAATCCAATGAGTGGCACTTGTAAAAGCCCTCACATGGATGATTAGGTGAGGTGCCAAATGCATTATAGTTAAAGGTTATTTGAGGGAAAAGATTGATGCCGAGTAATAAATTCGATACATTTAGTTGGGATGCATGGTTGAAACACAGAGATTCCAACCTCAAAGAAATCCTTGAATATCTATTAAAGGCATGGCATAAGTCACTATGCTTTTCTCCAAAATGAAATTCAAATTGAACTTGAAAGTGTAGACATAGAAATAAGATAATGCTAAACCTTGTGCATAAAAGAACAATCAAACAAAATGTGTACAAGTGGCTAGATGAAAATTAAGTTATGTGTCAAATCTATAGTAACTATAGATGAAACATTAAGTTATGTGTCAAATCTATAGTTGATCCGGATCTCTCAGCTACCGAAATTAACCAAGATTTTTTACTTCTGTAATGTTAGCAAAACTTCATGCGAAAGAGTATGAGAAACCACATGTGCATACTTTGAAGAATAGGAAACATAATGACAACCATCAAATCAAATACACACGCACATTGATAACACAGGTCACCCAATGTGGGTTATGTCTCCGGGCCTGGTGTCAAGAGTGGGGAGGTCACTTCATGAAATGTTGCAAGATGATGATGAGTACATCGTACATTCTTTGTCATTACAAGGATAAACTCCCTCAACTAGAGTGGCATGTCTCTCCACGAGACGTTCTCCTATAGGAAATCGCACTCATATGGGCCTTCCTTCAGCATGAGAAGATAATAAATTCTCAAATGATGTGGCATACAAGCATCCTTCAACATAATGGTAACATGGATCTCAACAACAAAATCATCATCTCAGCAAATCAAAAGAAAGACATGGAATCACTGCATCATATACCTCCACTTCTGGGGATGACCTGAAAATGCATAGCTCTACTGATGAAATGTATTGCACCATTGAATTTGTGGCGTGAAATCATGTTTAATGACCGTAAAATCGACCCCTTTTTAACACCGTCAAAATTTGGACCCCCGGGAATCTCAAAGATTCCTTTTCACTAGTTCACTGGAATTTGGCTACTCAAATCAGAAAACCGATCACGTCATTAGACTCCTAGTGAAATTCTAGTTCGTTTGAGTATAAAGTTGACATGATTATGTCACTGTGAAAAATTGGCCCCAAGGGAATCTTTTAGATTCCTCATGATTCCACAAATACTATGTTCTGCAGGCTAAATGAAATTCTGTTGCTCAAATCATAAAACCGATCACACCATCAAACTCCTAGAAAATTTTTGGTTCGTTTGAGTATAAAGTTGACATGATTTTGTCACTATGAAAAATTAGCCCCAAGGGAATCTTTTAGATTCCTCATGATTCCACAAAGATTTTGTTCTGCAGGTTGACTAAAATTCCTTTGCTCAGATTAGAAAACCAATCGCACCATTAGACTCATGGCGAAATTCTGGTTCGTTTGAGTATAAACTTGGCATGAATACGACATAGTGAAATTTTGGCTCAAAAAGAATCTCAAAGATTCTCTTCAAGATTCTACATGGGAATATTTTGTGGAATGTTCCTTTCAAATATTTTCTAAAAAATGCTCTCGAAAAATGTGCCCACCTGGGCGTAGTTTCACCTGGCTCTGCTACTCATAGTTCCTTCGTTCGATGCTCCATTCTTCCACGCCCCTCCATGAAAATGAATTAGGCTTTAAATAAAAACCTCTGGGCTAAATAAACAAAGGCCCCTGCCTAAGTTTGTCGGTTGTCACCTGATGTTAAAACACTAGGTTTGGGTAGGTCTGAGGTCAAAACCTATGACCATACCCATTATCGTTATAGAAAACGTCATACTTTACGATGTAAAGTTGTTAAACCATATTTTTATATGGTTTTTAAACTTTGTTTAAAATAAATGTCGACCACAACCATTTGAAATAACTGTTGCCAATTTTTGTCATTATTGTTGTATGACCATTACATTGGTTTATGTATATGTTGAGCTGCCTTTTTGCCCAGATTTTTACATTTTTTATCAAATAATTCTATGCTTGTGACTAGTGTTTTTAATCATTATTACCTTATTAAGCTGATAGTTAGAGGCATTTAGAGACATATCTATTAAATTAATAAATTCTTCTCGAAGAATGTTTTGTGTGTAAATTTCACTAATAATATGTCTTTTTGGTGGCAGATGAATAAGTCTAGCACCAACAGTGCAGGAATTCTTCTTAAAATGCATTTCAATACGGGAAGAATACACATATTTGAGTACGGATTCACAGAAGCAACAACACGAATTCAATGACAAAGATGTAAAAACCACATACCTGCGATATCTCATTCATCAGCCCATTTCATGGAAAGATTGAAATCTCTCTAGAAAAGTTTAACAGCAACCATATGATGTCGTCAAGAACATCTTATGCTTATGATATTCTTCACAAGAAAACATTGATTGGACTGAGAATGCTAGTTCATTAATGTTCGTTGTCAATGCATGAAATGTCTATTGCTAGCTTCCCAATTTCTGGCAATATGAGAATGGTTTTGTATGCAGTCCAATGCTACAAAATGAGTATACAAGTACAATGCGCATCCATGGCTCTGAGCTTGGAACATCAACAATATGAATGGTTGTATACAACTACAATGATCAAGGAAAATGGTGCAAAATCATCAACCAATGAATGGGGGAGAGTGCAGGTCCATGACGAAAGATGTGATTCACTAAAATATATGCTAGTCTAAGTTTTGTTGGAGGAATATGCTTTGTGGATGTCGACTCAAACTGGTTTGAAGTTTCAGCTATCTCACCAGCAATTACGTATGGCGAGAGGTTATTTTCATGCGCTGACTGGCTAGGGTAATGCTCTTTAGTGTATGCTTGAAGTCAAAAGAAAATAAAAAGAAAGGTCTTGTAAGAGGAAAACACCAAAGTCATGGTGGTAAATAAAATGAGAAAATTGATCTTGTGTGCTCCTCACAACACTAGTTTGAATAGATACTTCACGGTGTTTGGATAAGCCTCCATGCCATGTCATCATAGAAGCCAAATGGTTTTTGAGAAGGACTATCGTCATCTAGTATTCTATGGACCATCTGGTGCCAGAAATGAAACTTTAATCATGGCTTTACTTAAGGAGATATTTGGTCTAGGGGCTGAGAAGGTGAAGGTAGAAAACAAACCATCAAAGATTGAGGCTGGTACAAAGACCATTGATGTGGAGTTGGCAATAATATCAAGTAATAATCATGTGGAATTGAATCCTAGTAATGAAGGTTTCCAAGATAAATATGTTGTTTAAGAGATTATCAAAGAAATGGCTAAGAGTAGGCCCATTGATGTAAATGGGAATAAATGGTTCAAAGTGCTTGTTCTCAATAAAGTTGACAAGCTTTCTAAAGAGGCTCAGCGCTCTCTCCGATGCACAATGGAAGTCTACAGTGGAGCATGCTGAATAGTTTTATGCTGTGATAGTGAGTCGAAAGTACTTGAAGCAGTGAGATCCCGTTGCCTGAATATTTGCATCAATTCACCTTCAAAGGAGCAAATAGTTGAAGCACTTGAATATATTGCTAAGAAAGAAGGACTACAACTTCCTTTGGGATTCACAGGTCATATAGCTCAACAATCTAACAAAGACTTAAGGAGAGAAATTCTTTACTTTGAGGCTTGCAAAGTGCAACACTGGAACTTCATTTGGCTTCTTTTACATTTTGGATCGCCATGGAAAAAACAAGGGAAGGCATATCTCTTTAATACTGTGGTGAACGTGTTTGTTTGGATGTTGAGGAAAGGAGTTGCGACAAATATAGCAAACCACTGAAGCTTAGCCAGTTGTTCATTGATGTGCCTCTACCAACAGTGTGTAAGGGTCAATTATTTCTAGAATCCAGTCACCAGCCCGAACCCAATTGGAAACAAATCCTCTTGTTTTGATTGTAACTAATTTATATTAACAATGATCCTAAATTTATATGCCATATAACAAATGATCTGGTTAATTACAGGCAGCACTTATGTTATATAATGGGATCATGCATAGGGAGGACGGGATCACACAGGATCGCTGGGATTGCATAAGAACGCTAGGCTACATGGAAGTCAAACCTATACATTGTATTATTTGCAGAGTCTGGATTTCAGTTGCGCCATGAGAGGAATATGAGCCCAGTGGAATGATCCCTTGAGGGGACCACTGGAGCCCAGCATTTAATTATTTAGCATTCATGTAATTTGGTTTCTGTAGCAATATGATTTTGCAATTAATTTATATTTTCCAGGCTAATTCGAATTTCTAAAGATGGTGTTTTGATTTAGTTTTTTACAGGAAGATCGAGCTGGGTGGTTGGGCCCATCAGTGAGCTTGTTACTAAATTTCTTAAGATTTATTTATTTCACTACATTTTATTTCCTGTTGGTGTGAATTATTTTACTGCATTTGATTTCATATTTGAGTGATTTAAATTCTGATTCTGCAATTTCATTTTTTAGATCTCTTTTATGTTTTGATATTTAATTATGCAGGTTTGATTCAGGATTTTCATGATGTCATTATTCTAGAATTTATTTATGAGTATATTTAGTTAGAAAACATTTCTTTTACTTGTATTCCTCATTTCCACTCTTTGTTGTGTTCAATTCATTATCTAACGAAATAGATTTTCAATTGCAAGGATTTATAATGGAGATAATAATTATGATATGATCGGTGGAAACTCTAATTTAATTAATTAATATTATTTGGGCATTCATAAGAATTTTTAATCCTAGGATTTTAAATATTCATCATTATAATTTAATGCCATAATTTACATGAGGAGACTTTCAGTGCAAGTTCCTGAATTGTCCAACAAAACTCTTTGAAGATATCTCCGATCAACAAAATTAAATTTCTTAAATTGAACACTGCAATTCCTTTCCAGTAGCAAGAAGCATTTAATAATTTTTCTTAAGTACAGATTTTAAAATAGTTTGAAATTGAATTTGTTTCATGCTTTCATATTTGCAGCTTAGTTGTAGTCTTTTAAGAAGCTTTGCATTCTTTATTTATTGTAGTGTGTTTACTTTGGAATATCTTTTCTTGAATGATCCCCTTTTCGAATTGTTTTGATCTTACAAGTCCCTGAGGTTGTATTCTGGCATATATGGTGCTACGTCTCTAAGTATTACGACCCCTGATTGACAATTTAAATGTAGGTGTAAATCTAGCATTTATACCTCCCAACATTTTGGTGCCGTTGCTAGGGAGGTGTTGTAGGATAAGCCTATGATTTTTCTTCGCAATTGAATTTTTAGATTAATGAGATTTCCCTTGCTTGCTGAAGCACACTGGACGGTATTGCAAGAAATCTAACAAGTCAAGTTTTCTTTACTGCAAATGAGTGATTTTCTTTACTGCAAGTGTGGTTTTTTTCTTTACTGCAATTGAGATTTGTTGATTTATTTATTTTTTTCCTTTACCATCGCAGGGCAACTAAAGGGTGGAGATGATGGTAAGACGTGAGTGAAGAGCCATGCATCCACTTTTGTTTGGGTCACTCCAAAGTTTGGTTGCCCGAATAAACGAAGATTTCAAGTTTGGTGCTAATCAGATTTTCCATCTAGCAAGAAATGTCAAGAAGTGTGATGTTATTCCAAGAATTATCTCAAATTCTAGCAGAAGCTGGGGTCTCTGCTTCACAAAAAGATCACATTTTGGCATCAATCAGAGAAAGGTCTATTCCTCTGGAAGAGAAGATTCATGAAGATCCAGAAGATCTTCCTAAGGAGACCGAGAAGCTGTGGATCATGCATGATGAGGAGAAGCCATTAGAAGCAAAACATCTATCTGATCCGACCTGCACTTTAGAGGATAGACAAGGAAATGTGGAGGATTTGCACGATGTGTTGGATGTTTCCCATGAATCAAGTAACCAAGAGTATATGGATCCCATAGAATCCTGGTTCCAAATGACTATCAATATCCACTCCTCCTTTATCATTCGACAACTTGTAGCATCACATCAGTTAGTGTAGTTGGTACCTCATGTTCTGGTATTTTCTTGTATATACTCTTCGAATTTGAACATGAGTATAATTATCCTTTTGTTGCACACGTGGATGCATTGGAAGTAATCCTACACTTAAAAAGGAGTCTTCCACTTTTTAGGGTAGAATAGGGTAGGAGAATAAATTAATGCCATGAATAAAATATGTTATGATAATACTATTAGGGTTTTGATTTTTAAAGAACTGCCACTGAAATTTCTTTTAATCCATATTAGTTGTTAACACACACATCTGTGACAAATCTTGTTGAGTACAATTCACTCTAATACGTCATGATTTTGCAAAAGTAACCATGATTAATCACTCTAATTATTTGTTGTCTGAGATATATATTTTTAGTTTCTCTTACAATGTACTATTGGAGAGCCTCCTATGGTGTAACACTCTTGTAAAAGATCATAGTAAGTTTTTCATGAGAACACTAGCATTATTAACTCAAAGAATCTTTCAATCATTATTTGGGATATTTTTAATAAGCCTTTAGGGTAGAGGAAGTAGCCAGTAATGATTAGTCATTAAAAACTTTTCACGCCATCCTGTACTCTTAAGGAGTAGATCTATCTCCCCACTTATTTAGTAACCTTTAAAGGTTAATCATAATCAGAGTTTATAAACGATTCAAGGAAGGATAGGAGGTCTTGTGATGACCTGACCTACCATGATCATAAGACCTAACATGCATGACATTACTGTTGTTGGTCACCAAGCCAAAATAATGTCTTTCAGCCGAAAAGTTGTAAGACAGGAGGTCTCATCACGAGCTGGCCTATTCTTTCATGTTACGTTTTGTGAGTGGAACTGCCATCAGCTGGTTACCAAGCCAGGACAGTGGCCTTCATCTAAAAGTCCAATAATCTAACTCTAAATCTATATCTAGTAAGTGGGACACAAACATTTCATTGGGTTAAAAGACATCCCCGCCGAGGTTATGGACACCTGCAGGTAGCAGGGCCATGTCTGTGGTATTAAATTTGATCATATACTATGATTTTATTGGTTATCCTTCTCTTTCCCTGAAACTCGTCATTTTAATTCTTGGACAATGGTTTTACGACGATTTGGATATGATGCTTTGAGTTCTATATTTCAAAAATCAAGAATCTTTAATGAAGTGGTACCCTTAGTGAAGGTAATTCTTTGTACTAGATTAAGAAGAAACTTCATTTTGAATCCGAATGTTAACGAAATTTAAGTGTTCAATAAAGAGGTTATTGATTGGTCCACGAAAGTGTCATATTGCTTTCCCTTTTCTAGTATCATAACTTTAATTCTTATGGTATTTGAAGTGATGAAATACTCAATCATGTTTACTCACAAAGTGTTGATTGGTAGCAATGTGTATTGATTGTAGTTACCTCTAAATACATGATACATGACTTAGGTACAATATTGTTATAATAGGTGTAGAAATCTTGTGATAGTCTTCTTGAAAATTGCACCTTTTTAAGCAAAATTTGATTTTTATCATAAGACTCTGGACAGAAACAAAACCAGGAGTTCATTTGGGTCAAGATAACAGGTATGTGCAATACGTTTTATCCATAATGTCTACCTTTTGTACCTGATCTTGTTACATTCCTACAATCGATAATATCATTAGAATTGTAACATGGTTTCAACCGATATTGTAGTAGTGGTATTGTAATAGTTATGTTGCAAGCTAATGAATGCTTTAAAATACCAGGCATCTTCATCATTGTTGAAATTTTTGCTGACATTTATCGGAAGCATAGTTTGATCTTCAAACATTTCCCCTGCATTATTTCATAGTTTTATAGTCTAAAGGTTTGGATTGCACAAGGACGTGCAAGAAGATCAATGTGGGGGGATGTTGAGCTGCCTTTTTGCCCAAATTTTTACAACTTTTATCGAATAATTCTATGCTTGTGACTAGTGTTTTTAATCATTATTATCTTCTTAAGCTAATAGTTAGAGGCATTTAGAGACAATATCTATTAAATTAATAAATCATTCTCAAAGAATGTTTTGTGTGTAAATTTCATTAATAATATGTCTTCTTGGTGGCAAATGAATAAGTCTAGCACCAGTAGTGCAGGAGTGCTTCTTAAAATGCATTTGAGTATGGAAGAGGAAACATATTTGAGTACGGATTCACAGAAGAAACAACACGAATTCAATGAAAAAGATGTAAAAACCACATACCTACACTATCTCATTCATTGGCCCATTTCATGGCAAGATTGCACTCTCTCAGGAAAAGTTTAACAACAACCATATGATACTGTCAAGAACATCTTATGCTTATGAGATTCTTCACAAGAAAAAATTGATTGGACTGAGAATGCTAGTTCATTAATGTTCATTGTTAATGCAAGAAATTTTTATTGCTAGCTTCCCAATTTCTGGAAATATGAGAATGGTTTTGTATGCAGTCCAATGCTACAAAATGAGTATACAAGTACAGTGCGCATCCATGGCTATGAGCTTGGAACATCAACAATATGGAATGGTTGTATACAACTACAATGATCAAGGAAAATAATGCAAAGTCATCAACCAATGAATGGAGGAGAGTGCAGGTCCATGACCAAAGACGTGATTCATTAAAATATATGGTAGTCCAAGTTTTGTCGGAGGAATGTGCTTTGTGTATGCTGACTCAAACTGGTTTGAAGTTTCAGCTATCTCACCAACAATTACGTATGGTGAGAGGTTACTTGCATGTGCTGGTCGGCTAGGGTAACGCTCTTCAGTGTATGCTTGAAGTCAAAAGCAAAGAAAAAGAAAGGTCTTGCAAGAGGAAAACACCAAAGTCATGGCGGTAAATAAAATGAGAAAATTGATATTGTGTGCTCCTCACAACACTGGTTTAAATAGATATGTCACGGTGTTTGGATAAGCCTCCATGCCATGTCATCGTAGAAGCCAAATGGTTTCTGAGTAGGACTGCCCTCATCTACTATTCTATGGACCATCTGGTGCCGGAAAGGAAACTTTAATCATGGATTTACTTAAGGATATATTTGGTCAAAGGGCTGAGAAGGTGAAGGTAGAAAAAAATCCATCGAAGATTGAGGCTGGTACAAAGACCATTGATGTGGAGTTGACAACAGTATCAAATAATCATCATGTGGAATTGAATCCTAGTAATGCAGGTTTCTAAGATAAATATGTTGTTTAAGAGATTATCAAAGAAATGGCTAAGAGTAGGCACATTGATTTAAATGGGAATAAATGCTTCAAAGTGCTTGTTCTCAATAAAGTTGATAAGCTTTCTAAAGAGGCTCAACACTCTGTCTGATGCACAATGGAAGTCTACAGTGGAGCATGCTGAACATTTTTATTTTTGATAGTGTGTCGAAAGTACTTGAAGGAGTGAGATTCCGTTGCCTGAATATTCGCGTCAATTCACCTTCAAAGGAGAAAATAGTTGAAGTACTTGAATATATTGCTAAGAAAGAAGGACTACAACTTCCTTTTGGATTCATAGGTCGTATAGCTCAACAATATAACATAGACTTAAGGAGAGAAATTCTTTGCTTTGAGGCTTGCAAAGTACAACATTGGAACTTCATTTGGCTTCTTTTATGTTTTGGATCACCATGGAAAAAACAAGGGAAGGCATATCTCTTTAATACTGTGGTGAATGTGTCTGTTGTGCTGTTGAGGAAAGGAGTTGGACAAATATAGCAGACCACCGGAGCTCAGCCAGTTGTGCCTTGATGTGCCTCTGCCAGCAATGCGTAAGAGTCAATTATTTATAGAAGCCAATCACCAGCCCGAACCCAATTGGAAACAAATCCTGTTGTTTTGATTGTAACTAATTTATATTAACAACGATCCCAAATTTATATTCCATATAACAATCAATCTGATTTTAGACGCAGCACTGTTGCTATATAATGGAGATTGTTGTTCATGCATAGGGAGGATGGGATCGCACAAGATCGCTGGGATTGCAGAAGAATGCTAGGGTACATGGAAATCAAACCTGTACATTGTATTATTTGCAGAGTCAAGATTTCAATTGTTCCATGAAAGGAATCTGAGCCCAATGTAATGATCCCTGGAGGGGACCACTGGAGCCTAGCATTTAATTATTTAGCATTCATGCAATTTGGTTTCAATAACAATATGATTTTGCAATTAATTTATATTTTCCATGCTAATTCGAATTTCTGAAGATGGTGTTTTGATTTAGTTTTTTAGAGGAAGATTGAGCTGGGTGGTTGGGCCCATCAGCCAACTCGTTACTAAATTTCTTAGGATTTATTTATTTCACTACATTTTATTTCCTATTGGTGTGATTTATTTTACTGCATTTGATTTCATACGTGAGTGACTTAAATTCTGATTCTGCAATTTCGTTTTTTAGATCTCTTTTATGTTTTGATATTTAATTATGCAGGTTTGATTCATGAATTCAGTGATGTCGTTATTCTAGAATTTATTTCTAAGTATATTTAGTTAGCCATCATTTCTTTTATTTGTGTTCATCATTTCCACTCTTTGCTATGTTCAATTCATTATCTAACGAAATAGATTTTCAATTGCAAGGATTTATAATGGATATAATAATTATGATATGATTGTTGGAAACTCCGATTTAATTAATTAATACTATTTTGGCATTCATAAGCATTTTTAATCCTAGGATTTTAAATTTTCATCATTATAATTTAATGCCATAATTAACATGAGGATACTTTCAGTGCAAGTTCCTAAATTGTCCAACGAAACTCTTTGAAGATATCTCCAATCAACAAACTTAAATTTCTTAAATTGAACACTGCAATTCCTTTCTAGTAGCAAGAAACATTTAATGATTTTTCTTAAGTACATATTTTAAAATAGTTTGAAATTGAATTTGTTTCATGCTTTCATATTTGCAGCTTAGTTCTAGTCTTTTAAGAAGCTTTGCATTCTTTATTTGTTGCAGTTTGTTTACTTTGGAATGTCTTTTCTTGAATGATCCCCTTTTCAAATTGTTTTGATCTTACAAGTCCCTGAGGTCGTATTCTGGCATATATGGTGCTACGTCTCTAAGTCTTACAACCACGGATTGACAATTTAAATGTAGGTGTAAATCTAGCATTTATACCTCCCAACAATATATATGGTATAAACCATATATGTACTACCCACCATATGCCAATAAGATATATATATATATATATATTCATTGGTGTTATAACCACATTTCATTTTTATTTTATAATATAACTATTCAAACCATAAAATGATTTTGTTGATGGTTATAACAATATTTTAACATAGATTTTATTTTATATGGTTAACCATTTTTATATGGTTATATTTTAATATTATTTTCCTTTGTCTTTTATGAAATTATTATATTTTTTTTATCTTTTTTTAGGATCAAAGAGTTAATGATTGAGCACCAAGGGTCAATGGATGATGGGCTTCCATGTACGTTGTGGGTCCCATCTGCTAACTGGGATACCATGTGGCACACTATGGGCCCCTTTTTTTGCTTGTCATGTCAAAATTTAAAGAGCCATAAGATGGTCATATGGACTCAGATTTGAGTGTCGTCTATGCCATCAAAATTATAGTGATGAGAACTACAACTTGTTAGTGGTTTGACTACATTTTCAATACTTTGATTTTCGAGCGTTTCTAGAGTCACCTTTGACTTTTGAGCCTTTCTGGAGTCACATTTTAATTTCTGATTATTTCTGGAGCCACCTGGATCATTCCTCCCCACTGAGGAGCTTTTGGTCCTCTAAAAGCATGAACATAATTTAAAACTATTGTGTTACATTGTCTGCACAATAAGTGCCCTGACAGGTTACACTTCCTTCTCCTTCACCCTTGTCCTTTGAAGCCATAAGTGATGAACCGACACCTACATTCACTGCAAACGTGTAATAGAATATTTGCAAAATATATGTTCAATTACATGACTAATCATGACCCAAGCATCCCCATACTTGCCAAGAGTTTATAGAACACACTTTTTGGTCAAGTGTACAACATAATAGAAACCAATACCCTAGTTATCAGCTAAAAGAGGCCAAAACATCATTGTTGCTTTAATAAGTGATGGAAAACACATCTTCACCTTTAAAATTATATCACAACACATGGTTTACAAAATGTGGCCATGACCAGCTACTATATCTAGTAAAATCATCTCTCACTCATCAAAGTGAATGGGTCATCATCCTAGAGATGATTCACTTGTTCAAATTTTTTTCCAACTAGAACCTGTATGGGCGCTTTGTGCTTGAGACACTGCTTTGGATGGAGCCTCCAGCATGTGGCTCTTTGATGTCCACCTCTGTTGCAATGACTGCAAAAACTCTTCTTCCTTTAGACCTACTTTACCTTCTTCCTTCCCTGATGTGGAGAAGGCATTTCACATCTCATCCTCTTTCTTGTTGTCATTCTCTTGTAGCACTCTGCAACCACATGGTTATGAAAGCCACAAAAACTACATGGTTTTCTATGCCATGCTTTCTATTCATCATTAAAAATGTGCTTGTAATCAAAGTGAACTTTAGAATACTGAGACTTTTTATACCTCTCTTGGATGTCTCTGGTGCAATCATGGCGACGAGAGCTTGCCTTAGCTCTTACTTTGCAATGTGCATTTTCATGGGAGGATTGTGATGTGTTTCCATTATTCTCTTTCCTCGATGGTTTTGACAATTCCTTGGAAGCTTTTGCTACCTTCAAGCACTTTCCTTCAGTGTATCCCATTTTGGTAAGGAGTCCCAGGCACGTTCCTGAAATGGGTACCTCAAGGCTTCCAATAGAAATAGTATCATGTGAAAATGAAATTGAAGAATGATAAACATTGTTTACCTCAGCTGGCAATTATAAAGTAGGTGATGGTGGCTTCGCTAAGCCTTTGTTTCACTTCAATTTTTCCAAGGTTTCTTCTATGGTTCATAACTAAAGTTGCAATCTCTACTTCTGCTCTTTTTCTTCTCATAGAAGTCTCCTCAATTCATCATTCGCTGCTTCAAGGCTTTGATTGATCTCCTCATATGAATGATGAGAAGACGATGAAGAAGATGAATAATCACTGGAAGATGGAGATATAGCATCATCCTCTACTCTTTCTTTCTCCTATTCCCCTTTTGTCATTTTCTCCTCATAATCTGCATACATTATATTTACCATGCATGCCATCCTAAGGAGGTCCTCATAGAGATCATTGTTCTTCTCCATTTTCCTTCTCGTTGCACGTTCAATCTTTGGTATTCAAACTCGAAATTCACATCAGCAAGAAGATCGTTTTGATAAAAAAATTGATCCAGATCTCTCATCTATTAGAATTAACTAAGATGTTTTACTTTTGTGATGTTAGCATAATTGCATGTGAAAGAGTATGAAAAACCACATGTGCGTACTTTAAAAAAGATGAAACGTAATGACAACCATCAAACAAAAGCACACACACACACATTGATAATGGAGTTCACCCAGTGTGGGTTACGTCTCTGGGCCTAGTTCCAAAAGTGGTAAGGCCTCTTCATTAAATGATGCAAGATGATGATGAGTAGATGGTAAATTATTTGTCATTACAAGGATAAACTTCTTCAACTAGAGTGGCATGTCTCTCCACGAGATGTTCTCCTGTAAAAATCTCACTCATATGAGCCCTCCTTTGGCATGAAAAAATAATAAATTCTCACATAACGTGGCATACAAGTATCCTTCAACATAATGGTAACAAGGATCTCAACAACAAAATCATCATCTCAACAAATCAAAAGAAAGACATGGTATCGCTACATTATATACCTCCACTTTCAGGGATGACCTAAAAATTCGCAACTCTACTGATGAAATGGAATGCGCTATTGAATTCGTGCTGCAAAATCGTGTCAAATGACTGTAAACTCAACCCCCTTCTGACATCGTCAGAATCTGGAGCCTTGGGAATCTCAAAGATTCCTCAAAGATTCATTCTCACTGGTTGAATGGAATTTCATTGCTCATATCAAAAACATGATCACGGCATCGAACTCCTGGTGAAATTCTAGTTCGTTGAGTATAAAGTTGACATGATTATGTTATGTCACTGTGAAAAATTGGTCCTAAGGGAATCTTTTAGATTCTCCTGATTCCACAAAGATTATGTTCTGCAGGTTGACTGAAATCTCATTGCTTAGATCAGAAAATCAATCACGCCGTCAAACTCCTGGTGAAATTTTGGTTCGTTTGAGTATAAAGTTGACATGACTCTGTCACTGTGAAAAATTGGCCATAAGGAAATATTTTAGATTCCTCATGATTCCACAAAGATTTTCTTCTGCATGTTGACTGAAATTTTGTTTCTCAAACCAAAAAAATGGATCGCGCCATCATACTCCTAGTGAAATTCTAATTCGTTTGAGTACAAACTCGGCATGAATCTGACATTGTGAAATTTTTGCTCAAAAGGAATCTCCAAAATTCTCTTTAAGATTTTACATGAGAATGTTCTATAAAATATTGCTCTAAAAAATTCTCTAAAAAATTCTCATTAAAAACGTGCCCACCTAGGAAGGGTTCCAGCTGGCTCTGCTGCTCATAGTTCCTTCGTTCGGCACTTCATTCTTTTATGCCCCTCCATGAAATTGAATTAGGCTTTAAATAAAGACATGTGGGTGAAATAAACAAAGGCCCTTGCTCGGGCTTGTCGGTTGCCACTTGATGTTAAAACATTGGGTTTGGGTAGGTCTGAGGTAAAAACCATGACCATACTCGTTATCGTTATAACAAATGTCATATATATATACTCTACCATGTAAAGTGGTTAAACCTTATTTTTATATGGTTTTAAAACTTTGTTTAAAATAAATGTCGACCACAACCATTTGAAATAATTGTTGCTAATTTTTGTTAATGTTGTTGTATGACCGTTACATTGGTTTATCTATATATAGTATAAACCATATATGTACTACCCACCATATGCCAATAATATATATATCTGTTGATGTTATAACACATTTCATTTTTGTTTTATAATATAACCAATCAAACCATAAAATGATTTTGTTTATTGTTATAACAATATTTTAATATATATATTTTTTTTGTTTTATATGGTTATATTTTAATATTATTTTCTTTTGTCTTTTATGGAAAATATATATATATATATATATATATATGTCTTTTTACAGGAAAAAAGAGCCAATGATTTAGCACTAAGTGTAAATGATGATGGACTACTATGTATGCCATGGGCCCCACTTCTTGACTGGGATACCATGTGGCACACAATGGGCCCCTTTGTTTTCTTGTCGTGTCAAATTTTAAAGAGCCATAAGTTGGTCGGACTCGAATTTGAGTGTCATATGCGCTACCAGAATCCTAATGACGAGCACTACAACTTGGTATTGGTTTGGCTACATTTTGAAGACTTTTATTTTTGAGCTTTTCCATAGACACCTTTGACTTCTAAATCTTTCTAGGGTCACTTTTAATTTTTGAGCATTCCTAAAGCCACCTAGGTCAATAGTAAAGATAGAGAAACCATAATTTGTAAGGGAAATCCTATGTGAAACTCCATATAGTAAACAAAAGATAAAACTAAATATAAAGTGTGAGATCTGGTAATGTAGTAATATTTATCTCAATCTTCAATTTTTGCAGCCTAAGTGTCAAATGGAATAACCAAAATTTAGATTATATATTATAAAGATGAAGCATCAGATTTATTATCATAGGTTTAAAGAAAACAAAATATAAAATAATGTCTTCTTAAAACAACATAATGGTTGAATAGACTCCCTTCCAAGTAGAGTTGGATCTGATAATTGGGAAATTTATCAAGATCAAGAAAGAAATCTAATTATATATGAATAGATATTCCAAAAGGAACTCTCCTTGAGGTTTTTTTCTATATACAAATTAGTATTAAAGGTTGTGAAGACCCCAAAAAAATAATTAATAAAAACAATGATATGAGATACCACCAACTATTAAAGTTCGATGAATAAGAACTTAATGTGATTGTTTAAGGATCATAGAAACAAATGTGATGGAGATATGTTATGCTCACAACCATTAGTACTAGTGAAACTATATAAATTAAATGGTTATTGAATCGTTGGTAAATCTCAATAGGAATCAATCCATAATAAGAATCAAAACACTTCACCATATATCTCAAGTTGCTAATATTATTACAATAAATAAATTATAACTTTATTTAAAATTATTATTACTATTACTATTAATAATAAAAATAATTAATATATATGTTAAGCATATATAAATTATAAAAAATATGTAACAATATTCTTAATTATGGAGATTCATCCCCATATTATCATGGAGATTCATAATTTGCAAATGAATTTTGTTACAACCATGAGAAAATACTATGACTTATCAATACCATAGCCCGAAAAACCATAACTCATTTCATATGACACATGTTCATATGACATTTTTTTTAATCAATTAATTTAATTAAATGGAAAAAAAAGGCTTAACTACTTTGGAAATAAATTCAGTCTTTAATTTGTGTATACTACTAAGAATATTCCAAAACATTCTATAGAAATTAAATCCTTGTCATTTATATAATAATTATTGATATTCTTTTTTGTAAATTGAAGCTTTGGTATTACTTAGCAAAACATGGTTGCAATTATTCTCTAGAAAGCTCTCATAAGAGTTCATTTTTTCTTCTCCAACGTCTACAATATAAAAACTAGACTCAGTCTAAAAATCAAACTCTAACGCCAACATGAAAGGCCAATGAAGAAGAAACTCGACTAAGTTATGCACCCAAGCCGATAGTAATCTGATGTTTTCCATATTCCAATGGATATTAGCCAAACAATACATACAATGTTCTCATATGACAGCAGATTGACGCCATACAATTACAAAAAATACAAATGCCTAGACAACAATATAGGCCTTGGGCCTCCCTTATAAATACACCTTTCGGTACATCATGAACACGCCAATGAAAGAAACACGATAAACCAAAAAATATGCCCTATAGACCAACCTACAAACATATTCCAGGACTGAACCTGACAAGACAACAATAGTCATATTCGCAAGCCATAAACAGGCCCCAACGAGCTAGAAGAAAAACACCAAATATCTTACCATCATGACTAGAAACACGAACCAATAAATTATCCATTGAAAAATCATCCTACATGCTCATTTATCATTATCTAAGGAGGGGATTCTAGTAGGGACCCTTGCACTGGAAACTGGGGGATCCATTTAGTCTCCACCATCTAAATCGTAGGTGATATGGATTTCTATATTCGTCAGGCGAGAATCAAAGTTATCCGGACAAAATATTTGATTCCTAAGCATCCTCTTAATGTCTTCCAGGGAAGTGAAGACATTATAACATTCAAGTTGCTTGTCCTTCAACACCAAACCCTATAGGGTCTTCATATGCCAATGCAAAAACCACTTAGTTTGAGTATTGATTCTTCCTGCCCCTAGTAAGACCAAGATTAGGAACCCATGTCAACATTTGCTCAATAATCTATGAATCTAAATGAGACTGACATTCAATCCCTACTTAAGCCTCCAAATTTAATATTTCTTTCCTAGTCTCTGGTAGAACCGCATTAAAATAGGTGGCAACCAAGTCATGAGAAAAGAGTCTAGCTCCTCGATGAACTGAGGAGTGGTGCTACCCCCCTGTCCCCTTCTGCATCTCATTCTTTGCCTTGACGACATGGCTAACACCCTAGGGGTACACCTCAGGCAGCTGCAATGAATTCCCCTCCCTACAAAGAAACAAGAGAAAGTATCAGACCCACTAATAACAGGACCAGGATGCCACCCTAGACGATCATCCAAATAAGTTAAAACAGAAACACCAAAATAGGCATAGACTCCATCAAGAGAAAAAGTAGGCATAACTGCCTCAAGTTTCAAATCAAACCCTACTACCATTAAACATAGATAAAGTCTTTTGTATGCCTATAAGCTCGAGGATCTAAAATGGCGAGCACAACCCCTTAAAACAAGACCTTGACTTCTTTCTAAACTATTTATAGACTTGGCATAACAAGGGATGAAATTCTTCAAAGTGTTATCCCTTTTTCAAGTTTTTCACTTTAAAAAAAGTGTGCACCTTATGGATTTGATCCCTTTCCACACATGATAGATCCAAATGGATCTAAAATAATTCTTATATATGTAGTTGATATTGAAATATTTGGTCAAAAAATGGATTAAATGTCCAATAATAAATTACACACCTACACACACACATATATGGTATTGAAATATTTTTTTGTTATTAATACTTTTTAAATGCCATGTGTCAACTCCATGTTGAGCATTGTCTCTCTAAGATTGGTGGTAGAAAGTGTCTTTCCACCCAATAAGAGAGCTTTTACTTTCTATTTATATAAAAATGATATTAAAATATTGTACTTAAAGTGGAAATAGAAATATTTTATTTTTGTTATTATTTTTTTTAAGTCACATGCCAACACCATACTATGCATTAAGAGAATTGCATTTCTCTCTTATTGGAAGGTAAAATATGATTAGAATAAGAAATTTTACTTTCAATTATTTTATCTCTCTATACAAAGTTGATAGAAAATCATGTTACTTAAGGTGTTCATTAATATATTTTATTTATGGATGCCATTGAAATATTTTTTTTAAATGTAGGTCAACTTCACGTTGAATATGAAAGGAATTACAAACCCTCCCACATTAAAGATATATAATTCCTTTCCTACTTAATATGAAGTTAGACATAAAATATTTTAAAAAAATTAGTAATATATATATATATATATAAATATAAATTACAGAATATTAAGATATTTTATTTATATATATATATATATATATATATATAAAATAATATTAAGTACAAAGAAAATGGTAAAAAGCACCCTAAATAAATTAATTATTTTATGATAAGTTATAATATTATCTTCCATGGATTTCATTCTCATTCCACTTTGTTTTCTTATTGGCATAATGAATTAATATAGATGTTTGTATCATTAATTTAAGTATATAATTTTTTTAATATTTAATGTTATATTATTATATTTTAAAATTTTATCTTAAGAAAATATATTTATAATTTGAAATAGATACATTATATTTTTCATATTAAAAGGTTATAATAAAATATAATTGATACTTTGAGAGAGGTTTTCAGCGATAATCACATCAAAATCCATCCGTCGATGCGTTTCGAGTCAGCAACTATGGTTCATCATTAGGACAAGATGAAGAATAAGATAATGGTGACCAGTTAAATACAGAGACCGATTATTCAAACGGCTAGAAAGAAACGACTATTTTTTACCAAAAAAATGACTACATTTGATCGGCCCCTAGCTACAAAGACTAGACCAAAAATTAGGGTTTTTTTTAATTAATTAATTATAAATTAGTTTATTTTTATTTATTTTTTTATTTCATAATATTCCTATAATATTATTAATATAAATTTATATGTATTTTATTAATGAAAAGAAGAGAATAATTTCTCTTAATAATTATGTATTAAGTTTAATTTCTTCGTTTAAATACATAATATTTAACTAATATATATTTTTAAGTTAGCTTTTATTTAATTAATACATTGTATTTTTAGATAAGTATAAGTTTTCAATTATATAGAGTGATAATATAAATAAAATTTAATTATAACATGTGTGTTTTTATTCGATTTTTAAACTTCATATATATTTATAATAAAACAATTTACATATAAACATAGTTAAAATATTTTAATTATAAACATGTATATTCAATTATATATATAAATTTATAATATAAATAACTTTTAACTAATATATAATTTTATAAATATACATAATGTTTAACTAATATATTTTTAATTAGTTTTTATTAAACATAATATTTATAATAAATAAGGTTATATATAAAGTTAGTGAAATGATTTTAGTTAATTTTAAACATTTCATAAATAAATAAATAAATAAACTAATTTATAATTAATTAATAAAAAAAATTTCCAACTCTTGGTTCAGTTTTTTTTTGTAGCTGAAGCCCAGTCAAATGAAGTCATTTCTTTCGGTCAAAAATAGCCATTTGAATGACCAATGTCTCTATTTAACTGGTTACCATGATCTGATTCTTCATCGTGTCCTGACGATGAACCACACTTGTTGGTTCGAAACACGTCGACAAATGAATTTTGATGTGATTATCACTGAAAAAGTCTCTCAAAAATTTGATATGGATCACAGAAGCATTAATTGAATAATATAATTAATATATTTTATAACAAAATTTATTTAAAAAACCACAGTTACCTAAGCATTTTAATCATAAAAAATATTCCTTATCGAGTGATCACAAACTTGCGAGTAGGTGTGTGGTAGTTACCCTCACCTCAAGTATTAATTGAGGTGCACCAACCTTTTTCATGGCTATGACATAGAGTAAGTTTGAAATACTAATCATTCAAACAATAATGAGTTCTCAAAAAATTTGGTCATTTCTCACATGCAACTTTGAATTTGGGGATTGGGTTTTGGCTTGGAGAAGTTTCCTGACGTTTTTCCACATTGGTCCATGATGATGCTCTATGAATTTAAGTTTGGTTATGTTAGTAATTTTTTGACCTTGGTAAGTCATTTTCTCCCCTCAATTTTCTTTGCCACAACTTGGGAAGCATGCCTCTTTGTTGGTGAGTTGGTGGTATAGTGTAGTTGTGCTTTGTTTGACACCTTTCTTTGGGAAGGATTAAGCCCTATTGGCCTATTTCCTAGCACTTTTCATTAATTTCAATTATGATTTACTTCTCATATTATGGTTAGAGAGTCTAAGCCAAGAGGAGACACAACTTTCATTGCATGCCAAAGAGCTTTGAAGAAACTCCTAGTTTTGGTTGTTTTTAGTAATTGGTCATTACCTACATATATCTTATTGGTATTGGTTGTATCCAATAATTGGCTAAGACATATCCAAGTATTGGTTGTCTCTAGTAATTTCGCTCGACTCTTATTCTAGTGGGTGGTTTCAAACACAAGTACTTTCGACTCATCATCTATTATTAGACATGATGCCAAGGCAACAAGAAAGGTATCACCTTGATGTAGGTGGGAGGGGCTTGCATGGGGGAGGCTAGAGCTCAATCCTTCCATAGCTCTTTTACGTGCAAACACCTTTTCAAATTTAGCAATCGTTAAAGGAGGTGAAGGAGGAAATTATGGCTCACCATGACTATCACTAATTGCGATCATTGACTAAGTGCTTGACATCGGTCACACCAGAGGTCATCCAAAAGAAAATTTTCACATGGTCCACCTTTATTGGTAGCTTAATTCAGTCTTGTGTAAAGACATGTTAGAAAGGAATGATTCAAAAAATGAAATTTTAATAATGATCAACAAGCTCCAATTGCAACTTAGTGAAATGTACAAGCCCTAGGCAAGGACAAAGAAACTTATCATGAGTGGAAAAGGGCCTACTCCTCCTTAAAGTCATATGGTGACTATTGAGGTGGATGTCTCCACCTCCTCTTAATTATCTGAATAATTGGGGTTTTTCAGTATATCTGATTTCCTAGTATGTGAAAATTGTTACTCTTTGTTTTGTTGTTATTTTTTGGTGTTTAGATGTTAGGTTTTAACTAATTTTCACTCTAAAAATTCAAAATGATAAAATATGGTCCTACATAAAACTGTGTACTATATATTCCTTTTTTTGGGAAAAAACCTCTCTATTTTTCAATAGACTCTTTTCCACCAAGCCAATACAAAAGGCTTATAACATATGACTATTTCCAACTAATTTACCCACCATGAAAAAGGTTGCTTCTATAATATATTATAAAAGAACCATAACTAGTAATTACAGCAAATGTTGCAAAGGAAACGTCGTAATATAATAGAATATAACATGAATTAATGCTTATTTGACAACTATTGAAAGACAGAAAAATATCAACAAAAGGCAAGGACCACGCTACAATGAAGTCTTACTACAATATCGCTTCCTTGAGCCTTACAAATCATGACACCTATGTTGAAGTTAAAGGCCTTGTCTAATTATGCCAACATGAATGCCTTGTAAATAAAGAAATAGATCGTGATTTGCTACCTTGAATCAGAGGTCATTTTCATACACTTCCTCCATAATTCTTCTTGATCACTTCCTCTTACCATAGACAAGCTTAATGAGTACAAAACAATTTTTTTTATAGTTTGAAACATGTGTCCACAAAGGAGTATAACAATTTTTTAAATAAATTTTGAATTTCTATGTGAATTAAGATCTACCCTTGGATAAAACTGCACATATATCCAATCTGGAAATTGAACACAAGAATAGCATCAACTAAACCTCTTTTTGAGAAAAAAATTTGTGTTTCTCTTTTCACTTTTGACTCGCCTGTCTATTATTTCCTTCATGATCCTTGAAACTATTCAGAAGATCACATTATTCTTTACCACTAATCTCCTTGGTGTCTACCATTTTCTTGTTTTAATCCAAGAGATTCTTCTTTAGAAAATCTAACCCATGTCATGTAGTTGAAAATAATGTAGAGATCATTCAACAACATTTAAACCATTTTATCTTGAAAATCAAGAAAATGTGGTCCATAAGCACCACAATGAAAATACTATTTTCTTACATCAAAATACCACACCTCACCTTGGTTTTAAAATAATGGCCTCAAAATTTATCAAGACTTGAAGAAAGGTTAATATCTAACCATTTTCTATTTTGAATTCATGTTTAACTTACAATCATGTTTTTTTTCCAGGTATAAATAGCTTGAATATATTTCATGTTACAATCATGCATGTTGTTATTTTTTTTTTGGAATCCAAAAGAACTGGTTTTCTTCATCCACTCCCTCCCTCTCTTTGCAGCATAAAAGAGGTGGTTGAGATTCCACATAAATGCTTCCTAGTAGATATTAGTAACAATATATTTTATAATATTTTATGCACTAATCTACATGTCTGCATCAAATATATTCACCATAAATCATGGTAGTGAACACTGAAAACAAAGTTCTCAAATTTACCCAAATTATATCATCACTACATGCTTCACAAGATATTAAAATCTAGTTTCAATGCTTCTAAAGTCAAACATATATTATTATACATCATAAAATTGAACGAATATTAGCTCAAAACATGCATAATATCCAAACCCTTCTCAAAACAATTTGAATCTAAAAAAGGCTGCAATCTGGCACTTTATAGTCAATGAATCAGCTGTCCCATGTGAACCCATAAAAATTTACATTGGAAGTCACATCATGAATATGAAACGTGGTATATGTATATATAGCATAATTTGGTGCATTTTAGGGCTCACAAAACATTTAGAGTGAATATCAAGTCTAGCACACTTAATCTAAACTCATAATATATAAAAGGTATCTCCAGAGATTCAAATCCATTACTAACTGAGAAGACACTCCAGATGGAAAAAATATCAAGAGAAGCTCAAATAATGATCACCTTTTCCAATCAACCTGAATAGGGATTTCCTTTTCTAAAATAAAAAAGACAAAATGCCAACATTTAAAGAAATTGTTCCAAATAGACATGAAGAAATATAAATCTCCAAATCATGAGAGAATTGACTTCCTACCAGTGCCAAGAGATCGATCACATTTTATGTGCCCCTTGGTTGATTTAACTTGTGGTAACAATCTCTGAGTCCTTGGTGATACAGAATTTGGTTTCCTGTTGGGAGTTGTTGGAAGACAATGTGTCCTTATTATAGGAGTTCCCTTCTCCTGAACATCTGGTCTCGACCTTGGAGAATGACCATGAAGCTTTGCTTTTTCAGACTTAGCAGCAATCATGTAACTTGGAATTGATGGAATACCTTGAGAAACATGTTTAGTATGCTTAGTCTTAACAGATCCAAATGAGTTGCATATTCCAGGTTCCTCCTTTTATAACATTATTTCACCTATCTTCCTGCCTTTATAGTAGTTTACACCTAATAATAACAACATTGTGAGTTATACCAAAAAATTTATATAAATGGCCTTACCCTTTAAAAAGTATCCTCAATTCTTGTACCGCCCACCTCAGCATCCACTCTAGACATCCTAGGTTATTCTTAATTGATCAATAATGATAGAATTTTTAGGGTGGTGTTCTATGTGTACTAAAATATCTGTGAGGTACAACACTATGTATGGGGTTTTATTTTGGTTGAAGACATCCCACGGGTTGTTACTCCTCCACACAAGCACACAACCAAAAAAAATGAGTCCAATCATTGATTATGTTTCCTTAAAAAAGAAAATTGGTCCTCAAGTTCTTTACCCTCATACATTGATTGTTGTTGATCCACATTCATACCAATCTTGTTGTTGATCCACATGGATCCCTTGTGGGAGATCCAAATTCTACTTTCATTCTGCCACATATTCAACATACTTATGCATGGGTGAGGTTTTCTCAATTAGTGACTTAATCATGATTAGAAAAACATTTCTTCAAATAATTGTCAAGCAAACTCTTGGCCTGTACCCTCTATTATTATGATCACCAAATCTGAGTACCGACATAGCCATTGGAGATACCCCATTTTGAACATAGCTATCATAAACAAATCAAGTATTGTTTAATCCACTCAATGGATGTCAATGACCCTTCATCACAAACAATTTCATGTTGGAAAAAACCAACCACATCTAGACTTCCCTAAGGAATAAATTCAGATTTGTTAAGGAAGAAAAATTTAGTTTGTTCATGTTTCATCTCCAAAACAAAGTATATATTTTTTTGGCCAAGATAATGGTTGCTAAATAGATGCATGATTTTATTTTCATTTGTCGTTATATTAACTTAATTTACAAATTAGGGGAGCTGTAATTGTTTTTTAATCCTATACTACTTACAACATAAACAATGTAATAAAAATTATCCATTCAGCAATCCAACCAATAGAAACTATTTCTACCACATCTCTCACATATCTCTCATGATTCATCCTGTAATAAGCCCATCGTGAATTTCAGTTAGATCTAACTTAACTGAGGTTTGGGTCTTTTCAGAATGCAAAGCTCTTACTATAGTTCATTGCAACCATGGATATATTTTGTGATATGATGTGATGTATATGAGATAACTTCCCTTGTCAGATCATTGCAACATTGGGTATATTATATGAGATAATGTGATGTTTTGTTTGTCACAATGATTCAAAACTCATTTATTATATCTCAATATTTTCTTTCTCACTGTTTATTATGTATATGAACCCTTTAAAAAAAACCATAGGAACATTTGATTTTACACTGTGATCTCCCCAGCATAGGTGGAGGTTTCAGAAATTGGAGAGCAACTTGACTGGTTATTGTTAGAAATTTTTGTATAAAATGGGAAATTTAGATGGTCTATAGGAAATCTAGATGCCATAATAGATATCTATTTTGAATTTTCTAGTGTCTCTAGCCACTATGCATCTAATATGATCCATTTCAACTGAGAATTTCAATACATCACTACACCAATGATAAAGACCATTTATTTTAGCTTGTGACATCGCTAGCCTTTTTCTCTGATTATGGATAAGTTTATAGACTAGATAGACTCTCTCTTCATAGGATTTTGCAATATTTATTGGACGGAGGGAAAGGTTATAATAAGATTTGTACATAAAACTCCTCAAGGTTGTCTTAACTTACTATGTTTTTGTTGTTAATACTGAATTCTAAAGCATTTTTCACATAATTTCTCACTTTCTTAGAGGAAATATTGAACAAGCTATGTAAACTTTAAACCATTTAGATCTTCAGGCTCTATTGTTTTTTTCCTTGTTTGTTGTCAATCCTCTTCTTTTAAAGTTGTAAAACGTCTTTCATATAACTACTTGTTTAGAGGCCAAACTCAATGTACTATATAAACTATTCAAGTCTTCATCCTTTATTAATTTTTCTTCCTTCCTAATATACAATACATCACAACATCACATGCACTTCATCATCAACTTCTCCTTTCCTGGAAAGGAAGCATAGCCTTTTCTTGATTTATATCTTTCTATCTCCTTGTTTCCAATGCTAGGTAATGAGAGTTTAGACTGAATTGACAGATTTTGTGTCATTCATGCATGGGGATTTTTTTCTCTTGAGAATATGTTTTTCTATATTATATTTTCTTTAGGTACTCTTCTTATCAACCCAAAGAATCTTAAGATTGTACTATAATGAACCTAGCTTTTTTACAAATCCTACTTCCATATTAACAAGGGTTTTATATGGATGTCATTAACCATTTTATGTTGATTTGATTTCATACTCACTAGGTATGATTTTTTCTTCGTGGGTTCTTGAACTATTAAATATGATTTAATATACTAATTTTCATTATATTTCTGAGTGTCTTAAAAGGAATTGATTTATATTTCAGTAATTGATATGAAGTTGGTTTCTTTTGTTGTTTGTGCAGATAGTAAAAACACCTCTAACACTCAGAGATATTTCATAGCACTGTGGATTTGGCGAACATGTCTTGCTCTGTGGTGTTGGCTACTGGGCATAGCTTTCTTGATCTTGTATAGAAGAAAGTAAATTTACATTTAGCTTATACTACATTAACCATGAAATTTCCAACATTCAGGGCACACTTGCCATCACATTTGCAGAGCAAATTATAACAGTGTATCACGATTTTCTTATCAAATCTAAATGATCTTATATGCAACAACGGTGGCTTTCATCACTTTAAGAGAAATAGAAAAAGTCTATTGAGAAAAAATCTCCAGCGCAGAGAGATTTGGTAAAAACTGTGGAATTGGTGAACATGTCTTGCTCTATGGTGTTGGCTATTAGGCATAGCTTTCTTGATCTTTTATAGAAGACTGTAAATTTCCATTTAGCTTATACTACATTAAGCATGGAATTGCGAAAATTCAAGGCACACTTGTATCACATTTGTAAGAAATTACAACAGAGTATCACACTTTTCTTATCAGATTTAAATGCTCCTATATGCAACAACTACCTTGTACCTCATAGTTTAAATTTGTACCAGGACGAGGAGTGTCAAGGTGCAAGCTAGAATAAGAAGAGGGGAAGTTGGGATTGAGTGGTGAATAAAGAATCTTATTTGGGACTTGAGATAGATTCATTCTCAGCATAACTAGAGTAAAGCTTGATAAAAAAAAGTCACCATACTTTGAATTTTATTTATTGTGTCCAGATTGGAATTCATCGTTGTTGGTAGTTATTTTGTTGTGATCTAACTGCTAGCCTCGTCATTATCTCCATATTGAATTGGAGAAAGAAAGAAGAAATATATTTTGTTGTCAGCGGTGACTATCTGATTTGTTTAATGAAGGACACGAACCAACGGTTCACTAGATGTGTAGTGGAAATAAATGTAGATTTTGGGAATGGAATAGCCATATTGGCTCCAGTAGTTGGTTGAGTAGATACAATAAAAAGAGAGGTAGAGAAGTGGAGTTGGCTGCTCTTATTCCTCCTCGAATTCCTTACAGGAAAATTTTCCCTACAAAACAGTAGCAATACAACATCAAGAATAGGAAAAGTTGCAAAAGAAAGAAAGGGCTTACTCATAACCCAGAGTGGAATTTAGATAAATGGTTAAAAAAAGAGAAATACTGGTGGTTATGCACATCGCATCCCAGTTCCATAGACCATGATCTATTCCAGTTGCTTCAACTTTTCTATAGACTTGAACATCTATCCCTTCTTGGAATCCTTGACCTTCATACATGTAACGAATTTGTCTCTAAGGACATTTCCTATCAGAATCTCATTTCTCCTTCCTTCTTACATCAAATTCTGCAAAAATAAGAAAATCAACAAATAAAACCCTAACATAAGTTTCGCGTTTGATTCCTGGGGTCAATGTGATTTCCTTGAGATTAAATTTTTTCCCTACCTCGTGTATTAGACATTCATGGTGTCGATTCTCCACATGGAAATCTTCTCAGAGATAGTGATAGGCAAGAAGAATGTTGGCGAGGGGGATTGCACCACCCGTTTCGGGACAAATTAAGTGTGATTAATTCAAAGGAAACTCAAATGAATGTGAATTCAAGTTCAGGGGGTGACCTCTGCTCTTTCTATAAAGAGCCGCATGTGTCTATTCATTTTCGTAGCACCACCATGCACCTAACCTAAGAAAAGATAGTGGAAATCAGCCAACCCCCAATCATGCTTGTGATATTTTGAGAAAGTAGGCATCATTTTAGAAAGATGAGTGAATTTATGTTATCTCCCTCTCTCGATATGGACACGAAAGGAAAACAATTAAAATTAGTTTTCCATGAGTTAAAATTCTAATTTTTTTGTTAACTATTATTAACTATTAACTCACTATTAGCATGTAATTATTATTAACGATTAATTATCTATTAATCTAATGGTTTAATATTGTTCAATTGTCTAACATTAAATTTGAAGGTGCAGAGTGGTGCAAGGTGGCACTTACGGTAGTCTTTCTCAAAGGGAACACATTAGGGTGTAATTAAATAGAAAATAAAAGTTATGTTAAATGATTAATAGCAATCCATATTGTTTATTTAAGTGCAACTAATTGGAAGATCATGTAAGTACTTGAATAAAAGTTGAAATAGATGAAGATTACAATACCATTTAATACGGATTACATTCATTTTTTATACCATCTTTATTTTACTCATATCATTATAATAATATTTAATTATGACTAAATATTCCATATATTAAATTGACTGGCATGTTTATTTAATATTGGAAATGTCAAATTCTAACTTAAAAATCAATAAAAATTTCATATATCAATTTTATTAAACATTTACACAAATGTTAAACAATTAAATATAAAATAAAGATTCTATTTGTATAACTAACTTGTTTCGTATAACATTATTTTTAATTAATCAATTTAAATAAAAAACAAAAAAAACATGTTTACTTTTCAATATTTGATTTGTAAATACTATTAACATTAATTTATTTAAATATACTATTATTATTACTATTTAACCATTATTACTACATTCCATAACAAATTACATATATAAAAAAATTAACTAATCACAATCACAAGAGACATAAGTATATTTAGCACTTAAGCGTATAACCCAACTCCCTAAAACAATTATTAATTTTATACTTCACGTGGCTCGCTTCATTGGGCCCAATGAGCCGCCCTCTTGTTGGCATTGTACTCCACGTGAACCCCGACCGTAGTGTAACCAAAAGTAAATTCTTTCCTGAACTAATTTTTTTCATTAATTTTATATTTTTTTCATTAATTTTATAATTATAACGTCACTTTCCCTTTCCCCTCACGTGTCGTCCTATCATTTTCACATTAACAACCACATCCCCACCTCTGAACTGTCAATAACTCAACACCCAATTACCAAGTAACACACGGTATGACGTGGTCGCCACATAATTTTTTCCATTCAGTGTCACATTATGTCTTTACATTATACCTTTATATGTACTCAACATTAATCTAACTCAATGCAAGGCATCATGTATAGTTAGAAAATACCAACTTTGTCCATTCAATGTCACATTATATCTAACCAAAACTCATGCAAGGCATATTATGTAGTTACTTGGAAAGCACCACATGGCACTTCGAGCCTAAGTTTCGAAGTTCAATTTTGGAGATGAATTTTAAACAGAATAAATAATTCCATTATAGTTTAATAGGGTGAAAATTGGTTTCTTTTAAAAGATTGGTAGGTTTCGTTTTCATTTCTGAATTTGTTAGGGTCATAATTTCAACATTTAATTTTTTCTAATATCTTTTTATAAAATTGATGAATTTTCAAGATCTATGATGCGGTAATTTGGTTTTTTTAATATAAATTTATAAATTATTTTAGTTTATTTTGCATTTAGTTTTCTATTCTAACTAAATTACTCATGGATGTGATTAACTAACACAAATTATTATTTTTAAAAATTTTAGTTAAAGATTTTACTCAAGGGTAAAGGGTTATATTAAATGGCTATTAAGCTAGATATTAGACCAATTAATATAAAGAAACATAAAATATGGCTTATTCATAATGACAAAGCTAAAGTTCTAATTTGCATGACAATCTCTAAAGATCTTTAAATTTCACATTCAATTTATTATTACACCTCATAAAGAATGGTTGAAGTTTGAACAACTCCATATGAAAATCAATTTGATATGAATTCATCAACCAAAAAATCAACTCATCTTTCTTGATTTGACATTTTTTTTCTTTTGAAATCGAGTACTATCATAGAATTTTACATCTTAAGACTCCAACTTGGTGGTTGTGGAATCAATAGTATAAATGATTATAAACAATAATTTCAATTCTTTCTAAACTCAAAGCTCCTTTTGATATTTTTGTCCATACCTTTTTATTCAACTAAAGATGCATTAAAATCCAATTTTAAAATGCCAAAGTTTTGAGTTACTTTGTGATCAATTGACATGTGTATAAGATAAGCTCTTGCACATGAGTGCACTTGACACAAGTACTAAGTAGAAAGCATTGTTTTCTCATGATCACAAGGGCTTCAAAGCCTTCAAGAAGCTATATAGAAAAGCCAAATAGAGCATGATAACCAAGCCACCTATAATGACTCCTCCACATCCAAAGTATCAACAAGTTACTACATTAAAGGAGAAAAAGCCTCCTAAGTCTTAGTCCTTTTGTACAAAGATGGGCATCTTGACACACATTGTTGGAAGAAGATGCAAGTATTGGAAGCTACCATGAAAAATATAATATTCAATGTGATACTTCCTCCTCTTCTACTTCTTCTAAGCCTCATTCTCTTTCTGTAGTTGCATGTTAGTCCTTTCATGAATGGATTTTAGAATTAGGGGTTTCTTGTTCTATGGCTGATCATAGGGATGTTTTCTCTAGTCTTAATGATTGTACAACCCAACATATTTTTGTCCATGATAACTTTCCTTTAAATGTTGTAGGAGTAGGAATGATAGTTCTTCTTGACATGAAATTTAATAATGTATTCTCCTTATATTTTCTGCAAATTTTCTTTCCATTTCTCAAATTACTCACTTTAGTAATTGCAAAACTATTAAATTTTTTCCTCATGATATTGTAATTAGAGATCTAAAGGATCCACCTATTATAACAGCTTCAGGGCATACTAATTACTCTTCAAGAATATACATATTTGATAGCTTTGAGCCTTCCTCACATACCACAATCATTCTAGAGTAAGCTTAGCCACAAACAATTTGATTATTTGAACTAATGTTACATGCAAAAATTCATGAAGCACTAAATTGTGCGTAAATTACCCCTTGTTTCATGTAATGATGGTGTTTGTTATGGGTTTTTTTTGGTAAGCATTGCAAAGATTTTTCTTTTTTGTCATTCCTATTAACCACCAACACCACTTGAATTATATTATAGTGACATCAGTGGGCCATTTTCTACTCCATCATCTTATGGAGCATGATACATTCTTACTTTCGTTGATGATCACATGCAACACACGTGTTTACTTTGCAAAGATCAAAAGTGAAGTTTTCAATCTCTTTGTCTCTTTTTAAGCAATGATTGAAAAGAAATTGGGTCATCTCATTAAGGGGATTTGCACTAATTATTGTAGAGAATATATTAATACAAATTTCATTGAGCTTTTCTCTAAACACGTCATTTAAATGCCACATATAATGCCTTACAGTTGATAGAAAAATGGAGTAGTTGAATGTATGAATCAAACACTTAAGAAAATGGCTAATTATATGGTTCAACCAAAGAAATTAGCACCATTGTTTTGGATAGACAATATAAATTTTGCTAACTACATCTTGAATCATACTCCTATAGGATTTGTAAGCATGTAACTCTAAAAAAACCTTGGCTTTTTTATTGAGTCTAATGTTAATCACTTTAAAGTGTTTGGTCGTAAAGCCATAGAGTGAGAAATGCAACTAAAGATTGAGCAAATATTTTTTATTGTTTTGCTAAAGATGTAAAATCCTATTGCCTATGTGTACCTCACTCTTTAGAGGTTATATTTGGGAGAGATTTTTTATTTGATGAATAACTCTGAGCCTTTGTGCCTACATCTTCTTTGTCACTTCTTTTGTTTTCATTCACTTCAAAGGAGCTTGTTTCTTTTTAAAATAATTATTATTCTTCTTCAAATGATGAACATAGAACATCACATTTAGTTTTTCCTCCTATAGTGCAATATATAGTTCAATCTATTGATCTTGCATCTTTAGATACTCCTTTTAGAGTTCAATCTACAAATCCTACATCTATAACCACTCTACTTCCAAAATGGACTTAGAGGATTGATATTACAATGAAATTATAAGCTCAACAAATTCCCTTGGGAATCTTTATAAAGAAAGGAAGTTGTTCATTCTTTAATTGGTGATCCAAGAAACCTTGTAAGACACACTCTGAATTTTGTATAGGTGGTTTAACTCTTATGGCACAACACATTGAGACAAAATATCCTCGTACATATAAAGAAGCAAGTGGTCAACTTGAATAGGAAGTAACTATCCAAGAAGAAATAAACTTGTTATGACAAAGGACACTTAGGATATTGTTTGACTTATTGAAGGCTACAAATTCATTCATTGCAAATATGTCTACAAAACTAAGTTCTTAGTAGATAGAAGTGTGGATAAGTTTAGAGGTTGGTTTGTTGGAAAGGGTTTCTCACATCATGAAGCTATTGTTTACTTAGAAACATTGGTGTCAATTTCAAAGATGAATTTAGTATAATATGTTCTTTCACTTTTGACTTTTGACATTTGGGAAGTACATCAAAGGGACATCAAACATAATTTCATGGGACTTGACTGAAGAAATTTGCATGGAACAACCTCTATGTTTTTCTCAAGATCAACCTACAACTCTTTTGTGTAACAATCAAAGTGTCATCGACATAGGCCACAATCCAGTTTAGCACCAACATACTAAACACATTGATGTCCATATGCACTACATACAACTACTCTATGATAAAGTTGTTGACTTGTAGTTTTGTCATTCAAAAGATTAGAGTGCAAATATTTTCATGAAGCCACCCACTAAAGCCAAGTTCCGTCATTATTGATCCTTGATAGAAGTGAAGGAAGTTTTCTTAATAGGGTACATCCTCCTTCCTTCTTGTCAACTACAAGGAAAACATATGGTGGGGAGGTGGGGTGTGTTGCACGGTTGGTGCATATGTACATCCACAATATTAATTAATATTAATTAATTGTGCATATACAAATAATTTAATTATGCACAATAAATAAAGTCTAATATCCCTTACATGGATATATCACAAGTTTAGGTAATCTTAATGTGAGAATCTTTGGCTTATTGGTTTAGTGAACTAAAAAGAAATGTGTAGTTTTTATTTAGTTTGCTTTCAAGAATTTGCTTTATAAATAGAATCCCTAGATCCTCATTTTATAAGAAGAATAATTTTAGAGAAAAATTAAACATTTGCTATTTTCTTTTGAGGATTTTATCATATATACCATGTGTCAATTTCTAAGTTTTATAAAACCAACTCCAATTGATCTCAAGTGAAGAACAATTATAACAATAATACCTTATCCATTCTTTCCAAATTCACCTCAATATAACACATCTTACTCAATAACCAAAACCTGATCCCTAATTTTTTTTTCAATTATATGATAGTAGTAATCTAGAAAGAATGAGGAAGGGCCATCAACATCATCCTTCTTACAATCAACAAGGCTACAATGCCATATCATTGAAGGGTTTTCAAATATATATTCTAGATCTGCTACCAAGTCTAACGACTCCCACAGGTAACAATAGACCGACTCAACTTCAACCTTAACCCCACCTATACGTTGAGCCAGTTTCCTCCTGAACAACCACTCCTACGAACTCAACTTCAACCTTAACCCCACCTATACGTTGAGCCAGTTTTCTCCTGAAAAAGCCGTGTTGGCTCCCACCAACGACAGAGCAAAACCCGTGACGACTCTTTGCCATTGGGAAGACAGACGTGACATCCATCGTCATCCCCTCACCCGACGCACTCATCTCTTGCCATCACATTGCACCTGACCCTCACAACCTCTCATCTGCATACAAATATTCATGGCTGCCCTTCTTTCTCTGCAACTGGTTTGAAAAAGTTATACCTTTTTTTGTGCATATTCTTTGCTTCCTCTCAACGTATATATTTCCAATAATCATGGCAGCTGCAAATAATAGATCGCGCTCTTTGAATTTCTCCTTCTTGATTGCCATATTGTTTATGGCAGCTCTTGCTACAGGCAGGCCAATCGTTGAGGAACGGCCGTGCGAGGAGATATACATGGTTGGGGAAGGAGAAACTCTGCAGACAATCAGCGAGAAATGTAACGCCCCCTTCATTCTCATCGACAACCCTCACATCCAAGACACCGACGATATCTCTGAAGGCGTGCCTCTCAAAATAACTCACGAGAAAACAGAAGAAGAAATAGGATCCTCAATTGTAAGAGAAAACCGAAGAGTGGGTTGGTTATCGGATGCCCGGGAATTTGACTAGTATGTCCGGAAATACTTATATTTTTCATATGAAATATACAGACATGTATCTGCGAAAATTAATACATAGACATGTAAATTGAATTGAGTTGCAGCCGGACTTGCAACGATCTCTTGAAGCTACCACAGGAACGAAATACTGTAAAGAGCGTTGTGTAAGAGGGTAACAAATACTGTAATATGTAGATCAATCCGTCTCCTCCTGTAATTTTTTTCATTGTAAATGACAGAATATGCTTCCCCTATTCAGCAATATTGAATCCATATGGAGTTTAGTTTCTCTTCTGCTTCGATTTTTGCAGAATTGTAACCTGTATTTTGGCGTATCTGTTATCAATAATATCATCGAATCTATTTTGATGGGAAAACCCGCGTTTGTTCCTTCTGGTTAAGACTCATGTTTGGTTTTGTGTGTTCATCTGTAAGAAGTTACCTTTGTCAGTTGTTACAGCGTGTACAGCGTGTCCTGGAAGTTATTAACTTTTTCAAAAGTATATTCTATGAAGTTGGTTAAATTTGTAGAAATATCGGTTGGAAAACATCGAATTCTTCCCTAAGTGATACTTGGAGTTACCCACGTTGGATTGAGTCACCATCTTCAGTTTTTGGACTTTATGATCATCTAAATAAAGATGGCTGAACACGAATAGGAGTGGCCAGAATTTACGAAAGGACAGGAATAGGAGTGGCCAGAATTTACGAAAGGAATGTGTACAATAGGAAAGTGTGCGATAAAAGTTATGCATTTTAATTATAGTTAAGGTATATATATATGAGATGCTAGGTTTCAAATTTTATGGGAATATTTTTGGCCTGTTGTGATAAAGGCCCAAGGAGTAGGCTTTCCCACTCTGGTGAAGTCTTGACTCTTATTAAGTCATCAATTTTTGGTATATATACTATTATACCAAGGGTACTTTTGAGACAAATTTTTTAAGACAAAAGAAATCTTGTCTGGAAAACTCATTTTTTATTTTAGTTATTTTACATTAAAAATTAATATCAATTGATTTGTCTGACAAAAATATTTTAAGACAAAACTTTATATTTAAGACAAAAATAGTTTAAGACAAAAGTAGTTTGAGACAAAAATATTTTAAGACAAAACTTTATATTTAAGACAAATAATTTAAGACAAAAATATTTTGAGACAAAACTTTATATTTAAGACAAAAGTAGTTTGAGACAAAAATTTAAAGACAAAACTTTATATTTATGACAAAAATAATTTAAGACACAATTATTTTAAGACAAAAACAATTTAAGACAAAATTTTATATTTAAGACAAAAGCATTTTGAGACAAAAATATTTTAAGACAAAACTTTATATTTAATACAATGACCACTTTAGATCAAACCTATGTTTAATACGATATTTCACTTCGAATGAAAATGGAGGGCAACGCTGAGTTTCAGGGTGATCTGCGCGCGCGTTCTGAACTGGAGCTCCCGTGCCCCTGCTTCCTCAACCCCTACGGCCCTCCACAGGCCCCCTGCCTGGCAGCCCCTACTGCTGGGCTCTCAATCCTTCCCGGCATCCCCGCAATCGGGCTCTGCCTCCCTCCTCCAGCCAGTGCTGCTGCTGGCACAACATCTGCGTCTGGGTTTTGCGATCGTAGAGGAGCGTAGCCGCCGCCATGAGTGTGCCTGGGGGTGGGGAGCCTTCTCCCACCCCACCAATCTCTTCAGAAGAAGCATTCAGAAGATTGCTCTCGCAGAAAGGGAAGAAACGTTTGATTCCAGAAGTCCCGAAATTCATCAAAAAACTGGAGGAAATTCCTGAGATCGCCCTGCCAGAAGACCAACCAATAAAAATCGTCCTAGCCCTGGCTGAAAAAGGGTTGGTAGGACAATTTATGGGACGCTGGTCCTCTACAAAAACAACAGATGACTGGATCCAACGCAACTGGAGACCCCAGCTGGAAAACAATGTGATCTGCTATGTTGTCGGAAGAGGGTATTTCATTTCCAATTCACCTCCAAAGAAGATCGAGATTTGGTTTTCAGAAACGGTCCGTATTTTATGGGAAATCAGGGTCTGTATCTTAATAAGTGGACCCCCGACTTCGATCCCTCAATCAATACCCCTAAAGAGGTCCCAGTCTGGGTTCGGCTTCCCAATCTTCCGATCCATTGCTGGAGCTATCACACCTTGCAGAAGATTGGAAATGGCCTAGGCCGTTTCATTGACAAAGCAGATAACAAGGGCCAATATACCTGCGCAAGAATCTGTGTGGAAGTCAATCTGGAAGCTAGACTGCCTGAAGCAGTAAAACTTATAGTCGGAGAATGGCATCACTATCAAAAATTGGATTACGAGCAACTGCCTTTCAAATGCAGAACCTGTCACAAACATGGACACTTCCAACGAAATTGCCCAAAAGCTCCAACTGGGGACAAAGTGGACGAAGAAGGATGGAAAGAAATAAAAAAGGGCAAGGCAGTCCCAAAACCATTTGAGAAGAAAAATTCAGGGCCATTGGTGAAGCCCCGGCCCAAACCAAAAGCCAAAGAAGTTCCAAAAGAGGGTTCTTCCTCTGGGGTAAAGACAGATGCCATTGGAACCTAAGAGGAACCAGAAGACCCGTTGAAGAAAGTGAAAGAAGCAGAGGCAAAGTCAACTCTTCCTCCATCAGAGGATGAACAAGGGGAAAAAGAAGAAAACGAGGAGTGCATCAATCTGGGCTTCGATTCTGAGGGAGATTTAGAAGATGGAGTCTTAGATTCAGACAACTCGCAAGTCACTCTTATCAAGTTGGCCAGGGGTCGAAAGTCCAAGAAGAAACAGAGAGAGGAACAAACTTATCTAGATGTTCTCCAAGGCTCTCAGAAAACTCTCAAAGGAATGACGAATACCAGATCTAGGCGCAAGCATGGTTAGGCTCCAAAAGGAGCCACAACCTTCTAAGCCAGTAAATAATGAAATACGTCTCATGGAATTGCAGAGGGTTAGGCAGCAGGTTGAAAGAAGAAGCTCTAAAAGACGTTGTAAGGATGTACTCACCTAAAATCCTTCTCATCTAGGAGACAAAACTGGAGGACCTTCTACTCCTCCAAGCAAGCAAAGCATTCTGGCATAAAGGCCAAGGGAGAGCAATCAGCGCCAGAGGCGCCTCTGGAGGGATTTCCTCTTTTTGGGACAGCTCCAAATATGATCTGATTCATGAAGAATGTTGCCCCCATTGGCTACTCACTAAGCTCCTCCATAAAGAATTTGGCCACCAAGTAAGTATGTTCAATCTTTATGCTCCGGTCTTACCATCTAAGAAAAAAATTTGTTGGGACTCGCTCCAGTCCTCTCTATTCTTGCACAACCCAAAAAATATTATTATTGTAGGTGATCTAAATGTTACGCTAGCTGCAGAAGAGTAAAAGGGGGGCTCGTTGGTCAAGGACCCAGCTAGAGAATGGGTTGAAGACCTCATTTTAGATTGGGAATTGGAGGTTATCAAGCCCACATCTGGGAAATTCACCTGGTCAAATAGAAGGATAGGCCCTGACCACATTGCTGCTCATCTGGATGGATTTCTAGTCCAATCCTCCTTCTTGACTTGTGGTCTAATGGCCACCTCTAAAATTTTTCCGAACTACACCTTTGACCATAAACCCATTCTGCTTGAGCTCTCCTTGGATGGAAATCTTGGCCTCATTCACTTTAGATTTAGTTCTCTATGGATTCATCAAGAAGGATTCCAGGAGGTGGTCTCCGAGGCTTGGAACCGGCAAGTTCAAGGATCCTCTTTCTTTGTCTGGGAAGAAAAAATGAGGAGACTTAAAAGGGAGCTCAAGGAGTGGGCTAAAAGGTTGAAAGCGCCCACTGCCAAAAGAAAGGAGATGCATGACAGTTTAATAGGCCATCAATTAACAATGGAGAATTCCGATGTAACTCAAATCCTTCTTCAAAAAGAAGTGGAGCTGCAAAAGGATCTCCATAGAGCAAGTAGGGATAAAAGAGTTCTAGAGATAGAAGTCCAGAAATCTTTGGTTACAGGCCAGAGACAAAAATACAAGCTACTTCCATAAGCAAGCTGAAGCACGCAAGCACTTCAAAACAGTAAATGAAATTCACTATCAAAACACTATGGTTAAAGATTCTGAAGGCATAAAGCGAGCCGCCCATTCCTTCTTCAAAGATCTTTACTCTGCCTTGGAAGACCCTCCTATCAATTGTCAAGCCTATCCGATTGATCTTATTCCTCACTATGTTCAAGATTCTGACAATATTATGCTGACTGCTCCAATCAATATGAATGAGATTAAATAAGCTTTGGATTGCATGGATTTGGATAAAGCCCCAGGCCCTGATGGGTTCACTACAAGGTTCTACCTAACCTGCTGGCCTACAATTAAAAAAGACCTTCTGAGAATGATCTGTAAATCTCAGACCTGCACCAAGATTGGAGGCAGTACCAACTTGGCCTCCCTTGCCTTGATTCCGAAAGACAAAGGTGCCACCGATTTTAGCAGATTCAGGCCCATCTCTTTGTGTAATACAATTTATAAGCTAATTACAAAAATAATAGCCAACCGTATTAAGAAAATTCTGCTGGTCATCATCCCTGAAAACCAAGGAGGATTCATAAAAGGGAGAAAGATTCTTGACAATAATGTGTTGGTGCAAGAAGCAATTCATTCAAGCTGTCATCGAAAAGAGAAAGGCATGGTGATTAAGCTAGATTTGACAAATGCCTTTGACAGGGTGAGACATGATTTCCTGTTTTCTGTGATGGAGAAATTTGGCTTCTCAAAAGTTCTCATAACTTGGGTGAAAGCCTGCATTGCCTCCCCTTGGATAACGCCTCTGGTTAATGGTCATTCAACGGAATTTTTCCAGGCCTCGAGGGGGCTAAGACAAGGTTGCCCTTTGTCCTCGCTTCTTTACGCCATTCAAGCTTCGGTGCTCAGCTTCCAGCTAGACTACTGTCAACAGATCCAGACTCTGCCAGGCCTAAGAATGGCTCACAATGTTAAAGACATAAATCATGCCCAGTTTGCTGATGATACATTATTGCTTGGAGGAGTTAGCATAAATTCTGCTAGAAACTTCAAGAAGGAGTTGGACATTTATAGGGAGGTTTCAGGCAGTAAGATTAACTATCTAAAAAGCACGATCTATGGTTGGAATTGCTTGATCAAAGATTTGACAGACATAGCAAGGCTATTAGAAATGGAAAGAACCCTGACCTGGGAGTCATTTAAGTATCTTGGGATCCCAATCTTCAAATCAAATCCTAAGGTAGCTCACTGGATGCCCCTGCTAGACAAGCTAAAACTCAGAATACAAGCTTGGGGAGCCTCATGGTTGAATAATGCTGGGAAGGTAATCCTTGTGAAATCTATTCTCATAAGTCTCCCAGTTTATCAAAAATCCATTCTACTAGCCCCTAAAACCTTTATTAGTAAAGTGGATGGTCTCCTAAGAATATTTCTGTGGGAGGGAGGGAAAAATAATGAAAGAAGGCTCCATTTAGTTAATTGGGACACTATTAAGAAGCCATTCTTGGAAGGAGGTCTCCAAATGCGGGATCTGGTAGCCCAAAATCTTGCTCTGGGCTCCAAGCTCCTTTGGAACATTGTTTTTGGGAATCCTAGTTGGAGCAAGAGAGTTCTGTGGAAAAAATATTTTCATGGGCAGTGTTTGAGGTGCTTGGACCAGCCTCCTAGAATTTCCAAAGGATCACCAGTTTTCAAACTCTGTCTCACAGCTTTGAAACTTTTCAGTCATAAGCTTTATTGGATCCCAGGTAATGGGAAAAAAATAAAAATTTGGGAAGATTCGATTCTTGGAGATCAGCCCTTGAATCAGATGGCAGAACTGGAAAATATCAGAGCTTGGCTTCAGGCCAGCAATTTGGAAACCCTTTGGGACATCTCCAATTGGACAAATGATGCAAAAAGTCTATGGGATGGTTGGAATTTGGGGGAGGTCCCTCATTGGCTGGATGGTGAAGCCAATTTATTGTTGGATTTGCTCCAAGGAAAATCTCCCTTAAAGGCCTCTTCTAAGGACAAAAGAGGGTGGGGTTCTCTTTCAGGCTCTTACTCAGCAGCAGAAGGTTACAAAAGTATGATGGCTGTCCCTAGCATCCCCCCAGAGCCAACTCAATGGAAATTTATTTGGTCTTTTCCTGCTCTCCCCAAAATTGACTTCTTTTGCTGGACTCTGGCGCATAAAAGTATCCTCACTAGAGATAACCTGAGGAAGCGTGGAATGGAAGGTCCCTCTAGGTGCCCTCTTTGTGTATCGGATGAAGAAACGGCTAACCACCTGTTCTTATTGTGCCCCTTTTCTCAAGAAGTTTGGAAGGGTGTCCTGATGTTAGGACCTGATAAAATAGAGCTTCCAGGAAATATTCAGGACCTGCTAAGAAACTGGGCCAAGTTATCCCCGTTCTGTCTCTCCAAAAAAAGCCTTCTCAAGACTGGCTGGATGTGGATCCCCAAATTCACATGCTAGAAACTGTGGTTGGAGAGGAACAACAGAATATTTAGGGAGGAGAGTTGTAACCCAGTCAGAATTATCACTAAGATCAAAGCTCTGTTGGGGGAGGCCTTAGAAACCAAACCCACCATAAGAAATGGCATGATTATGGACAACGAGGAAGATCAATGGTTAAAAGAGCTTGTTCCAAATCATCAGAATAGATCCATTCCTCCTGCTAAAGCCCCTTCTCATTGGGAAATTCGTCTGGAAGAATAGGAATTCATCAAATGGAGATCTGCTTTGGATGATCACTGCTTATTCTTCGATGGGGCCTCTAAAGGTAACCCAGGAAAGGCGGGTGGCGGGAGAGTTATCTTAAGCCCAGGTGGCTCAACTGAGCTACACTTTGCTTGGGGTCTGGGGCATGAAACAAACAATAGAGTAGAGGCTCTTGCTCTGTGGCAGGGTCTAAATCTAGCTATCAAGAGGAATCTTCTCTCCATCTCAGTCTTTGGAGACTCCAGACTAATTATACAGGCTATGAACTCTTAAAAGATCCCTTCTCAGGTGCAGTTAGCCCCCATCCTCATAAAAATCAGACTACCGTTGCCCAAGTTCCACAAAATCTCCTTCTATCATGTTCCGAGGAAGTTAAACTCACAGGCGGACTTGGTAGCCAACCTAGGCTCTCTCAAGAGCAGGAGATCTCTATTAGTAAATGATGTTGAATTGGACTGCAACATTCCTTAATTTTGGAGTTGTCTGGGCCTCTGTTCCTTTGAGCATTTCACTGATTCAGATTCTCCAGACTTCAGGACCGAACCATTTTGAGCTGGTTACTGTTAGGAAACGCGGACTCATCCACAAGGGAAAATTCAGAACACAACCATGGCATTTTCGATCTCTATTCATCGTTGGAACTCACTGTTGTGTCTGGGTAGGTGCTGGGGAGTTCACAAGGGCCTCTTCAAGGCCAATTTACCGCTCTTGGCATTCTTGAACACTATATAACACTCTGCCAGACATTTCAAAAAGAAAACGCAGTGATTCTTAGGATGATCCGGCACTCCGGCGTGTTGGATCTCCTCTCTACAAGCTAGGAAGCAGAGCTACGTCATGGAAAGCAAAAGCAACAGAATTTCAAGGCACCATTCTGAAACCAAATCAAGTTCTTTTTCAAGCCTCTATCTACATTCATAGTGTAACTCATTCAGCAGACTATTCGAAAGAAAAATCTTCTTTCCTCGCCGACTGTAACAAGGAAATACAGGGTTTCAGTGTTAAAGTCCTTGGCAGCTGATTTACTGAATTTTAAATAAAAACTAACCGTTTATGTCAAAAAAAAGAAAATGGAGAGCGGAGCACTTAGGGTTTGATGCTGCTCTGCAACTGGCAGACCTTCGGCAAACCTTCACAGACTGCGCTGTTCTACCATTAACCTTTAGCCATAAGGCAGCTACAGCACAATAAGGAACAACTATCGCACAAAGGAATCCCCTTAGGGGGAGGACATGATGCCTCCCCCCATTGATACGGAAAATGGCCTGCGACAGACTGAAAATGTCAGGATGGACCATCCAGAAGATACATCAACAGAGAATGAAAATACGTCAACGAATAACAACACAAATGAAGAACCACAAGTGACGTCAAACACCTGTAAGCCGGTAGCAGTTGAAAAACCCAAAATCGAGCTCCCAAGTCAGTGCATCAACACTCAGATCCAGTTTATGAGGGATCATGCTTTGATAGGAAAGTTCATAGGCCTTTGGCCAATGGAGAAAGCTTTGCACGGCTGGATCGCAGCCAAATGGAAGCCAAAAGGGCACATAACACTGCAGTTAGGGCCTAAGGGCTTCTTTACTACCATTTTCAATTGTCTGGAGGACCGAAACAGGGTATTGGATGGAGGACCATATTTATTCAATGCGGCAGGGCTATACCTAAGAGGATGGATCAAGCGCTTTAACCAAAACAAAGAAGATCTGAGCTGGGCCCCGGTGTGGTTGCGCCTTTATTCTCTCCCTCTGGAGTATTGGGACGAAGACTCTTTGCAAGACATTGGGAATGGTTTAGGTGAATTCATCAAAGTGGTAGAGGAGACAAAGCTGAAGCGATACACCTCCTATGCGCGGATCTGTGTATACATGCACTTCAGCAAAGCTCTCCCGGACGTAGTAAGTCTCTACCATGATGATTATGAATTGTTACAAAAAATAGATTATGAGCATGTACCATTCCGCTATCGAAAATGCCACGCCTTGGGCCATTTATTCCGAGACTGTCCCTCCAATATGAAATCCATGACCACCCCTTCAATGGACAAATCCGACTCGGATGGGTTCACAAAAGTTCCCAATCGCAAAAAGATCCATCAAAAGCCCTCTACCACAGTCAAAAAACCTATCACCAGCACCTCGTTGCCTTCAACAAGCAACAGCTTTGAAATCCTACTCCAGCCGGAGGTTCATATTTCATATAATCAGAAACAACTTGAAGCCATTCCTAAGACTTCCGCCCATTCTACTCCATCAAGCTCAAAGAAAGCCCTCACTTCTAAGCAACCCGCAGACACCAAAACGCCCTCTCCCAGTAACATGCAGAAAGGGACTGCTCAAGGTATGGAGGTAGTAGCACTCAGATGCAGCTCACGATTGTAGATGATACAGAGGTAGAGCAAGAAATAGTACAACACATGGAAGAGGAACCAGAGAGCTTCGGCATCGGAGATCTAGATATATTGGGACTTGAACAGGCTTGTAAGAAAAAGGAATATGACAAAATTCCTAAGCAACAGCTAGAGAACTTAGAAGTAATTCTCTCAAGAGCATAGAAGCAAAGATCAATAGGCGTCCAAACTTATAGTCAGTGGGATGGAAGAAATATCTTCAAAGACGGATGAAAGATGTTTGATGATATGTATGTAGTCAATACACTCCTCTGAATTACTCCTTTGCATTAATCCTTGCTTTGTATCTTGCATGTACCCTCACCGCTTGTTAGATTTGACTACCTGCTGCCAATAGTCTCTTAGCTCTTTCATGACAAAGCAGATGAAGGAATTTCCTTCAACCTGATTTCTTCAAGGCTCTTCATAGAAATTATAGAGCTAAGAGAAGGAGATGTGGAATCTCACTATCAAACTCTTGAAAATACTTTGCATGTTCGAATATATCCAAACAATTAAGCTACCACTCAACAACATTGTCAATCTTGGAAGACTCAAGAAAGATCACATCTCTAGATATTATAAACTTCTTATTCACTTCATCATAGAGATGGTATGCTTTGGAGGTATGAGTACCCAAAGAAGATACATTTGGGATTCCTTGCGCTAAGTTTTTTATCTGTTCCTTAGGTATGAAGGCATAATATGAGGAACCAAAAACCCTGAGATGCCTCACCAAAGGAATGTGGCCATACCACATTTCATAGGGAGTCTTGTTTCTAATAGCAAGAGTTGGACACCTATTATTTATATACACAACACATAAAACCACATCAGCCCAAAACCTTATGAACTTAACATGTGAACTATGCCAAGTTCATAGTGAAAGTAATACATTCCAATGAACTATGTGTTGAAAAATGCAGCAAGAAATTCTCAATTTGATTTTTCCTTGATTAAATTGAAAAAATTCAAATTTCCACATCAACAGACAACTTGGATGATGTTAACTTGTGTGACATGGCTTGTGTCACCTAGTTTACTCAATAAATTCAAGTTGGAGGAGTTAGAGTTCAGTTCTGCATATGCGATTGCTAACTTGTGGCAATAAAGGTCAATTATCTCAGGTTGTTGTCAGTTAAACTAGTTCTAACTTTTGGAGGAACTAGTGGAAGGTCATTTAAGCAGTGGGACTTTAGTCAAACTCGGTGATCATCTAGTTAACTGATCAATCAACCCAAAATAGTTGGGGCATGAAGAGAAGTCAAGTCCCCTAAAATTGGTGGAGATTCGAAGGTCGTTTTAATTTCTTGTAGCTCACATAGTTGCAAGAACTTGCTATAACCATAGTAGAGGAGGTAGCTTGATTAGGAGCTTCTTGTGAAATTAGAGAGCGAATGATTGTTGGTAGCATTAATAGCCTACCAGCAATTTGTTTTGCACCACACTTCAATGTTTTGGGCATGGTTTTTGAGGGTGGATATTTTTTTTTAATGCTTTTTGGTCATGCACGTCCTCACTAAGTATCTTGGGAGGTCTGTAATAGTTCCTTGCATACACATCCTCACTAAATATCTTTTGGGATGTCTGTACTAGGTCCTTGTAAATTTCTGTTTGCCAAGGCTTAACTACTTATGATCTTAGGTGCTCACAACAATTCGATAGTTTATGGCACTTTCCAAATCACCATTCCTGAAAGGATCCAACAAAACGACTTCAGAGGAAGATGAGAAGGGAAAACTCTTATTGGAACTAGCCTAGAACTAGTGGAATTGGTTGGTCCCAATGGTTTTAGAGTTGTACTAGTCTAGTTTGGTGGTTCAGATTGGATAAGGTTTGTCTTGTATTGAACTGACCTTAAAACACCAAATTCACTAGTTCTCTAATAAACTGACCAATTCTGAAGAATGCAGTGCAACATAGCTAATGACCACCAAATAATAATTTTTTCATAAAAAATACTGAAAAGGAAAAAAAAAATTATTAACTCGAGGGCCCTACAAAACCTAACCCTAGTAATTAATGGTAATATTTAATTTTTAAAGTTAAAGTAAAAGTTGACATTCTCCTTATCTTTTTTTTTGAAAAGGAAAGATAAGGATAATGTTAGCTTTACTTAAATTTTTAATATTAACATTAATTGTTTCGAGTTGTTTCAGAGTGGTTCCAACTTCATTCAATTTTGAGAAAGTCAAATTTTATATCCCATTCAAAACTTAGTGGTTATTGTTTGAACCGCTTCTTTATAATGAGTCCTAGACTTTGACTTCCAATTTTTTAGGTGCAGTTATTGCATAATCATATTCCTTGTGAGACTTTGTAGCAAAAGTTCCTCTTTAATCCATTGCAAGCACCTGACCTAGCATAGGGAACCATCAACTACCCCTCCCAAGTTGCACCTCAACATTGAAATTTTCTTTTTCAGTAGACATTCATTTTATCCATTAGATCATTTCTTCCACTGTGACAGTCCAACAACACCCCTGCCAGCATATGCTTGACAATCCATCTCATATTTACTGCTACCTTATAAACACTCTTAAATCTTGTGTCTCCAATATAAAAGAGGAAGAACCAGAAAGGGCCTTCTTGGCCCTCTTCACAACCCACAATATGTTTAGCTTCTCTCTTGTGCTTACACTCTAGTCTTCTCGCAGCTTCAGAATGGTGAATCTTAAACACAGTGTCATGATGTCCATTCAGGGAAGCATAATTCACCCTTTGTTTGAATCAAATTACCCCCCTAGCATTCCCTTTACCTTTAAATGCAGGCATATATTTTCCTTCTGAATGACTGTTAAGCTTCCCATCTCTATTTCGCCTCCCTCTCCTACCCTCATGAACCCGATAAGCTGAATTTAACCAATCTCAATGTATCTGAGATAAACAATCCATCCAACTAGGTAGATTGAGTTGAGACTCTTTTAGAAACTAAATCCATCCCTCCACAATGATATATCCCTCCCCAACAACATCATCATGCTCTGTTCGAGATCTATCATTCCCATGATCACTATAAATTTCTGAGTCCTTCACTTACATATTTGGTAACATCATCATTCAGATCACTTATACTTTGTTGTGTTGTTTCTTGTGTTATGATTCCCTTTAATGGAAATATCTCCCTAGTAGGCACGAGTAACTAAATTCAAGTTCTTATTGAACTCTTGCGTTAACATACTTAATTTTCATTTTGACCTATTCGGTTTCAAATTCTTGTGTGGTTGGTTTACTGGTTGACTACTAGCATTCACCAAGTGGTTATTGATGATCATAGTTAGTCTAGAGTGAACGTTGGACTTTGCCTTGAAAACCAATCCCCAAGAATAAGCACTTATCATGGAACATTTCAGAGCCCATACTAGTGGAAGGCCAATTGTGCAGTGGGACTTTAGTCAAACTCAGTGATCATCCAGTTAATTGATCAATCAACCCAAAATATCTAGTGCATGGAGAATTCGAGTTACCCAAATATGGTGGAGATTCCAAGGCAATGTAACATCAATTGTAGACTAGCCTTGAGTGTACATGTGTTAGATACTTTCCCCCTTTTCTTGCTTATTCATTCATTGCCAAACACTATACCACTAGTTCTAAGAATCTTGTGGATACTATCACCACAATAAATGTATATTTTATTTTATACGAGACAAGAATTGTATATTTACCTTTGGGACACTCCAAAAATATTTTGATGCACCTTTGTGACCTTTATGACTTTATGACCTTAATTCCCATTCCATGTTCATCCATGTGGATGCACTTTATGATGTTCTACGACAACCTAATGTCCTTGTCAACTTCCTCTCATCTTCCTTGTCATGTTTTTAGGACTTGTGTATCCAACAAGAAATTTGGGAGATGAATGCCATCAAGGTAGAAAATCAAGGGGGTTTCAAGTCATTTATTTAGGGTTCCCACTAGCATAGTCCCACCATGTGATCCACCCAATCCCTAAATTGGGGTCTACTGCTATTTCAATTAATTATTAGATGATCATGGTGGGCCATAATTCCAAGTTAAATATTATGACTCTTCATATGATATTATTGGAGATACTTGAGGAGACATCTTTTTGGCTAAAGGGTTAAGGGAGGATTTTGACTTCAATATCGACCCATATTCTAATTCTAGAGAGCCATATTGTAATAAGGTGAAAAGCTCCAATACTAACCAGAGATTTGTGGAGTTTTAAATGACAACTCGTTAAAATTCCATCAACTGACAAAGTCTATAGATAACTTTTAAGGAAACCCTTTGGAAGACCTTTATAATAAATGATCATTAGACCCACCTCTGATTAGGCCTCGATCCAACCTCAGAAAGAACTTTGAACAACCCTTTCAAGTGACATCACTCCAATATCCAATCCAACATAAGAGAACACATGGATGCCCCACTTTAGTGAGAAGAGGAATATTTAGTGAAGTACAAGACCCTCCCAAAAATATTTGAAACATAGGCTCAAGCTGCCTTAGGAGGTCTGAAATGAAACCACATTCCTACACTCATTAAGATGCCACTGAACAAATTTATAAGGAATGAAGTAGTTTTATATTAAATTCCACAGAGGGTTGAATGAGACTCAAAACATAGCCACCTAATTTCTTGTGAAAGATCCTTAGCAAAGGCTTCTCTAGGCCTCAGAATAGTGTCTGACATAGGGCTTTGACTTGTGAGAATTAGGGCTTAGATTTCCCCTACCAAAGAGGGTTGAAAAAGATCTCTATTAATTCAATCAAAATGTATCTCTATCCTAGGGCTAAAAGATAAAAGCCGAGCAAACGAGCTTTATCCATCGAGATAGATTTGGATGCAAGAATCAATGTTTTTGGGTCCAAGACCATATTCATTTGATTCTCCTCATTATGTCGATTCCAATGGTAGGTGGAATGCCACATAACTCCTCATGTTTGAAGAGATATGCTTGATCAAATTTAGTGCCTCAAAAGTATGGTAAATATCCCAAAAATGAGTTGATGAAGGCAACTTGATGTTGTGGTGAATTAATGGAACTTATTCTCAAATGGTTGATTAACATTAAAGGTATCTAATGGGTTTCCTTAAAAGTTATCTATAGGAACATTTAAGAATAAATATGGTTATACACAAAATCAACAAATTAATAATATATATCAACATTAAGTTATAGAAACGTTTTTCTCACTCAGCTTTGGATTGATGGTTAATGGGTCCACTGTTAAGGCACCCCTTGCGTTAGGCCACCAGTTAAAATCCCCCGTCACTTCTAGCCTACAAAAAAAAGTTATATAATTGTTTTAGAAAATAGAGATCACAATTATATTATTGTCTTATCTTAGTCTAAACATAAATGGATGGATATAGTTAGAACTATAGCATATGTAGATGGCTTAATCAAATAATTGACGCAATCGATTGTTGAATGTTGTTGTCATTTATCCCAACCTCAGTCTTTGAAACACTCTTAATATCCATCTATGGATTGCATTGATAGGAATACCCAATGGTCATGAAACCCTAAAAGGAAGAGAAGAAAGCAAGCCGTTGTAGTGTAGCCATGATACTCTGCATTTAGGAATTTGGATGCAATAATCAATGTTTTTGGGTCCAAGACCATCTTCATTTGATTCTCCTCATTGTGTCGATTCCAATGTTAGGTGGAATGCCACATAACTCCTCATGTTTGACAAGATATGCTTGATCAAATTTAGTGCCTCAAAAGTATGGTAAATATCCCCAAAATGAGTTGATGAAGGCAACTTGATGTTGTGGTGAATTAATGGAACTTATTCTCAAATGGTTGATTAACATTAATATTGGGATTATTAAGGATCATCCTAGTTAGTTTTAACTTACAAAGAAAGACTTTGTAAAGGGATTATTGATTAAATACTTTGAATCCCATGTCAGCTTTTAAGGATGATTTTTTTGGCTCCAAAATTTAAAAATTCAAGTTTCATTTTGTCTATGTTGGCGCCATGTGTTAGGATGATGTTCACCCCTCTAGAAGCTTTCTCCACTTTATATTTGAGCTTGACATCTCCTTGGAGTGCATTGAAATTTTATCCAATCCTAGAATTATCTCTATTCTAGTAGGTGAGGAATAGTTGCTTTCACCTATGGATGAGGATGAATTTCATTGTGAGCTATTAAGATTGATCTAAGGCTATTGTGGATTTTCTGAGGAGTATACTTGAGGTTTTTTGTGGAGTTTTTTTTACCTATTTTGAGGCCTAATTTGAATCACCTCTATGGAATAATTTTAGATTCTATTGTGGTTGAACTCATTGGCATTATCAAGGAATCTTCACTATTTTTTGAGGTAATTTCATTGGTAGTCCAAGGATATTTTTATATTAATATTGAGCACTATTCCAAGATTTCTCTAAGGAAACCTAGTTTTCTATTTCTGAGTGCTAATTTGTGACTATTTAAAGAAATTTTCACAAAGATCCAATACTAACCGGAGCGAGTTTTGGAAGTGGGATATATTGTAATAAAGATTTTCATTGTCTAATTCTATGACTTCAATTGTAGGATTTCAGTGGCTCGTAGCGATGGATAAAGTTGTTTGAGTGAAAATGGAAGTTGAAGCACAACATGAGAACTTTGCTGTTCTATACGAGCCTTATGCCTTGAACCATCTCTCGGTGCGTGGCTTTGAATGCAAAATATTTGTCTGCATTTGATTTATGGCTACGACCCATGTCTCTGCGTGTGGCATTCCCTATATCCAGCTACCCTACGCGTGTCTTTTGTTTTTCAGGTAAGTTGTCTTCATGATTCATAACATCATTTTGGTCTAGTTAGTCTACCATTAATGTTTCCTGTCTAAATGAGTGGATCTCAATTTTTATCCTTATAGCTGCGTGTGGCCATCTTTAGTCTGGCGTATGGCCTTTCCCTTTCTGTTTTGCCTGGCACGTGGTATGATTCTAAATTGGTTAGATCTTTTTTGGCGCCTCGCATACTAGTTATGGCCTGACAATTGCAGGAACATAGAGGGTTTCAAGGAGAGGGTTTCTGCAAGGAACAGAGGAACGAAAAAGATAGAGGGTTTCAAGGAACAGAGAGGGTTTCTGCAAGGAACAGAGGAATGAAAAAGATAGAGGGTTTCAAGGAACAGAGAGGGTTTCTGCAAGCAACAAAGGAACGAAAAAGATTGAGAAATGTTTGCAGATTCACGAAGATGGTGACAGTGCCACACCAATGTCACTTTGTTTCTGTTGTGCTAAGAGATGGCTAGAGAATCACCTCGATTTGTTCCAGAGGGATTCTCCAGATGGCATGAGAAATTGGGCAGAGAGGGTTTCTGCAAGGAATAGAGGAACGAAAAAGATTGAGAAATGTTTGTAGATTCATGAAGATGGTGACAGTGCCACACCTATGTCACTTTGTTTCTGTTGTGTTAAGAGATGGCTAGAGAATCGCCTCGATTTGTTCTAGAGGTATTCTCCAGATGGCACGAGAAATTGGTCTTTTGGGAGGAATTGATGGAATAGAATCCAACGGTGGGCCTGGGGGAACTACTCCATTCCCTGCCTGATTCCTGCCACGACTTTACATTATGAATCCACTGGAAAATGGTGCCGCATCTTCATCAACCAAACCTTCCTCCACACTACAATGAACCAACACCTTTGCTTCTACAACCAAACCTTCCTCCTCGTCATCAACCAAACCTTCCTCCTCGTTTGCCCCATTGCAATGGAGGGTTTGTCGAGAAAATGGAGAGACAAACACCAATGTTTGAGAGCCACGAGACTAGGGTTTCTGTGATGGGCATTAAGGGCATGAGGCCCAACGGAAACAGAGCACATACTCGTTTATTCGTGGGTGGTGGGAGATAGATATTAAGACCCCCATTCTTAGGAAAAGTGGGAGACATGGGTGTCGACCGAGTGGGAAACAGCAGGAAACAGCGGGCTAGGCCATCTTAAAATGGAAACAGGCTGGCTTAAAATGGAAACAAGATAGCTGAAACCACTGAAACTTCTTTGGTGTAGAGGCCGAAAATATTTTTGGCGCCAAATTGTTTTAGTTTTTATATGTTGGGGCTTTCACTGTTATTTTGCAAAGGAACTCGAAGCTGAGCTAGAAGTTTCAAGGAAGACAGCAAAGGGTTTATTTTCCACAGGTATTTTCCTTTCAATTTGATGTATTTCCCTTGCAAAGATGTTGGCATTGGTATTATTTTCCTTGCGTAGCTGTATTCATTGGTATAGCTGTAGGAATTGGGATTATTTTCATGGTATAGATGTAGGCATTGGGATTATTTTCAGGGTATATTTGGGTTTGTGAGTATAATTTAACGTGTTTTCCAACTAGGGAAAGTACTTTTGAATTATACTAGTGCATGAACATGGAACCCCAACCTAATTTGAATTAATTGGTCTCTAGCAGAGTCTATATATTGCATTCATGTTCATCAATAACATATTATTAGATTTTATTAGAAATTTGAATTGTCTCTCTCGTTCATTAGTTAATTTCTTAGTGGTTTTATTCTCTCTTGTTTCTTGTTTTGCAAGTAACTATCTAGTATTTTTTCACACTTATATCTTTCTATTATAGTTTTATCTTGGCTAAGAAACTCATCTTGGTACCATTTCCTAAAGTCTTGCATTATTGTGATTTGAATCTATTCTCCTTCAAGGAAGTTTTGTTCAAGAATGCTTATTTTTATTTTTCTTATGTAATTCCCTCTTGGAACCATTTCCAAGAAGCTCATATGAATTGACTATCCCAACCTTAGACGAATCAAATAATGATTTGTTACTAGATGTATCTATCCTTTTAGCATGGTGTATTTTTATGGAGGTGATTTTCCTCATTTTATTTGTAGATAATATGTGTTTTTTAACCTCTCAACGAATCTTTATCTTTGAAATTAATCATTGGTATCATTAGGTCTATGTTGCAATTGCTTCTGAATTTCAGATAGATTTTCTAGCAACAATGCATTCAATTCTAATGTTCTTTCTCTCTCTTGGATTGTCCTTTCATTATCTATCACGTAGCTTTAGAGTATTTCTTTTAGGATCCTCACTATTTCTGCAAGATTTAGGAGTGTTTCTACTTTAGGATCCTCACCATTTCTGCAAGATTTAGGGGTTTTTCTACATTCATCCTCTCTTGATATTCCTCACATTTGACATGGTTGGTTTCTTCAAGAGGACATCATACCATATTGGGTTTTTCTTGTGATGTTGGTTCCACTTTTTTCACTCAATTATATTTTCTTTTTAGTGTTGTAGTGCAAAAAATTCAATAATTAGTTGTAAATTAGCATCACAATTTAAATTAATAATGGAGTATAACCTTTTATATGCAATTGTGTCTTATAACATGATAGTGTTGCACCCTAACCTAACATACAACATTGTAACAATCCTAGTTCCTTTGGGTGTGTTTTGAGAAATGAGGTCATTCTTTTATGAAAATGCACTCCCCATTGGCTCATTGCTATATAATTCAACTTCTGTGCAATAAACGGCCACATTGTGTCACTTGATATCTACCATTCTAGGAGATGCACTGAAATGATCTTTTGCTTGGACATGTGATCATGTGTTTGGCACTAGACTCTAATTCTTTAGCATGAAATAGGTCCATATCACACACAACTTGCTTTTTATACCAGCAAGATAAAATCACATATAATATGGAAATTTTCTTTATCAACAATATAGGGAATGGTCCTTGTAAGTCCAATTGCAAATTTTGTAATCTATTGCTCAAAGTCAGTATTCTGTCTACAAGTTTGGTTCTTCTTGAATCCCCTTTACTAGGAACATTCATATCATCCAAAATAGTATAACCCTCAGCTACTTCTCCAGATTCTACAAGATTTTATGTGAGGAGAATACTTTCAGAATGATCTGTCCCATCCAAAACCGTAGCATCCTTCTCCATGACACACACATGGTCTCCAAGTGGGACATGCAGTGACAAATATTCAGTCTCTGATGTCACATCAATTTCTATAAGCTCAAGATTTTTCACTAGGGTATCATATTCTGGTCCCTCGGCATGTTCAAGCCTCTTCAATGGATTATCCAAGGAAAGTTGTTGATTGCACACATCCTTGTCTTCTAGAAGAGATTCATTCATACTTAAACAAGGGGATATATTGTAACTTTTTCTAAGTTCCTGAACTTTTGGATGGAATACTGGAGTCTAGGCCAAATCAGGTGCTTAAACAAGGAGATATATTATATCCCTCCGTAACCTCAGGGATCCTCAACGGAGTATCAAACTGGGAAGGTTCCTGCTTTCTCACCACAATCTGTATATTTTCTCCAACTTTGAAATTTTGGGTCTCTCCAGCTTCCTGGCCATTATTTCCCTCAATTTTGGCAGTGTCAATGAATCACACATGTTTTCGTTGTTGTCCATATCAAACAATTGTTCTCTAATTGTACTTGCATCAGTTATGCCATCAACAATAAAAATGATTTCCTGGCATGCTCCATATTCAACTTTATTCTTTTCCATAGCTATATTATATCCCTCTGTAACCTTAGGGGTCTTTAAAGGATATCCAACTGCTAAAGTTCCTACTTGTCATATATTTCAACATTTATTTATGTAATGATCCTAACTAGTGTCCACAAACTTTTCTTCGTAGATTTCTATTACATTATTCTATACAAAATGGCAGACCAGGTATTTATGTTGCTTTTGGTATTTGCATTATTTATGTTGTTGATTTAGTTAGAGGTTGGATTTGTTTTTAGAAATAACTTTAAAATGATACTTAAAAAGTTTTTTTGTGACTAGTTAAATGCTCGTTGGAACACTTTGATAAGCTTGCCTCAAAGTGTTGGATAGATCTTCAATGCTCACTCAACACATTGGTAGAGTTTTGTTCAGGGTTTTGAACCTAGTTCTCAATTTTTTTCATATCTAATTCCTACAGAAGCACTAAACACTACCTTGAAACAACAAAAAAACAAAAGTACAAACAATCAAGTGATCAAAGAGCCAAAAAATACATTGAAAAACTACATATTCATAGATTCACTCCCTAGGTTTATTCATTGGTCATGTTCTCTTGAAAAATAAGTAATACCCAAGTTAAAAATTGCAGTCTTATTGTTTAAAAAACATGGTGCATTCAGGGAAATAGCACATCGTCATCTGAATATTTAGATGAACGGGAAACAAGACCTACTCCAGGTACAGATGAATACTTCAATGAAATGATATATTGCAGTTGCAAAATGTGCCAAAATAGGAAACTAAAGAAGCGAAGGCTTGTTGGTATCCATAGATTGGAACATGGAGTTTATATAGAAGAGGTACATTATAATTAACAAATTGTTATTCTTATAATAAATAAATATGCACATTATTTAATACATTATTATTGATCATTTCATTTGATTTTTTTATTTATGAAAAGCCGCTTCTAGTTCCCAATATTCGTGAAGAACCAATGGATGATATTGATAATAGCGACTCTCAAGATGAAGGACAAGACACATTTATGGAAGAAGCCACTTCGCAGATAAATGAGGCTGGTGTTAATGAATTTATCCAAGACTTCTACACATCTTTTGAAGAAGTTGTAAATTCACCCCTAGCTCATTTGGCTAGGACACCTCTTTATGCAAATGCTGAATCTTCTATATTGGCGACACTTATGTTGTTGTTGAACTTGAAGGTTACACATGGATTGACAAACACATGCTTTATTGATATATTAAGGTTGGATTGATATTCCTATAAATTAATTCTCTAGATGTATTAAAAGTTTTGAATATTGTGTATACTTATAAAAATAATTTGTTGCACTATGTAGAATTTTGGCAAACAAAATACTTCCAAAGGACAATAAGTTGCCTCATTCTCATAGAGAAGTATCTTCAATAATGAAAGACATTGGAACGGAGTACAAGACATATGATGCATGTCCAAATGACCATATATTGTACTATGGAAATAATGAAAATTTATAACAATGCCCAAAGTGTCACACAAATAGGTATCGTCAAGATCAATTATCCAAGAAGGTTCCTTAGAAAGTATTATGACACATTCCACTAAAGCCAAGGTTTGAGAGAATGTTCAAATGCAAGGAGTTGGAAAAATATATGGATCATCATGCACAAGGGAGGAGCCAAGATGGTGTCAAGTGTATGGTTATGGATAGTAAATATTGGAAAGATATTGAGGTAAAATGGCCACATTTCAGAAATGAGCCAAGGAATGCAAGAATTTCTCTAGCAATGGATGGCGTAAATCCTTTTGGAGATCTTAGAACAACATATTCTGTTTGGCCAGTGTTAATTATAAACAACAATCTCCCCCCTTGGATGGCAATGAAAAAGGAACATGCAATGTTAACTCTTATCATACCAGGTACTAGAACATGTGAATGCAATGTTTTCTTGAAGATTATATAAAAATATTTCAATTCAGTTAATCCTAATAAATAACTCTTTGTTCACTTAGGGAAATATCAGGTAAAGGATATGGATGTATACATGGAGCCCCTCATTGATGAGCTTTGTGAATTATGGGATGGTGTAAATATGTTTGATGTATCAAGACCTATCAATGATAGAAACTTCCTATTTCATGTGATTCTTATCTGGACAATTCATGATGCCCCGGGGCTCTCTATTTGTTGTGGTAATATAATATAAATTACATTTATAATTATTATGTTCATTTTAGCATTTACTAAATATGGGTTCCAATCTTATTTTAGGACTACAAACAAAGGGGAAACATGGCTGTCCATCATGTGGGCCAAAATTGTTGCATAGGCAGTCAAGGGGTCTCAATAAAACTGTCTATGATGAGTATCGACAATTTTTACCACAAAATCATCGCTATCGAGTGCGTGATAAACATATGTTCAATGGAAAGGAAGTGGAAATGAGGAAGCCAATAAAGATGAACCCTGCTAGGTGGAAAGCGATGTATGACAAAAAAGAAGGGACAGACTTTCCCCTACGAATGAAAAGACTCTCTATTTTCTACAAATTAGAGTATTATGAGAGCTTGCCAATAGCCCACCTATTTGATACTATGCACATCGGGAAAAATGTGGTAGAGTGCTTGTGGAAACATCTAAATGGAAATAACATTGAAGCAGAAATAAAGTTAAGAAAGGACCTTCGAGTTTCCAATATCATGCCGAACATGTGGTTGCACGAAGACAACTCATATGTTCATGCTCCATGGACATTTACATCAAATGAGAAAGAAAACATCATTTCTACTATGAAAAGCATAAGATTTCCTTCTGGCTTTGGTGCGACATTAAAAAACTTATTCACAAGAGATGGATCAGAGTTCTCAGGCCTAAAAACACATGATTGGCACAATTAGATAAAGGTAACATTGTCACATGTTATATTTGTTGGAAACTTAATTATAAAATTGTATATCCTAGTGATAATATCAGTTCATGCATATTTGAACATGGTTATTTGTTAATAGACATGCTAGTATAGTGATGAAATTAGTTCATGCATATTTGAACATGGTTATTTGTTAATGGTCATGCAGTATGTGTTGCCTATAGCAATACCAAGTACTTTTGACCACAATGTAACTTTGACTATTTACAAATTATGTAAATATCTGAGGTATTTTTCAATCCATCATGCATACTCTTCCATTACTCTTATCATTTGAAGTGCAACATTGGTTATGCCTTTATATGAGTTTCTACTTTTAGTTTACAAGAAATAACAAGTCTTTATTGTAATACTTGTAGGTGGGTCTCATCTAAAGAGATACATCAGGATGACTTGAAGTATTGGAAGAGGAATGTTTCACTTTTGATGTGTGATATTGAAATGTGCTTCCCTCCAAGCTTCTTTAATTCTCAAGAGCACTACCTTGCACACCTAGTAGAAGAGATTGAACAGTGTGGTCCTATTCATATTCGAACAATGTGGCTCGTGGAGAGATATATAAAGGTCTTGAAACAATTTGTGAGGCAAAAGGCTCGACTAGAAGGGTCCATAGTTGAGGGGTACATGGTTTTCCAAGCCATGGTTCATTTGAGTGAGTACTTACCTCAATTACATCTTGAAGCTTTGCGATTATGGAATTATAACCAATCTGAATCATTTGAAGGAGAAACATTAGAGGGAGAAGGGACTTCAAATAGGATAAAAGGTATAAAAAAATGTTAGGAGTTATTTGTATCTTAAGTTTTATATTACATGGCTTTAAATAATTATTAATTCATTGAACGAAAAAAAAATTCATTGTAGATGCGAAGGAGTGGGAGGCATTACATTTGTATGTTGCATACAATTTTGACTTTATGTTGGAATGGATGGAGAAGTACGCTGAAAAAAAGAAATTAGAAGATGAAAATGCATGGGCCAATATATATAATAGACATGGTCAAAACACTACTCGAGGATTGCCTGCAAGCCATAAAAGAAAGTGGCTAGAGAGATGCTCGTGGAATTGGCTAAAGGCCAATATTGAACACGAGGCAACAAAAGGGAATAATAGAGTAACACAACAACAATTGAATTTCATTAAAGGATCCATAAATGGGGAGATGATATATATTAATATAATGCATATGTTTAATAAATTTTTTGTTAGATTTCATATCCTTGAATCTAATTAGTTGATATTTATATGAATTTAGGTAAGATATTACAAAGGAATGCGGAATTTTGGTCATCATTTTCGCATTGGAAAAGTTGATGAAAAGAGAAAAACTTATGATTGTGGAGTTTCAGCATCATTTGAGGTGGAATGTCATTCACATGCAAATGATAGACAACCAATCACAAGAACACTTCACTACTATGGAGTGTTGGATGACATTATCGAGCTTGATTTTATGTCTTTCAAGAAAGTTATTTTTTGTGTTGAATGGTACAAGCTTATTGAAGTGGGAGAAGAAAAAACTATCTTGCTCCATGATAATGGATTCCACATGATCAATACATCTAGGTTTGAAGCCACTTCTGAACCTTATGTGTTTCCAAGTCAATGTGACCAAAATTTTCTCATTCCAAATTTAGAACAACCTGGTTGGTCATTTGTGATTGATTATGATCCAAGAGGACGAAGAGTAACATTTGTTCAAGATGTAGAGGACCATGATTTACTTGAAGATTCAAAAGTTCCCCCTGAAGACATAGATGGCCAAGATGGAGATGATGAAGAATTTATTGTCAATGATGCATATCACCAAGATGAAGACCAAGACGAGTTTATTGAAGTTTCTGAAGGACATGAGCAACCACATGGGCATCAAATCCATGAAGATGATGAATTCATTGATTTTAATTTACCTGTAGTTGAAGGTGATGAAGACTATGAAAATGATGGTATTAATTTATTTGTGGATTTAGGGTCTATTAATGATGGGGTATATATGCCATCAAATGAGGAGATTTCATCTGAGAATGACATTTTATGATCACTATGTATACTTTAAGATAGTTTTAAGGATTCACTACAATATAATTTTTCTTTACAAGTTAGACACATGAGTTTTTAATTGTAATGAACATTAAGTAATTTGAATGTTTAATGTTTTACTTGTGAGGATGACATTTTTCGATCACTATGTTTATGTTAAGATGGTTATAAGGATTCACTGCAATATAATTTTTCTTTACAAGTTAAGTATCGAGTTTTTAATTGTAATGAACATCAAGTAATTTGAATGTTTAAGGTTTTACTTGAAAGACATATATATTTGGTGTTACCGATTCTATTTTCTTATCGGTTTTTTGATCAAGGTTTTCTTATTTTTATGTTATTATATGTTTTCTTAAGAATGTACCCATGGGTGTTAATGATGCTACTATGGGGGATTCAATGATATTCACTACTTTTATGGAAATATTAACAAATGCACGAGGGAAAGATGCTGCTATGATGATGCATGAGGTAAGCTTGAATATTGTCTTTTATATGTTCAATTATCTTATATTCCTTATTATATCATGCTAATTTATGTTTGTGGAATGTAGGCAATCGCTAAAGTCATTCCAACCCCTATAACACCTTATAATACATCTAAGGTAATGATAGTGGTAAAACTTGATCAATATTTTTGTGCATTTAGTTAACTTATTTCACTATATATATTTATTAATATTTGTGTTTTTACTAAGCGTGCATTTTGTTGGCATGCAGAATTCATTTATGCCCCTCAATACAACCAATGTTGGCATGCAGGGATCATTAATGCCCCCATATACATCTAATGTTATGCAAAATGTAAGATTCAACCATTTATTTGTGTGAGTTTGATTATGTTATTTGTTGAGAAATCTAGGGCATATATTTAATAAAATTTTTGCACAACGACTCCATGATTTATGAGGTGTTACGAAGAGCTACATCATGCCTTCAAATGGATCACCCCATCCATTTTTTTCTTCTTGTACATACAATACTATTTTAACAAGTAACCCAAGCAATATATTATTCCAAAACATGATGTCAAGTTACTTTTCTAGGGTTTTTATGTAATCAAGAGGCCTTTTTAGGGTTTCTTAAATTCAAACCTTAGATCATACTCTTTTCCCTTTATGTCATTCTAGAGTTTATCCCATGCCCTAGAAATCAAATCATAGGGAACAAATACTTAAGATTAAGGTTTCTAAATACTAGGGTATTTCTTAAAATATAAACCCATAAATTCAACCCTACTACATCTTATGATGGACCCTTTAAAAGAAAATTATTATACATACCTCATGGACACCTATCTGTACTGATTAGTATTTAGTAAACAACACTACATGGTAAACAACAGAGGCCCCTTCATAAAAACCACTTACAGCCAGTACTCCCCTCCGCTAACAGCTTGTGGTTTCAACATACAGTTGTTAAAACTCAAGGAGGACAGGAAGCTATAAATCCATGTGGTCAACTAGAAATAGCCCAACTTATTCATTGTGATCCTGAAAGGTGTGCAAGTGTTTAGCTAATCCGACATCAAGATGTGGACAACCGTAAGGTTGGAGGGCCATTGTTGCTCAAATTCATCAATGTAGATATGTTGATGAGGGTATGACCAGAGCTTACTTATATTGAAGCATGTGAAGGGATTCAAGGGAGAAATGGTGACCAAATCTTCCATAATGTTGGGTCTTGAAGAATCTGATAAAGAGATAAAGCAAACAATGAACGACACATGTGCTATGGGTGTTGATATCCTTACAGTGGAATAATATTTGCAGCCCATGGCTTTCAAAGAACGAAATTTGATTAGTATTGTTGATACAGGCTCTAGAAAAACAATGGCATATCCTTTCCCTGCTATTGTTCATGTTAATATGCAACCTTATCTAGCTTCAGATTCTGAACCCTGAATGCGAGCATTCTTGCATTCATAGTCGCTGCATTATTATTTGCGGAAGCTTACGCACACCTTTCATGAAGAAAAGATTATGGTGCTATTACTATTGAGGAAGCTAACTCCACAACAATCTCCTAATTGTTTTGATTGACATCGCTGATTCTTTGGGTGATAGTCAACAATTTGGATGAATTTCCTGGCGATAGATTAGAATCTGGATAAATATGATGCCAAAAAGAAACTGCTTTGAGCACGTTGTAGCTAAACTCCAATTCATGTGTAAATCACACCAATTCTGGATCAAGGATTGTGAAAGCAGGTTTACTATGGAATAGTTTCTGGTGTTGAATCATTAGGTCTCAAAAGATACAGGCCTGTAATATTGGTTAAGAGGTGCCTCAATTTCCACTGTTCTGGACCTGTAGCACTCAAAGGAAGACATAAATCATGCCAAGAATATTGTGGCCAATAACACTGGACGGGTGAGGAAAATCGCACAAGTATAAACTTGTAATGTCAATAGAGAAGGGGTTAAAATATGTAGAGTGCCCCAATCCAGATCCACCGCATCTATTCAGCTACCATAGCTTTATCACACAGATCTTGTATATACAGCATGAAAGGGTATTCAGATTTATTTACGAAAAATAGAAATCAATCTTAGATGCCTTATAAAGTATTGATTTGGCCGTAGATTCAATGTGTGCAAGGTCAAGTTGCAGATTGGGTATGGGCATCTTTTAGAGCCCAATTTTGATACAGAGACAACAACTCTGAGTGAAAATAAGGAAAATGCATTTGTGATTTGAAGTGTGACTGCTTTTTCCAAATATCGGTTGAGTTTTTATTGCTTTTTCCCATTCTTTTATGTCACTCTTGAAGATATTTTTACTGCTTTTTCCAATTCTTTTATGTCACTCTTGGCCTCAGAGTTAATAGTTTCTTTGGTCTGCTAGTTGTTGTTCTTCTTCTTCTTCCCTGGCTTTTGGCAAGCATTGTTCTTCTCCACTTTTACTACTTTGTTTGAAGAATGAAGCAACCAACCATTACAAGCCTGCAGGTTTATACACTTCAGTTATTGCTTCTTCATCATAAACTAATGTTTTCTCCATTCCCATTCCCATTGCATTTGTGGAGCTGTAGCTGCTCAGAAGGGTTGTTGAACTCTTCCTCTGGGGTTTCTGCCTGATTCATTAATTGATAATATCAAAGGCATCATGGAGAGAAGAGAGTTAAAGTCTTTAGAGGGAAGAAGTTGCATGCAGAATTGCCGTATGTTGATCAGGAATGCAGCTGAGTTTTTCTTGGCATTAACTATCTTAGCTATTGCATTTTCACCTGCAGGTGATGTTTCAATTCAGGGGTTAAATTTTGCTAATTTCCATTTTACATGTTTAAATTTTACAGTTTGTTTTCTATAGCACACCAAGATTTATAATATAAACTTATTTTTACCATAAAATTTGGCAAAATTGTAAGTTTTAAGATCAATTTCCATTCTTAAAATTTTCCATCCTTATCAAGGATATCAATACAATATTAACTTAAAATTTATCTACATTGTGTCCAAATAGTAACATAACGATCAAATGGGATATTATGTCAAGTAATTCCCTTTCATCAATTAGGTCTTGAATTATAATTCCCTTTCCTCATTTTCCTGAAATAGATGTTGAGCTTTTCTGAATTTCATTCCTAGTAGCCTACAAGTTAAATTCTCAAACCTTGACATGATGACAAATTTGGAAAACCTTCAAGTCAGGTAGAGTTTATTTTGATATTGATGAAAATTTCTGATAAATTGTGTTGTATTGATTGGTATGTTCGATATTTTGAGTAAATACTCCACTCATTTTTAATTAGCTTTATGTCCCTGAAATTAAGTGAGTATTCACTAGAAACATTGGTACAATTTACTAAAAATTCCCTGAAAATCTTCATGCTAGAACTTATTTTACTCTTTGCTGAGTCTAATGAGCTTACCTCTGTAGGTGGCCATGACCATGCACAATTTTCAGTAGTACCGCCATATACCAAGCCCCCCAGGATGGACTTTGGGTTGGCACTAGGCAAAAAAGAAGGTCATCTGGGCTGTGGTTGGTTGCCAGAAAACAGAGCAAGGAGATTGCTCCAAATGGAAAGCAGGTGTTCCACACTGTTGCAAGAAGGACCCAACCATTGTTGATCTCTTACTAGGTGTGCCTTACAATCAGCAATTTACTAACTGCTGCAAAGGTGGAGCATTGGCATCTTGGGCTCAGGATCCTCCAAATTCCATCACATCCTTCCAAGTTAGTGTGGGCAATTCAGGGACCACTAGCAAAACTGTCAAATTGCCAAAGAATTTCACTTTGAAGGCTCCAGGACCGGGTTATACTTGTGGCCCTGCTAAGATTGTTAAGCCGAGCCTGTTCTTTAGTCCAGATTGCCGCAGAACCACTCAAGTTCTGAGTAATACACTATTATAATCCCTCATAATTTATATATTTGTGAATGTTATGTGTTTCACTCTGAGAATTTCCCTTGTCCTTGTGCAGTGACATGGAATGTAACATGCACATATTCTCAGTTCCTGGCTCAGAAAAGTTCAACATGCTGTGTCTCCTTATCATCGTTCTATAATGATACTATAACACCATGCCCTACTCATGCCTGCGCTTGCCGGAACAACATAACTCAACTTGCTTGTATTGAGTATGATTCTTATTCCCTTGCAAATTCATTCAATTTATTTACATGCCATAAGGCACCTTCGCTACATTCGCCACTTAACTTGAATCGACTTCGACTGTGAATTTGAAGGAGGTGAGAAAGGAGAAGAAAGGCAATCAGGAAGCAAAATTGGGATTCATCTCTGCTGCAATGGCTCGTTCAACAAATCCCCTAGTAGTAGGAAGAGTGATAGGTTATGTTATTGACATGTTCGTGCCTTCAATGGACATGGCCATCTACTATGGATCCAAGCAGGTCACCAATGGCTACGAGATCAAGCCCTCTGCTACTGTTGACCGCCCCAATGTGCAAATAGTGGGTCGACACTTCGACGAGAGTCTCTATACTCTGGTACCCATTTCATCAATAATTTAATTCCAACACCTCTGGTTTCATAGAACGAATATTTACATATAAATTTGTTATGGGTCTTCTATGAATGCATGCATTTACATTTGATCAGGTAATGACAGACCTAGATGCTCCTAGTCCAAGTGAACCCAACATGTGGTAATGGGTTCACTGGTATAATAAATTCCTTCCCTTCTCCTTTCTTCAATTTATACAAAGATGCAGGAATGGCTTCACTGGTATAATAAATTCCTACCTTTCTGCTCTCTTCAATTTATACAGACAATACACTAAAGAAACAATACACTGCAAAAAATTGAAAGAGAGACACTCTAATGGTAATAATATTTGGTTATTATTACAAGGTCTGATATGCACATCGAGGTTGTAGAGTTCATATCTCCAGTTTTAGTATTCTAATATGCATGCTTGAGCTTCACAGCCTCTGCAATCTTATCAAAGTTTCTAGTGCATATTAGACTAGATAGGTCTGATTTTATTTGGTAGTGCTCACATTCAATTATAACTTGATGGTGTCTAAATAATGGCACCGGTTTAGATCATGTTGTGCCATTGTCCATATTCAATGAACTCACTGCCTTTGTCCATATTCAATGTACTCAATGCTACCACAAAATGGCACATACATAGAAGCTGAGTCATTCCCATCCTCACATAGAGTTGCCAACACTTCCTCTTCCTCCTTTTGCATTTGTACTATCACCACTTCATTGCATATTTTCCACACCATACTATTTAGTATTTTTATATGGGCCAATACACTATCCTAGTCATCCCATCTGTATAATGCACAGTTGTACCATTGTAACACTAACATAGGCACCAAAAGCTATGCTACTAGAAAGGATTAAAAGTAAAGTAGGATGCTAAGACCTTAATGTCTTTGCATGTCAAACACTATGTAATAAATATTTAGGTTTGCACATGGAGTTCATAGGTTCAAGGGTAAAACATTGAGATCTGTGGCCAACCCTAATAGATTCAAGGTTGTTTGCTTCTGGACTGTAACACTATCTAAGAAACATTTTGTTTGCTCATTGAGTCTGTTGATTCAAAGTTAAAATCAATATTATCTAATAAAGAGTTTCTTTTCAGCAAGAGCTAATAGATTCAAGGTTAAAACATTCAGGTCTGCAACTAGAGTTAATAACTTAATAGATCCATCTTCAAGGTTAAGACATCTTTTTTTTTTGGCCTGGGAAACACTATCTAATAAATATTCAGTTCGAAATAATAGTCTTTGGACAATCAAGTATTATTTAATAAATATTTTGAGTATTTTCAAAAACCTAGCAATCATATATTCACTTTTAAAACATTAAAATAACAGTTTTTGTCTTGTCAAAATACCATATAATTGGTACTAGAAAATAATAGATTCAAATTTTTGAATATGAGGTTTGCACACAGTTATTATTTTATTCTGGTTAACCAAAATAGATCTGGTGAAAATGGATCTATTATTTATGGTAGTTCTTAAAATTTGGTATCTCAGTGAACTTTGCACCCAGCTTAAAAATAGATTGATAAAGATGGATATAATGTTGGTTGGTATTGGTAATGGGAGTTTATTCATAGTTTTTCTTATAATTTGGTATCTCTTTGAGGTTTGCAGCTGGTTGATGGATAGATCGTAGTTCAGTTGGATCTACTCTAATTTTCATCTGGCTTTAATACATCATGGATGGCTTTAATACATCATGGATTTTTGTGGACTTTAATGGTTAAGAAAATTCTATCATAGTGTATTAGGTTAAGATGGTTTATTTATTTATTTTCTCCTGTCTTTTGCTTAAGTTGATATATTCTTTGAGATTAAGATGCTTTTTTAATAGGTTTGATGAAGATTAATGTATTCTAGTTTACTAGGTTAATATTTTTTGTTTTAGTAATTTTTTTGTTCTCATCATCTTAAAGATAACATGAAGTTAAGATGAATCATTTTAGGTCTAAACTTTTTTGGTTTTAGGTTTAGTTAAGATTAGTCTCTTCTAGCTTGTGAGGTTAATTTGTTTTGTTTTACTTTTTTACTTTTTTTAATTGTTTTACTTTTTTAGTTGTTTTTACCTAAGGTGATAAACTCTTGAACCGAGATTTTTTTGTCAGTTTTTTTAAATACTGACTTTTAAGCATTGAGGTGTGATATTTTCGAGGTTTAGATAGATTTATACTATCTTTAGGTTAGATTAAATGGAACTGATATTCTTACGGATTAGATAGATTTGTATATTATGTTAGATTAAATGGAACTATGTTAGATTCTACTAGGTTATTTACAGTTGTTTTAAGATAATGGTCAATAAGTTGAATAAATAATAATTTTTGTTTTTGTATTGGTGATCCCACTCAGGATAGTGACTAATATTCCTGGAGCCACAGATGTAGCTCAAGGCTAGCTAGCCTTTTCACTTGGTGGACTGTGTGGATTACATAGTACTTGGCCTTCGTTCCTTCTATTTTTAACAGTTCAAAATGCTGTTTAATTTCATTATTTTATCTCAGTGGTTGAGTTTACAAGTTTTTGCAGGGCCTGAAATAGATATGTTGTGATTTGTGACATGATGTACTTTCTATCCCATTAACTATTTTGGTCATCTTTTCTTTCACTTGCTTTGTAATACTAAGTACCTTTCCTGTCTATCAGCGGAAATCATGAAGTTCGATGCGTGCAAAGGAGTATGGTTCTGGATACCCTTGCAAAAGAATTGGCTCCAGGAATGATCAGATTCAATGCTAAAGTTGTTTCCATTCACAGTCTACAGATTCTTCTTTAACTATAGTAAAACTGGGAGATGGAACGCTTATCAAAGCTAAGGTAGCATCTTAAATCCAAACTTCTGACTCCCATTTGAAGTAGTAAAACTTGGGTGTAATTCTGACAAATTACCTGGCAGTTACGCTACAATAAGCCTTCTGAAGTTGAAGCAGAATAATTACATATCCTTGGAATGTAACAATGTAACAGAGTGCTGAGCCCCTCTAGAGACATCCTTCTATAGACTTTGATTCTCAAATGATATTTGAGGCATCCTTGTTCTCCTATGTTTTTTACCTGTTTTCTATGGAATGGGGATGAGAACAGGAATTCCACAAATATCATTTGATGCATCTCTAGTTTTGTGGGAATGGTTCATTGGATGTCGTCGGGACATCCCCTACATGAAGGGACCATTCTTAGGATATTCCCAACAAGAAAGGCACTAGTCTGCCATTCCTGAAATTTGGTTCTATGTTGGAGCCATTGGTGAAATTCATTTGCTTGCCAATTCTTGTTGGTAGATAGAGTCATTAACCTTTGGCCCATTACAATGTCAACCTACAAAGACAATTAAAGCATTGGATAAAGATGCACCCTTTATACTAAAACAAACCTTCCATAGGTTGTTTAAGACAAATAAAATGCAAGCTGAGTTGAGTTCACTGTTATATATCCATAAATAGAAGTTCCTCCTCAACTGTACATTGTATATATTATAACCACTGACATAATGATGGCATGATCTGGTGAGAAGCCTTCACTAACTGAATTACATTATGTTATATGGAATTGTCTTGATTTACTATCGAGTACTCACATGTCTGTTTAAGGTTAAAAATTAGTAAACTGCATTCAAATGCATGCTAGTCACATTATTTTCTGCTGGACAATTATATTGCAGATAAGTAGGCATTGTGCTGCTGGACAATTGTTCAACTTATGAATAATTACAGGTAACCAAAAAATTTGGTTTCTCTCGTAGAGAACTATTTAGTAGAAAATGAAAATAGATTGCTAGTCTTTGCTTTCAGCTAGGACTAACATCCTTTGAGTTTTCTTCGATCTTCAAGAAAAACTATTTCCACTGTTAAAACTTAAATAGATATAAGGTAGAGGGTAGGAAATATTTAGCTGGCCAGAGGCCAAGACTACTTTATGTAACCCAAAGTATAATCGTGAACAACTATAGCTTGTATTGAAACACTTGCATATAGGCAATGAAGCACATAAAGTTCCATGGTAAGTTGCACATGTACATAATCAAAATTTTTGCTATTAAATAATTTAAGAATCAATACACATTTTAGCCTAGGAGACCATCACCATATACAGCGATGAGAATAGAAAAATTATTTCCCAACTTAATATTCAACCTCAGTTTGATTTTCTTGTTTATAATCCAAGAAACCATGGTAAGAAGCCCTGTAGATCCGGAGGAGGAGCTCAAAATGATGGCTCAAGAAGTCTGTGGTTATGTGGAAGCTGTTCTGAATAGTCTTGCTACAAATGTTCCCAAAGTAAGACATCCATGTGGATGAGCACACAATACAACCATACAGAATCTCAGTTTTTATTCAGTCCATGATACTTGAATTGATGATTTGATGATTTGCAAGCTGTGGTGCTTTGTCAAGTTGAGAAAGCCAAGGATGAAATGCTGACCCAACTTTATAGCTCAGTTAGGTAAGGTTTAATGACAAAATGTGGTTAAGGTATATCAATAATTAGTTTTATTATTTTCCCATTTATGTATTTTACCAGACTGATTTTGATTTTCACTTGAAATCAGGTCTCTTGGGACTTTACGAAAGTAGTGTTTTTTGTCATCCTCTGCAGGTGTAGTAGACACCTGTTGATTGGAGCACTGTACATTTGAGCTTTTGGGGTGCCTTTTCAACTTTTTGTTTAAAAAGGTCCTACATGGATTTAAACTTGGATCGATCCCAGGAGAAATTTTGACTTATCAATTCTATTTTTCTGTGTTGATATGTATGTAGTGTGGGCTTAGTAGCAATACCTTTTAACCTCAATATCAATGACAATGGAGCAACTATGAGCCATTTTTTGGTTCCTTTTTATCAGCACTCTGTTTTACTCGTTTATGTCTCTTTATTTTGAATTTTAATTTAATTTAATTTTGAATTTATAGATAGACTGTGTTATTGGTTGTTTTGATCAATACTGGTTTGCTTTTCCTACTTCTATTGGCATTTTCCTTGTTGAATTGGCGAGGGTTCTATATTTTTCCACTTATATTTATTTGAATTTTAATTTAGTTTAATTTTGAATTTATAGACAGACTCTATTATTGGTTGTTTTGATCAATACTGGTTTTCTTTTCCTATTTCTGTTGGCATTTTCCTGATTGAATTAGCGAGAGTTCCATGTTTTTCCACTTCTATTTATTTGTTTCCTTCTTATTTACTGATTGGGATTTTGTTTGTTGCAATATTCATGGGAAATGTGAAGTTATCATGTTTGATGTTACTGCACGATTGACTTACAAGAATGTCCCAACGTGGAACAGAGATCTTTGCAGGTATCTCTTTTGTAGAGGGGTTGGATCTCTAAGTAGAAATGAAGGTTCCTTAATTGTGTGGTGGCACAACTGCTTGAACCGATTAGCTAAATATCTTTGTGAATTTCAGGGTGTGTGAGAACATTCCTATTGTTCTTTGTGGAAACAAGGTTGATGTGAAGAATAGGCAAGTGAAAGCTAAGCAAGTTACTTTTCATAGAAAGAAGAATCTTTAGTACTATGAGATATCTGCAAAAAGTAACTACAACTTTGAGAAACCATTCCTGTACTTGGCATGGAAGCTCTCAGGGTGAGCCTTCAATCTAGTTTCTGATGCTCCCTAACATGAATGTTATATTAAAAAAATTGCATTGATTCTATAATGGGTTATTTTTATAGGGATCCAAACCTTCATTTTGTGAAGTCACCTGCTCTTACTCCTCCTAAGGTTCAGATAGACCTTGCAACCCAGCAACAGTAAGTAGAATGCTATTTTCTTATTATTTTTTGTTAACTTTTATTGAAATAATTTGTTCCATTTCTAAAAGATTGAAACTTTGGCTTACAATCTTTTATGTTGTCAAGTACGAGGCAGAACTTGTAGCAGCTGCGGCCCAACCCCTTCCAGATGACGACGATGATGCTTTTGAATAGCTTTGTTAAGATGCTTTTGCATATTTAGGGATTGGTGGATTCAATTAGTTTTGTATCATTGGAGTTTGCTCTTGAGTTTCGACATTTAATTCTGATTCATATTTGGAGGTTAGAATAACATTATCACATCTCTCTATATGTGATTTGGGTAATGTGTAGATGTTTTCATCGGTGGAGTTGGCTAAGCTATCTTAGTTCAACTCCATTACAGAGTTATTTTTATATGCTAAGAAATTTTTTTTTGTTATATACTCTCGCACATTTTGCACAAGAAATTTTTGTACTCTTCAAATATTTCAAGAATGCTCAAGTGCCTTTCGTTGTGTACTGTTGGGGGAAATGCTAGTTGCGATGATTGTTGCTTGTAATATATTATGGCTTGTTAAAACTTTCTCTGAAAATTCTAGCTATGTTTGAGGATTTATTTTAACTCTGAAATTGGTTTACATAAAGCTTGTACAATGAACAGTTTACCTGCTAGACTATCAGAATAAATGATATTATAAAGTAAGCACTAATACCTTGTATATGGGCCAAATCCTCCCTTTGCAATATTGTTTTCATCTGGGACACTTTCTGTTGCAACTGTCAATGTTTCTGTGGTAAAAACTATTGGTTGACCCTACGTATAGCCTCTGTTTCCATTCAGGGCTCTACAGATTGCAATTTCTGCAATGCGAACTTGCAATTTCTAACTTCGATTAGAAGTCGTGCAACATCCGTATGGAAAAAAGATTGTATTCGTAATAACATCAAGAGGAAAGAAATATGCATGTCCTCTAGAATGGATCTTCACACTGAGACCAATGCTAATTGTGTTGAGAAACTACTGTGCAATGGAATAAACAATGTTGAGGTGCAGAACAAATATATTTTGCCTCCCCAGGAGCAACCCAACATGTCTTAGGTATCTTTCTGTGAGAGAATTCCAATGGTGGATCTGAAACACCTGGATGGCCCTAGCAGAACCACTGTCATACAACAAATCCAACGTACATGTCAGGAGGATGGCTTTTTCCAGGTAAAAACCTTCAATCTCCAATGTCCCAAGTTATGATTTTTTTTGCGGAAGGGATTGGATTCATGAGGCTTTGAATTTTGAATCTCATGATATTGCGATATAAACTATTTTGAAGATTTGAATTTTTGATCTCATAATATCTCTCAATAAACTTCCAAAATCTCAATTATTAACATTAATTCTTAAAAAATTTCCTGTTCAAATTCAGTATTAATATGGTTGAAGCTGCATGATATGATCAGATAGTGAACCATGGGGTACCAGAGAGGGTGATGAAAAACATGATGGGAATCACCAAAGAATTCTTTGAAATGCCGATGGAAGATCGTGCATGCCTCTATTCGGAGGATCCAAAGCAACTGGCTCAGCTTGCTACAAGCTTCAATATTCACAAAGATGAAGTCCTTAACTAGAGGGACTATCTTAGACACCCTTGTTTTCCATTACACGAAGTCATTAACTCTTGGCCTAAAAAACCTGTAGCCTATAGGTAGCCATTAAACCTTATGTGAACCATTAAAGCAACAATCATAACTCGTTTGGCTTAATATAATATTGAAGCTTTTGTTATAGGGAAATTGTAGGCAAGTACACTGTGGAGGTGAGGGCACTATGTTTAAGGTTGCTGGCTACAATTTTTGAAGCTCTAGGACTCCATTATGATTACTTGAATAATATTTTTGGGGAACACAGACAACTGTTACTTGTAAATTACTATCCACGATGCCCAAACCCAGATGTTACCCTTGCTTTAAGAAGCCATTCAGACGCAGGTGGCATCACTATTCTAATGCAAGGCAATGTCAACGGTTTGCAAGTACTTAGAAAAGGGAAGTGGGTTGCTGTAGAACCCATTGCTAATGCCTTTGTTATCAAACGTAATAAGCGAGTCTTCCTCGGTTAAAATCAAAATAATTCACGGGCTACATAAGAAACCTCACAAGCTTTTGATAAGTGATCAGTTAAAGAATATTTGTGATGAGTCTGTTGAGAGTATTAATTTTCAACAATGATCAAAAATATTTTGAAAAAGAAGTTAAAATAACTGGGCGGGCATAAAAACGTACCATTACAGACTGTTCAATTGAAAGAATACTCACTCTATAATACTGTGTAATCCAGTTCTAGATATCATACTCACTCTATAATACTGCATAATTCAGTTGAGCGATGAAGCTATATTTTTGATAACATGATTGAAGCATAAAACTAACCCATACCTGCCACCAATGAAATTCCTACAATCTTGTACAGTTGATAACTGTGGCTATCAAGCTTGCCTGGGTATTCTTGTGGGTATGTTGTCTGTCGAACACATAAAGGTATCACCATTTCATTAATTGGGCTCTCAATTGATTTCTGCATAAAGATTCGCATTGTCTAAATCTAAAGTCATTTCCATTCAACAGTCTATCGATTCTTCTTTAAATATAGTAAAACTGGGAGATGGAACGCTTATCAAAGCTAAGGTAGCATCTTAAATCCAAACTTCTGACTCCCATTTGAAGTAGTAAAACTTGGGTGTAAATTTAAAAATGAATTGAATCCCCTCTTGCTAAACAAAGGTAATACTAATAACCCATATGCGCTGGTTTCTGTCAGACAGGAATTTCTGTGGTGGTTTCTCTCATACACGAGTACTATTTGTGAACTTTGAATGTGAAACTACTTTGAAAGAACATTCAAAATGATTTTATTTATTTTTTTTAAAATAATTATTTTATATTGTCTCTAGAGAGACAATAGTTTGAATTATGGAGATATTGTCTCTATAGAGACAATATGTTTTTAATCTCAGCCATTGTCTCTAAAAATACAAAAATGTAATTGTCTCTAAAGAGACACAAATGAAGTTGTGTC